>JADRCH010000059.1:879277-999834 GCA_019843965.1 Rhynchomys soricoides | reverse complement strand
CCATTCCCACCCTCACGTAAGCCCATGGCCCAACACAAAGGACAGGAAGCTGCCTCAAGTTCAAATTGGAAAACAAAGCTCATTCTGATCGTACTTACAACAGATAATATTGATTTGGGTGCTGCAGTGCTTATAAAATGATTGCTTTCTAGATAGTTTTATTTACGTTCGGGGAAAAGGAACCCTTCTAAAGAAAACCTTTCATACATATGAGAGAACAATGTGATTGAAACTTATTTTAAAAGCCCCCAAATAAGATGGTGACATTGAGAATAAGCATTAGCTCAAAGGCTTGAGAATTTCCTACCCCATGACCGGGTAGGTGGACAAGGTCTAGAGTCACAGTTTCTTAACGTTCTCTCAAACTTCAGCTCCAATGCTGCCTTGTAGTAAGAAGGTCAAATCTACCTCCTTTTCCTCTGTCTATGCATTTACTCAGCAAGTAGTGATTTCTTTTTTTTTTTTTTTTAATTTGAAGGACTTTAAAAGCAGAGTGGAGGTTTGCATCAGTAAGCCTGAGCCCAGGGAGACAAAACTGGAAAGGGAGTACTGAAATTGATGGAAGAATCACCCCTGGTTTCTGGCTGGCAGGGCCAGAGTCATTGCATGCTGAGGCACCAGTGAGTCTCTGAGAGAAATGCACCATGGGATGTCACTGGACAAGAAGCAAACCACAGGCCACATCTGTCTGCATAACATCCTTTGGCCACACCTCAACTTTCTCATCTGCACAAAAGAAGAATTGGAAACATCTCTCTGCTCATAAGATTATTAGAGAATCAAGAAAGTGTTAACAGAGCAAGAACCCTGTGCGTAGTGTGTGCTGACCATAGCCCCTGCGTTTGTCCTGCAAGAGGCTCCCTTTTATTTTAGTGAATCAGTGAATGAAAGTGTACAGAAGAAAGAAACAGCCATTTGGAAGTGGCAGCTATCAACAGAGGTACCTGTACTCCAGTAATGGGGAAGAAATCCAGAACAGAACAGTAGTGGAGGGAGAAACCCAGAACAGGACAGCAGTGGGGGAAAACCCAGGGCAAGACAGCAGTGGGGTGGTGGTTGGTGGTGGACCCAGGGCAGGACAACAGTGGGGGGAGGGGGAATGAACAGTCGTGGGGATGTACCTAGGGCAGGGCAGCAGTAGGAAGCTTGCTGAGGTGTCCAGGAGATCCCAAAAGTTGACAGGTAGGGAGACTCCCAGCTCTCAAGTCCAGTAAGTCAACTGTACATGAGGTTGATCCTCTAGTTTTCCAAGCCCCAGCTTTGCTAGTTTGAGTGAAACTGACAGAAATTTGGAGCTAGAACCCTAGACTTGAAGCAGAGACAAATTCTGGAAGTAGGGGGAGAGAAGTAGAGAGAGATGGAAATGGAGTTAGAGACAGAGAAAGACCAATGGACATTTTCTCCTTTTGGAAACTTGTACAGAAGTGTCTGTGATCATAAGACCAGTCCCAGGAATGCATGTGGACTTTCCCTGCTGCAGTGACTAAGCTGTCCATTCAACCACAGCATCTGCAGGGCTCATGGGAGCCCCTTTGTTCTCCCAGAAAGCCAAGCACATTCCCTTCACCAGAGCCTCAGATAACCAATGCTGCAGTTTCCAAGCTGCTTTAGAGCAGACAGTACAGATAGTAATCCCCACAGACTTTCCCCTGTGCTGAAACAGAAGATTGTTAGTGAGTACCAGGGACCAAGCATCGCCCAGGCAGGAGATATCAGAGATGCCAATGGGATGCAGCAACCTGACAAGCTGTAGAAATGTAGGATGCTTTTATCCGGGTTCTCAGGAGAAACAAAAAAAAGGGCTACTTACAAATGTACAGGAAGAGAATGCTTAAGAGCAATTGGTTTGTGTGTGAAAGCTGACCACATCTGCAAGCTAGAGGCCCAGAAGAGCTGGGAGAGTAGTTGTGGCCCAAGCGCACAGACATGGGACCAGTGTTGCCAAGTCTTAGCCTGAATTCAAAGGTCTAAAGACCAAGAGCTGATGTCTAAGGTCACTAGATATGGATGTCCCAGCTCTAATAGAGGGAGGTATTAGCTTGTCTCCTTCCTCTTTGTCCAGGATGAGCCATCAATGGACTGGAAGATCCCCACACATTGGCAAGGGTAGTATTCTTCACTCAGTATACTCATTCAAATTCTAGTTTCTTCTTGAACTTCCCTGACAGACATAGCTAGAAAGAACATTTGTCCAGCTACCTGGGCATCTTTTTGTTTGGTTTCATTGATATATAAACCCAACCATCAGAAAATAAGTCATTTGTTCCTGCCATGGCTCCTGGGAGACACAAGCCACTGCTATGGACCCTGTGAGATCAGGAGATATTGGTCTGGTGGCAAAGGGTAAGTCCTGTCATGAAAAGGAAGCAGCAGCTTGCACAAAGACCCAGAAGCCTGACTTTTAGCAAAAGGAAATGGAGATCTCTGTAAACCAGACTGGCTTCCAAGGAGCCAGAGCCCATGGAGAAAGAGAGAAGAGATGAAGCTGGAACCCTTGGTAGGTGTCATACCATGACTGAGCTGCCTGTGTTGTGGTCATGCTGAGGACAGAGGAGAGCCATTGAAGAATTCTCAGCAGAGCAAGCGCACAGCCTGCTTGGCCTTTCCAGGTACGTTGGCAGCACAGTGCAGGTTGGATTGGAGGTGTGAGGTTGCAGGCAGAAAGCCCATTTAGGAGTCTGACAGAGCCCAAAAGAAAAGTATTAAGGACTGTGAGGGTTAGTTTGATTGACAATTTGACAGGATTTAGAAGAATTAAGGAGACAAGCCCCTGACATGCCTTTGAAGGAGTTTCTAGACTGGACTAATTGAGGTGAGAAGATCCATTTTGAATGTGACCAGTAGCATTCTATGGACTAGGGTCTGGACTGAATTAAAAGGAGAAGGTGAGCTGAGCACCAGTGTTCACCTGTCTTTGCTTCCTGACTGGGAATGTAGTGTGCCAGCTGCCTTGGGCTCCTGCTGTCATGCCTTATCTTCTGTGAAGGACTGCAGCTTCAAACTACAAGTACAAATAATCCCCTTTCCCTTAAGTTGCCTACATTGCCAGATATTTACCACAGCAACAGGAAAACCACAGATCCCGAGGGCACTGTTCATTGGTCAGTGAAACAGAAGAGGCCTGGACAAACTTACACATTCAGTGCGCTCCATTGACCCAAGGCTCAGTTTTGAAAAGCCATCCACTATGCTTTACCAAATCCCAGCATCCCAGGCACCTAGCAAAACACCCGACACAGAATGTGCTTTCGATAAGGCTTCAGTGAAAGTTGAGTGGGGGAACAAGGGAATGAATAAGTGTTGGACGTCTTCCTCTGAGACCAGTGAGGGGATTGGCATTATCTTATTGACCTTGTTTATCATGTTCCTACTTCCTTCTAGCCACGAGATGAGATTCAAAGAAGCCCTTCATCTACTCAGAGCCCGCATCCTGCCCCTGCCTCCACCGCAGTGACCTAGCTGGGGTCAGAGGGAGCTCTGGGTAGGAAGCAGGGTACTGGCCACTGCACTGACCTTGGCTTCCTGGGACCACAGCTTGGGATTTTCCCATGAGGCCAGGGGCTGGGACACAGTTTCATGTCAGGAGAACAGAAAGTGCCTTGAAGCTGTGGTGTTACTGAGTCAGTTCATTTAGCAAGTTTCTAACCTCAGCTTCCCCCTCTGAAGACCAGCCTCAGCTCAGAAGGTTGCTGTAAGGACGCAAAGAGGAGAGGATCTAGGGTGCTCATTTCAAATGACTTTAATTAGGATGAGTGTGTGAGAACAAAACCTCCCACCATCCAGAAACTCGAGTTTTGTTTGCTTGTTTGTTTGTTTTCTGTCTATATGCTCCTCACAAGCATTTAACTTCTCTGAACATAAGATCTCAATGTAACCCGGCTTTACATCTTAGCTATCAGACCTGAGAGAACATATGCAAATGAGCTTGGTCTGCTATAAAGTACTTGACAAATCCCTCAGGACTGCTGATTACTGTAACTATAATTAACATCCAAAGGGTTCTGCTTTGAGAACAAATGGTTTGGTGGCCTTGGGATGCTTAGTGAGCACAGTGAGTGTCCTTGTAGCTTTGGGATCAGTACATTAGCAAGCTCGTGCCTCAGTTTCCCTCATCAATCCACCAGACATGCTGATCCATATCTCTAAAGAGCTTTGCATGTGACTGTAAGTACAGTCTCCCATCAGGCAACTTCTTTAAGGGTTAAAGAAGTTAACCCTTAAAAATCAAAAATCCATGCTTAGAGATTTTGCAGGATCCCTGATGTTTCCCCGCAAACCTAGAAATAGAAGAAAGAGGCCTTCCTAAAAGACAACTGGGGATCTAATGTGCACTTACATTGCAGCTCAAGGTCAGGTTAGTTTCTGTGTGGCCTGTGTTTTCAGATCCTCAGTTTATGGAACAAGGCTTAGACACCAATGCCAGGGTTAGCTCATACCTGAAAGCTGCACCCATTTGTGGAAGGGAAGTCCCCTACTCTGTAGACTGTTAGTACCCTGAACCCTAATCCATGAGGAGAAAAGGGCCACACACAATGGGTAAGGCTTTCTGGTGAAAACTTGTAAACCAAGAGACTTTAGGTTTCTCTAGAGGCCTCCCGAAGGACCCACCACCTCATCAAACTGGGAGAGCAGTTCATTTCACAAGACACAAATATCAAGGGTGGGGCTGATAGGAGTCAGCTTTTCTGACATATTTTCCTAGAAGTCCCAGAAGCTACTATTGCTCTGGAAAAAAAAAAACTCTGTATCATCACTCCAAGTGGGACATCTGATGTCACAGACACTTCTTGTATGGTCTGTGATGATTTCCTAAGAGGTGAAAGCCAAGTAAGAAATAGCATAAAATGGGGAACTGGAACCAATAATGCTGAGGAAAACCAAGCAGCAGAAGCTGGAGAGCGGAAAGGGAACCAGAGCCTTGGTATTTGGCCCAAGGAGGTGAAGATTAGAGAATGATATTGCAAAACACATCTGGAAGATAGGGATGAGAGAGAATCAGGTCAGGCTGAGGTGTGGGTACACCCTGCTGTGGAGTCACCAGCTTTGCAGTCTTCCTGTCTAGTCTCTCTTTCCTGCATGATGCCTGGCATGGCAGTGTTAGAGCCCTGTGCTAGTGGGGAATAAAGCCAACATATTTCCTAACCTACACTCCACTACATTTTTGCCCAGAGACCTGGTGTAGGTTGGCTCACCTCCCTCTCTAATGGCACCCATACTTCTCAGCCTACAAGAGTGTCCAAGGATGGAAGGAAATACAGTTAAACAGTCTTCCTGGGGAGGAGCTGGGGGAGGGAAAAACACGATCAAAACTGCAGTGCAAGCAATTTAAGCTTATCCTCAACTACCTTACAAATAAACAAGACTCAGACTATGTTCGTTTTATCTGGCTTTGACAATCACTGAGGGATAAACCCTAATCTTCTCTTCTAACTGCTGTCCTGGCTACCTCCCCAGCGGTGTACCCCAGACACTTGCTGTCTCTCCTGCCCACGTGCTTATGGCTGCCCACTAGCTTCCTCCTCTCTCCTCTTCTTCCTCTTCCTCTTCCTCTTCCAGGCTCTCTCCTCTAAGCAGATCATTCCAAACCCACTTACCTCTAATCCCTCCAGTAATTGGCTGTAGCCTATTTTATTTAACCAATAGTTTAAAATCAAGGAGCAAGGTTTGGCCAACAAAAGCTTGTAAACATGAGAAGTCCCACATAGGTCTAGACCTTCGGGTATAAAATTTAGCATTACAACACATAGAGACGGACCAAACCTCAATAAAAATATATTATATGATACAAAATTTTTTAATAAAAGAATGTGCCTAGGCACTAAGCCTCATATCCTGTCTTACAGGGAACTCTCCAGAAGTGAATAATTTCATTCTTTGACAACTATTTTGGAAGTGAAAAGAAAACAGAGCAAATGAACAGGAAGGACTTGCCAATGTATCTTTCCCCTTCTGCAGAGAAGGCCTGAGCAAGCCCTCCTCTTGGCCAAGGTCAGGCAGTGATTCAGTGCAGGGATGAGTCTCGTGAGTCTGTCTTCTCTGTGGTCAAACTCAGTCAGAAATTATTTCCAGACTTTGACCCATTAGTTAGCTGGGGCCTAACCATTCCCAACTCTTCATTCTTTCATTCATTCAGCAAACACATATCTGGTAAATAAGAACAGATACCACTTATTCAATGAATGAATAAATGAATGGTAGATGAATGAATGATAGGCACCACCTTAGGTACTAAGATAGATTTAAAGGAAAATTAGTAGTCCTGTCTATCCTAGCATGTGTGTGGTAGACAAGCTGAACACACCAAACTCATTTCAAGCACACACAAAATGAAAACTATTAAATTGAAAGGAAAGCCTGCGAAGAAAATACAAAGGTCTGTGTGGTAATGAAGCAGTGAGACGACATCCCAGAAAAGGGCCTCTGCCTTCTCAGGCAAGGCAAGCAATGCTTGAGGGTGGTGTTCTGGAAGAAAGGAACAAGTGAGTACCATTATAGACAAAGGGCACCGAAAAGCTGTGGTTGTTACCAAGTGACTGAATAGTTCCTGGCCTTCTCAAGATGGCCACACTCAACAGTTGATCTGTGAGATGGCTCAGTGGGTAAGGGCTTATAACACTAAGCCTGACAACCTGAGGTCAGTCCTCAGGACCCACATGGTTGAAAGAAAGCAGACTCCCACAGAATGTCCTCTGACCTCCTCACATGAACTGTGGTACACACACACACACACACACACACACACACTCAAATACACTCAAATACACACACTCAAATACACACTCACATACACACTCAAATACACATACTCACACACTCACACACACTCAAACACACTCACACACACTCAAACACACATACTCTCACACACTCAAATACACACTCATACACACACTCAAACACACACTCACACACTCAAACACACACTCAAATATACACACTCTCACACACATACACACTCAAATACACACACTCACACACACTTACAAACACACTCAAACACACACTCACACACTCAAATACACACTCACACACTCACACACACACTCAAATACACACTCACAACACTCAAATACACACTCACAACACTCAAATACACACTCACACACATACACACTCAAAAACACACACTCACACACACTCACACACTCAAATACACACACCCACACATACTCACACACACACTTACACAACATTCACACACACTCACACACACACTCACACACACACTCAAACACACATACTCTCACACACTCACACACACTCACACACACACTCAAATACACACTCTCACACACATACACACACACTTACAAACACACCCAAACACACACTCACACACACACTCACACACATACTCACACACACTCAAATACACACACTCACACATACACTCAAATATACATGCTCACACACACTCAAATACACACACTCACACATACATACACACTCAAATACACACACACTCACACACTCTCAAATACACACACTCAAATACACACACACTCAAACACACACTCAAATACACACTCACACACTCAAATATACACACTCACACACACTCACACACACTCAAATACACACACTCACACACACTCAAATACACACAACCACACACACTCAAATACACACACTCACACACATACACACACACATACTCAAACACACACACTCACACACACTCAAATATACACACTCACACACTCAAATATACACACTCACACACACTCAAACTCATATGCACACTCATATACATGCACTCACACAGAGACTGATGATTTGAAAAAGAAAAATCAGCTTAAAACATAAAGGATAGACTGGGTGATTGAGCTTCTCTTAGCAAAAAACTGATGTAAAGTTATTTTAACAGAACTCAGGCTGAATCAGGGGCTTCTGGGATGGATAAGAGGGAATGAATACAAGAGATTTTTCTAGATTTGAATGGATGAAGATCAGTAAGCATTAGATTCAGCAGGTAACAAGGCAAGATTGAAACATGGCTCTCTGCTTTCTACCGGAGCTGTCTTGAGTACCTGAGTGCAGGTTCAGGGAGGATAGTGGATCTGGCATGAGCCAGGCTTCGTGGCTACAGTAGCTGCTTTCCATGTGCTCAGCGTGGTGCCTGGCTTTGCAGTAACACCATCAAAATATAGTGCAGACAGCATCAAGATCCATTCCAACAGTTCTTCATAAAGTGCCCCCCAAGACAGCCCAAAACAACATATAGAGCAACAGAGGGAAGTGCGCCTCCACAATCCCTGATCACATCTTCCAGCCACTTCAATTCCCCCAGGCACACTCAGGCAGAAGTTTTACATGTGCCCTGGATGCATATTCCATTTTGGTTGAAGAAAGAAAACTTAGAGAGAGGGAAGACAGAAGCCAGGAAGGAGGAGAGTACTCGTTGGAGTTGAGAGACATCCCTGTGTGCATCCAGTGAACAGATGAAACTGAAGTCATCGCCAAAAAAGATTGTGAGCAAGGTTGACATGCATTCAAGTTGGGTCAAAACATGAAGAATTTTTCATATTAGGTGAGGAAGACACTTCTGAGACGCTAAGAAGTTCAGATGATCAATGGATGTGGTAGATAAACAGCAATTGGCTAGGGAATTATTGGAGGTAAGAAGGAATTTTTCATAAAAAGACAGTGAGACATGGGAACACTGAAGGGAATATAAGATTATGGAAAATGGATTTTCTTTTTAAAAAAGGGAGGGCAATTTAATATGCAGGGTGAAAGAAATGAGATAGAAAGAGACAAAGAAGGCCCAGAGCTAGTAAAGAGTGTCAGTTTCTAAGAGAAGCAACTGGAAACCAGAGATACAGATAGAAGTGTGACTCTCGCCAAGAGCAAGGAGCTCTCTATCTGAGACGGGGGGGGGGGGGGGGGGAGCGCTGACATGAAGACAGAAGTTTCCACATGGGTGCTGAAGGATTCTTATCTCATGGTCTGTTTTCACTGGAGAAGATAAGATTTCTAAGAGTGCCAAAGTCTGAAATTATTGCATCACTGGGAAGGGGAATGGTAAAGGACAAGAGCAACTCCATGGAGCATGGCAGAAAAGACATGAGAGCCCTCTAGATGCTAGAGTCTACAGGAAGCCATGGAGTACTGCAAAGCTTGCCAACTCTTGAAACCATTTGCCATCAAGGAGATAGAAAGTCCTCAAGAAAAACAACAACCTAGAGTGGTCAAGGGTAGGGGATAGTCATAGCAGATGACCTAGGTTTGGGTATCAGCATACAGGGAGACAGATGCCTAGAGAAGGTGGCATGAGTGTGCTGGTGAGAAGGTGCCTGACATCAAATGGGCTGGAAGGAAAGGAGGCGGGGCAGTGGCTGAGGGACCTGACAGAGTTGCTGTAGTAGATGCAGAAGGAAGTGCTAAGCTGTGGTGGAAGGATCAGCCTGCTAACTAAGGATGTGAAATCGGGGGATTCAGGACAATAAATTGTCTAAGGTGTGGTCTTGGCCGGTGGACCCAAAAGTCTTGATGGGTTCTTCTAAAGCGAGATGCACAGGAAGCATGAGAACTGCCTTCCCCTACATTCCCTGCCTCTTCCACCCTCTTCCCAAGCCAATCATTGCAGGATGTGAGGAGGTGCTGTTGAGAAGCAAGCATTAGGATGAAGAGAAAGAAGAACCAGGAGAGAGTGAGGTTAAAGAAGAAAGGCCCTGATGGTAACATCGTAGAGCCGAGAGAAAGGGCTAGCCCAGGAGTAAACAACCCTGGATTCGAAACTCAGTCTCAGCTCCTCCACTTCCCAGCTCTCTTTTTCTTGGTCTCTTTAGCCTAAAAGCCTGAGTTTCTTCATCTATAAAACAGGGGTAGATGGGGGATAGAGAGATGGTTCAGCACTTAAGAACATTGGCTGCTTTTCCAGAGGTCCTGAGTTCAATTCTCAGCAATCACATGGTGGCTTACAACCATCTGTAACGGGATCTGATACCCTCTTGCTGCACACAAAGGTAATGCAGATAGAGCACTAATATACATTAAATAAATAAACAAATCTTTTTCTTTTACTTCTTTCTTTTTTAAAATTTTTTGATACTTTATTTACATTTCAAATGTTTCCCCCTTTCCAGATCTCCCCTTTGGAACCTCCCTATTCCCTCCCCCCTCCCCTGCCTCTATGGGGGTATTCCCCCACCCACCCACTCTCAGTTTCCCTCCTTGGCATTCTCCTATATTTGGGCATCTAACACCCTCAGACCCAAGGGCTTCTCCTCCCCCTGATGGCTAACAAGACCCTCCTTTGCCACATATGTGGCCAGCACCATGGGTCCCTCCATGTGTATTCTTTGGTTGGTGGATCAGTCTCCAGGAGCATTGAGGGGTCAGGCCAGTTGCCACTGTTGCTCCCTCCCTGGGGCTGGATCATCTCCTTCAGTTCCTTCTCCAACTCCTCCATCTGGGACCTCACACTCAGTCCTACGGTTGCTGTGAAATGACTCTTGGGTATTCCAAACTTTTGGGTTAATAACCACTTATCAGTGAGTACATACTGTGTTCATTCTTTTGTGACTGCGTTACCTCACTCAGGATGGTATTTTCAAGTTACATCCATTTGCCTAAGAATTCCATGAAGTCATTGCTTTTAATAGCTGAGTAGTATTCCATTGTGTAAATATACCACATTTTCTGTATCCATTCCTCTGTGGAGGGACATCTGGGTTGTTTCCAGTTTCTGGCTATTATAAATATAGCTGCTATGAACATAGTGGAGCATGTATCTTTATTACATGTTGGAGCATCTTCTGGGTATATGCCCAGGAGTGGAATAGCTGGGTCCTCAGGTAGTATTATGTTCATTTTTCTGAGGGTCCGCCAAAGTGATTTTCAGAGAGGTTGTATCAGCTTGCAATCCCACCAGCAATGGAGGAGTGTTCCTCTTTCTCACATCCTCACCAACATCTGCTGTCACCTGAGTTTTTGATCTGACTGATATACATTAAATAAATAAACAAATAAATCTTTAAAAAAAAAAACAGAGGTAGAATCTGGGACATAGTGGTGTTTACCTGTAATCTCATCCTTCAGGTACTGAGACAGCAAAATCATGAGGTTGGGGCCAGTCTGGGCTATGTAGTGAGTTCCAGCCAGCCTAGGCTACATATCAAGGTCCTATCTCAGAAAACAAACAAAAGCCCAGACTAACAATACTAGCACACTTAGACTACCAGGACCTTGATGAGAGTCCCACAGTCTAGTAAATCATCAAGGACAGTAATTGGATTATGGTTTGGAGCACCTTGCATTTTTGAAACCTTTCCTTATTAACTGGATAGAAGTTCTAAAAGATACCCAGTAAATACTCAAGATTTTCTGTTTAAAATTATCATTAAATCAGAATTATATAATAAGGCTCCTGATGAAAAGTTAGCATATGAGGTTATCCTAACTTTCTGGGGAGAAAAGAGGGAAGACAAGATACAGTGAGAACAACAGATGCCTATTTATGGCACAGTCTTCATCACTTCAGAGCTTGAACAGTCCAGGCCACCCAAAGCTATCTGTTTTGGAGGAAAGTGTCCCATACAACTCTCCTACCATATCCAAGAACCATGAAAGACCTATTCATTCAAGCCATATGTTCTGCTGATGTTTATGGCAAAGTTCCAGTGACCAAGGCTCATGGTCGCCATTGCTTCCATGGATACCCTGACAGTAAACATGATTAATATTGGCTCCCAAGTACCCAAAGACTTGCCTGGCCCTTGCTTGATGATGCCTCCTGTTGCCTTCACCCAAAGCTGTCATTGCAGTTCCAAGGTTGAAGCATCTGTGTTTAGATGCTGGCCTCAAAGCAAGATGGCTATCTCATCATGGAAGGTTGAGTACAGACACACTCCACCCATTGACTCCCCAGCCTTGGCTTTGAAATTGGATGGATGACTGATCTAGCTGGAAAGTCCATAGACACTCAGTGTCTAACAATGTTGAACTCTGAAGAAAGAGATTGTATTTACCTCCTCTTGGGAAGACGCTTGGTCCTCAAGCACATTCATCCATCTTCTATCTTCCTCCAGCCCTGGCTAGGACTTGGAGAGGAGTCATTTTGGCTACTAACACAATTTCTCTCTGCTTCCAAAACCCCATTTCCAAGTGTCTGCGTCTCTCTCATTAGGGTTCACCAGACAGAGATGTGTTTCCATAGTGGAAAAATGTAGCTAGCCATCTTGTTAGAAATGTTGAGATCTGTGTCAACTGGCATTTTCCCAGCATATACTGCATGAACTCACACACAGGTGCACACAGCTTGTCTGCAGGCTAAAACTGGCATTGACCTTCACTGCTACGCCAGGCACTCCACTTCACCTCCCACATACATCTTTCAATCAAGTAATATAGGGGGCAAACTGCAGGATCTCCATGATGTCTTTCAGTTGTATTTGATCTAATTAATGTACCTATTGATTTCTTCCTTTTTTTTTTTGACTCTAGCTACATATTGCCCAGTCTACTATCAAACTCAAAAATTCTCCTGCCCCAGCTTCTCTGGTCCTGGAATTTTAGATGTGTGCCACCACACCTGGTTCATCCTTCACACTCTTATGGACACCCCAGTACTAGGTGCCAATGTTAGGGTGCAAGAATGAGCTAGACAGAGGATTCTGCCCACCCATATGCCTAACGCCCCTATGGCCTGCCTTCTCAACCCACACAAGCACCTTGTAATGTCTCATTGCCATAGCTATAGTTTTGAGTACTGAATATTTCAAAGGGTTGATTGACTTAGGGCTTTGAAGCCTGAAGAAAGAGCACTTTCAAACCACTTCTGATGACTACACTTCCAGAACTACACAAATAGCATTTGCATCTCCCTTCAGATTCTCTCTGCTGACTTACAGGAAAGGCGGGATGAGGTTCAGAATAGAGTCAGTACATTAGTGTCTGGGCAATGAAGTCCACTGCCCAGACAGCTACAGGTAAGAACCAATAAGCCTCTTTCTGTAGGCAGATAAAACTCTCTTCAGCATATAACATATCACAACCGGTAAATGGAGGGAACCAGATAACTCCCACCCAAGGGCCCCTGACAGTCATTTCCTTTGTCACAGCTTCTCATCTTTCATTGTTGTCCTGTGCCCTTTTTCAAGCAAATCAAAGGAAAAACCAAAAGTGCCCATCTTTCTCCCCATTCTCTTGCCTAGTGTTAAACTGTTCCACCATTTTTAGATAAGTTAAGTGACTTGAACTGTTTGTGGCTTTGAACAGTAGTACTGTTACAGGGGCTTACATCCAGTGTGGACAAGAGCTATCTGTGAATAGGGATGGAGCAGAGAATGTTCCAGAAGCTGAAAGTAAGCTGGGGGCAGGGGTGACTTGAGGGTATAAAGAAGACAAGGTCAAGTCAAGGCCAGGCTTAGTTAAGTGACTTCTTTGCTGGGGTCCTGACTTGATTTTCTCTCTCTCTCTCTCTCTCTCTCTCTCTCTCTCTCTCTCTCTCTGCTATTTTGTTAACCCCCAAAGGCTTTCTACTACTGAGAAGATAGGACAGAAGGGGTGAGAGAAAGCTTAGTAAAATGGAACATTACTGTCCCTCTCTAGATAAGACAGTAAGAATGAGGCATAGGGTACATACCTGTAATCCCAGCACCCCAAAAGCTGAGGCAGAAGGAGAGTTGCTAGTTTCAAGGCATCCTGGGCTACATAGGAAGCTCAAGGCCAGGAGCATATACATCTACTGGAATTGCCATGTGCCTCTAGATGTCACCAGATCCATGCCCATCAACCTTTAGACTGACACAGGATGCTTACAAAGTGCCTTGGTTTATTTCTTCATGATGTTGTTAGAAACAGCTCTTTACTCATCAGCTTCTACACAAGAGGTCCAGAGAGGTCAAAGGACTTGCTCAAGGCTACACAGCTGGTCAGAGGCAGAGAAAGGCCTGTGGCTGTGGTGGCTGTAACATAACTGAAGTTTCTTCACCAGCCTCCAGCCTCCCTTGGTCTATTCTCTTCCTTTCTTGCCCTCATCCCTCGTATCTTCCTTTTTAATCCTATGCCTCCTTCCTTTGAAGGCTGCCCGGCCTGGCCAGCACAATCTTTACCGGATATACTCCAGGCTTTAGCCCTGCAGTTCTCAAACACAGACCATCAAGCATTCCAGATAAGAGAAGAGATCTCAGGAAAAAATATATGTATCTTGTGACTGAGAACATTTGCAGTGAAGTCCAGAACTCTCTAGTTCAATGGTTCTTGACTACTGAGAGATTGAAGATACTACTAATGACCTAAGAGAATTGTAGAACATCTCTTTAGAGAAAGATACAATTGCTATAGACAACACCACAACTAGTCCTTGAAGCTTGTGTAGAGACCACAGACATGAAGCTACTCTGGGTGAGATGAGCAGTTCATGGTGTCCCATCTCTAAGCATCTTGCTCTATGCTTTGCTCTTTCCAGGTGGTTCTAAAGGAGCTGGATACCCACAGTATCAGAACCACCTGTCTGGTTATAAATGATATCTCAGCCCTTATTGCCACTGAATCAACATCTGATCTCCAGTAAGATGCCAAGGGCTACACAAGTGTTCTAAAATGTGCAGTGTCCAGAGATTTTCTCCAAGCCGTGCCCTTACTCCACCCAGTGACGATTCAAGTTCAAGGGTGGTGAACCCTTGAACACACCATTAATGTCCTACCCTAGCATTCTCTATACCCATACAAGAACTTTCATGATATTGCATGTCTAGTTAATGCAATTATTCTATATGTTATTGAGTTTCCCTCAGATGAGCAAAACACACTTGTTCAAGGACTCCACTTAAAGCTACTAAGACAAAGTCTCTGGCTCCACTTGGCTAATCCACAGACTGTTTCCCTAAGACTCTCATCCCACCCAATGCTTCTCAGAGCTCAGCTCCTTCACAGAGATACTTCAAATGTGCTTGCCTGACCCTTACATACATCACCATCCCCACAATTACCCGAGCCATTCAGGCCCCAAATGGAGATAGCAGGTTTTCCATACTGGGCAACTCAAAGGTGCTGCCAAGTTACTTAGACTCTTGCCCTCCCACCATGTTACCTGGATTCTTCCTGTCACTACATAACTTTCACCTCATGACTCTCAGGTGCCTCTCCCCCACCACTGATCCAGGAGACAATACAGGTGATGAACCCCTCCTCACCCAAGCAAGCCTGCTGCAAGCAACTCTCTTCTTTCTTTTCCAATATTCCCTGCCAACCTACATCTTACAAATGCCCTCAGTTCCTTCATGAAAATGGAGCTGGAACATAGCCACATCAGAACATAGGAAACACTTGGATGACAGAGGCTTGGAGAAAGCATGGCTCAGATTTCTTATCTTTCTTATACTGATGGTAGTTGCTCTTTGAGTCTGGCCCTCTCCACCCCACCCCCAACCCCAGTGGCCCTTTCCCTGAGGCTCGCTCAAAGTGGATGCTGACCAAACAATCATTGGAACCAGATGGTAGAGAACACAGAGAAAGCTCATAGCCAAGCCACTGTGAATACTTGCTTTAGTCATCCTGGGCATGTGATGGTCTTGATCTTGGCCTCGGTCCCTCCATCTGAGAAATAAGCACTTTATTTTGGAGGCCTCCTTTCCACTAGACATTCTGTGAAGAAATGGTGGGAAGCCATGGTCCTTGAAAGGATGGCATATTCAAAGTCCTAAGCATGTAGGCCTGGTCCACTCAGACCTGAGAGCTCACTGGGTGAGAGTAGAGGGTAGCTGTTGGAGGATGACCATGGACAGGCGCCAACTATGCACATCACACTAAGGCTTGGGGAATAGGGAGGTCATCTGGAAGCATAAGTCAGAAGGCTATGAGCTACATCAACAGGAGTAAGCAAGCAAGAGAACTGGGAAAGTATCCAGCCGAGGGCCTAGGAAGTGCTTCTGATCTTTCTAGAAAGCTCACTGTCACTTCTTCTTGCTCCCACTCTGATACTGAGTGGGAGGGTCTGGCATTGACCAGGGTACATGTGAAGGAAGGAAAAGAAGGTTAGTCACTCAGAAAAACTTTCCATTGCCAATTTGGGTGGAAAAAAAAAAGCCCAAGGCTCTTGGGATGCTGGGGACCAGTAGAACATCAACCCTTATCCCTTTACATCTCTTCCACCGGGCCTTTCCCTTGGCTGCTCCCAAGCCAGAGCTCAGACTAGGCCTTTGTTGAGCCATTCAAGATTCTCAGGCCCATGTGAGAACTGCTTGGCTGTAGGCCCAGCATCTGGAGTTCACATTCTAGCTAAATATCTCTCCCAAAGGGTCTGGGAACTTCCAATACTGCCTCACAATGGGAATTTCCATGATCTTACTCTGCTCTGCCTCTGACCTACCAGCTGGGATGAGCATCCTTTGTTGACAGAGTGAAGTGAGAGGGAGACAGACAATAACTTTCCTTTCTTTTGTTTATGATTCACATCATGGTGCCTCCTGTGCTAACTGAAGCTTGCAGTAGCAAATTCACTTTCCATTGGTGACCTCCCAGGCTTAGAAGCCTGCCCCCAAAGCCAAGGGCCTTTTCCTGTGACTATAGGCCACATGAATCTGTGTATCTCAGTAGGGAATAGGCTTCCTCACATAAAAAGACAAGGCAACATTATAAAATTTCTCTGGGGCTCTTGGGTCTCAGATTCTTAATCATGGCATCTCTCAACTTGATAATGCTACAGAAAACTGGAAAGAATGACTAGATTTCATAGATAACATGCTCATAGATGAGCTGTGGCCTTCTATGAACATAAGGAAAATTTCTTGGAAGTAGAAGTGAGATGTTCTGGGTAGAAATGACTCTGCACAACTACTGCCTCCAGTCCTGAAATAATTCACATGTTTGAGGGAAATTGAGTGAGCCACAGAGAAAGGATTGAGCCAAACTCAGAACAATTTGGACACTAGTCAGGAGGAGGACAGTTACTAGCAAGATCATGACATGGTCAGAACAAAAAGAGGGTCCCAAGAGGTACAGCAAATTAGGAAACATCCATCATGAGACATGAAATATCATGTCCAGAGACATGGGTTCTGGTACCAATGTGTCCTGGATGGAAGCACCAGCCCCCTGTGTCACTTGTGTTACCTATGGGTAATTAGGCTTTTGACAACTAATTATACCTGGCTCCCAGTAAGCCACCATACTGCTGCTAAGGACCACTTGTGGAATAAACACAGTAGCTTATTTCCTATCATGAATATAGTAACTGCGGAACTGATCTCTTCCATGACCCCCCCCCCATTCCTTTACAGTCTTTGTCTCCATGACCCTCTATGAAAGATGAATTCCTGCCCATCAGGAAAGACTCAGAAGGATGCTATAGAGGAAGGAGGAAATCAAGATACCTGAGTGATAGACTCCACTCAGCCACTGGCATGCCAGTGAGAGCTCTACTATTTTTGTTAAGAGTCTGCTGAAATTAATTCTAAAGACTTTCAGATTTTATTGCTTTGATCACACTGTTTCTGGAGAAATCTAAGCCTGGAAAGCTGAGTTAAGCCAGACATTCCAGTTGGCTCACTCATGGTCCCCGGAAATCACGAATGAAGCAGGGCGGAGAGCTACCAGGAGTAGTAAACATTGACCATGGGCTCCTTAGTTCATCATGACTTAACCAAGAGGAATGTTTCTCCATGGCCCGTTAGCTGTTGGTTAGTTTGAAGATAACATGGTGATAGCCAGACTGGAGCTACCTGGGTCCTGTTCCAGGGGATCTTAGGGCAGTTGCCTATATAACCCTTCCGGACCTCAGCTGCCTGATCTTAGAATGGGGATTAACAACATCTACTTACCAGAGCTGGGGAATTTAGGGACTGAATTTTGAAGGGTTCCAAACACTCCTGGCACAGAGTAAGCACTGTATGGGTTTTGCATAGGAATCTCTTCTGTACCATAAGCTTATTTATATGGCTTTCCAGGTCTGGCATTGTACAACTCAGACAGTACATATCAATGTTACAAAACTCCTTAATTCTGCAAAATATCTGGGAACCACTAAATGGAGAGAATACCATATTCAACAAGACCTGATAACCAAGAACTCAGTGGACTTATTAGGGGTCCTTTCCCAGCTCCAAGGTTCCTTGAGCCAGGGGCAAGCTAGGATATGCTTCCAGGTATCTTCTCCCTTAGGACTTTAGGTCGGCCACTTCCTTTTATTTTAGTGAAAGCAGATCCACTCCATTCACACTTGTGGTCACAGTCTGGCATGACTGCTGCCATTCCTTCCCTCTTTTCCCCCTCCCTGCACAGCTTCATTTGCTCCCAGTAGTGGCTGAAAAAGTACCAAATTCCAACCTACAGCTTCTCTTCTCTACTTCCTGGAAACATCCTAGGGCTCTGCACTTACTCAGCAGATCCAAACTTCCACTTTCCATCACTCATCCAGGATGATGCTACTCCTTGGCACCAAGCCCTCTGCCTGACTCCACCCCCTGGCTTTCAATAAAAGGCTGCTGCAGAGCTGCCACAAAAGCAGAGAGGCAGACAGAGGTCAGCTCAGAACCAGCCAACTCTCACTGAAGCCAGCTCTCTCTTCCTCCACCATCATGCAAGTGTCTGCCACGCTTCTGGGCCTGCTGTTCACAGTTGCTGCCTGTAGCATCCACGTGTTGGCTCAGCCAGGTGAGACCCCAGCTTCCTTCTCCTCCCAGCATATCACCCCATTTTTTAATTGTCGTGGGCCAGCATAGTCTTGGCTGGTCATATACCTTTTTTTCCCCCTGAGGTAAGGAGCATAGAGAAGGACACAGAGCCAACCCAATTACACGGTTCCTTCTGGAAAGCAACTAGAATTTTAATCATTAGATCTAAATTTAGAATCACACCTTCATACGGTTTATGTTCCAGCTACTTTACTTAGTATTTGAGAACCTGAGTAATCAAAGATGGACTTGGGTTGGTGCATATTTCCAGATAGAAGAGAAAGGGTAAGAGACACAGGATCAGGGCTGTGTTTCACCCAGCCCAGCTTCCAGTGATAGTACCTTAGCAGAAGTGGTTGGGACCAGAGATACTCATGATTAGATATAGATTTTTGGAGCCTACAGTAATCTACTCAGGTAATCGCCTCAGGCCATAGTAATTTGACTTCTAACTCCCCCAAATGACAGCCCCCCCAGAGTCACGTAGTTTTAATGGCATCCCTCTACTCAAGATTGCAAATTTACTTTAAGCTGCAAATAACTGAGTCTGTGTGTCAAAGATCACATCCCAGCTCTGATATATTGGCATTTACATCTCATCCTGCTGAAACTGCCTTCTCCTGGTGGTCCTTTTCTTCTCTAAGGTCAGAAGCATCTTTCCTGTACTAATATGCTTCCTGCTTCTCTTTTATTCTCCAGATGCAGTCAATGCCCCACTCACCTGCTGCTACTCCTTCACCAGCAAGGTGATCCCAATGAACAGGCTGGAGAGCTACAAGAGAATCACCAGCAGCAGGTGTCCCAAAGAAGCTGTAGTGTAAGTTACACATCCCAGCCCTCCCAGGTCCAAAGTTTTTCCTCAAGAGCAAGGGATGGTCCTCATAAACTTATAGTTAGTCACACGCTCGGATCCGATATCAAGTGGTTCCCAATGGGGAAACTGAGGCCAAGAAGGAAAAGGCAATTCTCAACAGCGTTGTCTATGGCTGCTGTTCAGGTCCTTCCTATCCCACGAGCTTATCTTAGAAAGCCTGCAGGAGAAGCAGGTCACTTTGAGTCCCCCTTTCTACCTGCCCTTCTCCTCAAGCCCTATACAGCCCCTCCATGGATAGCAGGTTGAACGTCATCTAACTGTGTCTTCTCTTTGTCCACAGTTTTGTCACCAAGCTCAAGAGAGAGATCTGTGCTGACCCCAAGAAGGAATGGGTCCAGATGTACATTAAAAACCTGGACCAGAACAGAATGAAATCAGAAACTACAACTTTATTTAAAATTGCATCTACCCTAAGGTCTTCAGCACCTTTGAATGTGAACTTGACCCATAAATCTGAAGCTAATGTATCCACTACCTTTTCTACAACCACCTCAAGCACTTCTGTAGGAGTGACCAGTGTGACAGTGAACTAGTGTGACTTGGAATGTGATGTCTTAAGTAATGTTAAACTTATTTAACTTATTGATGTTATGGTATTTCCTTTCATGAATATTAGAATTTCTTAAATGCATGAGGTGGATCCATTTTTCCCTCTCTGTGAATCCCAATTCAACACTTTCAATGTATGAGAGATGAATTTTGTAAAGATGAATGGGTAAACTTTGTGTTTGAGATTCCAAGGCATTGTTTAAAATATTATTATAGATATTCCTAATTATTAAAAGAAATATATTATTTTTGTACACAAGTCTGGCTTTGGGTGTTTTCTTGAGGGAAATTGCAAAGCTGAGATTATAAAAGCTTGGAGAGCAGCATATTGTGAGGAAAGGAGAGTGAATGGCCCACTCTCTTGTATGGAATGGTCTCATCTGTGTGTCATAGACTCCTCAAGACAGGGCCCAGTCAGAGATGCTAGTACCATTGGTCTAGTCCCTAGCATTGCTTCTCAGGCACATGCTCGACAAAAGCACCAGCTCTTCCCAATCACATGTTCCAATTGCCCTTTAACTGGGATACATCACTTCCACCTTCAACTCTGCAATTAATTCTCTAACTGCATAGGCAGTTCAGGCAGTGGAGAAGAGTGGGGAGACTTAACCATCTTCTATAAGAAGGTTCTAGTAATGCTTCATAAAGAGAGGAAGACATGAACTTATCCTTGATGTTGGTTAGAGTTTTTATAGAAAAAAAAAAAACACGGAAAGATTAAGAAAAAATGGTAGGTGGGGGAAATTATCCAAAGGTAGAAATGAAGATGGTATGTACATCAAAGGGGGGAGAGAGAGGGAAACCATCGGATGGAGCTGCATGCATGTCAAGAGATGGGGATTTTTCAAGAGGAAACTGAATACAGGGTTTTGAATGTGAAGGTGAGAACATGGTACTCATGGACCTGTAGTTTAAAGGAGAAGCTGAAACTCTTTAGTCCAATAAAGAGGGAGGGATGTGTCCCATTCAGAGGCTCAGAGGTGAGCTACAGAAATGCATCCTGATGACTTCATACAGACAGAAAGAAGTGGAGACAAGTGATTGGCTATGGTTCATCAAGAGACAAGGGCTGAATATCAGGTGCAAGAGAACAATGTTCTGGACCACGGGAAGTGGCTTAAGGTACAGACCTTTTCTGAGCTTGTTAATGAGGCAACTTCTCTGAAACCTGAATGCCTTTCTTTCCATCACCACCCTGACTCCACACAGAGGAACATAATTGTCTGCTCAAATGGATAGATTTCTCTCTCTCTCTCTCTCTCTCTCTCTCTCTCTCTCTCTCTCTCTCTCTCTCTTTCTCTGACTGTCCATCTGAGGTCTGTGGCATGGGAGTCATCTTAGGAGAATTTGGACTACAGGAACACACAGATAGCCTCTCCACCAAGGAGAGTGAGCATCTTTCTTCCTATGGTGCTCACTCTCTCCATCTAGTGGGGAGAAAAATTCTGTCAAGCTAGACCTAGCACCCTCTTCGGCAGCATGAGATGCTGGAGAGAACTCTGGCTGGCAGGTAGGACAAGAGCTGACACTGACTCAGTCACTTAGGACCAAGTGGCATCTATCAATTCAGTGGGGGCAGGGAGGTATTTCAGAGATGAACAGGGGCCAATGTTTCCCTTCCTGATTTAGGAGCATGTCTCCTGGAAAATTTTCCATTGCTGTAGCTCAGAGTTGGAGCATTCCCGAGCCAGACCATGCTCTCTGGCTGAAGCTGAGGGTTTCCTTCAGAGCTTCAAGGGTCCCATTACGTCTGAGAGCAAACAATTTGTAGGTAGTTGTGTGAAGAATTCACTGACCTGGGTACATTCCAGGTCCAGTGGTCCTCAGTGCTGGTTACTGGTCGGAAAAGAAATCTTAAATTATAGTGGATGCAAAAAGGCAAAGAAGAAATAAATTAGCAATGAGATGGTCTCTGCAGCTTATAGAAAAGGGGGCCTCTGATGCCAGGCTGACTGGCTGCCAAAGACCTGGGAGGAGGAGAAAGGAAGGGGCCGCAAATACTTAACCCTGCAGATAGCCTGACCCCACTCATCTGCAAGTCCTGCCTGCTCATTCTTGTGAAATATAGACTAGGTTTCTTTTTCTCGAAGTAAGCATGGGTTCCTTAGTTCTTGCACAATGGAGCTGAGCAAAAGCCCTGGCAGTGCTTAGGTGCCTGAGGAGACCAAGTTGGACACAATCATTTTCCCATTGCTGCCAACACTATTCCAGAATGTCTCATCCCTTCCTAGAAATCTCAGGCTTCCAGCCTCTGTTTATTGCTCAATTCGAAAGCCATTTCTATGATTTATTGCAACAGCACCCTGTCCCAGGTACCACACTCTGTATTAGTCCCTGATTGCCACTAACAAAGCACCATAAACCTAATGGCTTAAAACAACCAAATACGTTAGCATACAGCGTTAGCATACAGCCGGATTAAGGCTGCAAGCCTACCCTGAGGCAATCTAGCTGCAGTCCCTTAAAACTTGCTCCCACAATCCTTCTCCCCATCCCCCCTTCCCTTCTCCTCTAAGTGGGTGGGCATCCGTCCCTTTAAGTATCCCCCTGGGTATTCCCGCACCCTGGCACCTTAAGTTTCCAGCTAGACCAGACAAGGCAGCCTAGTTAGAAGAACTTATCACCAGAACACAACAAACAAACGAACAAACAAAACAAACAAAACAAAACTTGCCCTTTGAAACTTCTAGAAACTACTTTTATATTCTCTCTCTCTCTCTCTCTCTCTCTCTCTCTCTCTCTCCTTCTCTCCTTCTCTGTGCATGTTCTCTGCTTCTCTAACCACAGTTTTTGTTGTTGTTTTTGGCTTTTTGAGATGGGGTCTCACACTGTGGCCTTGAATCTACCGCTGTAGCACAGGGTAGCCTTGAACTCATGGCAATCTTCCTGCCTCAGACTCTCCAGTGCTAGGGTTACAGGCGTGCACCATGATACCCAGCTGTGGTCACATCTTTTCTCTAATTCAACCTTCCTGCTTTTATATGTAGGAACCTTTGTGAATGTTCTGAGCACATTTTCACAGCCAAGATGATCTCCTATCTCAGGGTCTTCACATCAATTACATCCTCAAACCCTTTTGCAAGGTCAGGTAGGACACACACAGGTTCCAGATGTTAGGTTAGTGTAGTGGCACTTGAGAGACAGAGCTGCCCTTCAGACTGCATGCCTAGGGACCAGGCAAGGTTTATACTCAGTAGCTGGGCCCAGTCTGGTTTGCTGAGAAGACATTCAAATAAAATGTGGATGTCACTGTGCAGGTAAAGACCTTACTTTGTACCACAGGTACTTTCTAAGTGGCTGGCACAAGATGGGTTATCTTGATTGTCCATGTGGTGTTATTGAGTGATGCTTAGGACATTAGCAAAGCATACTTCTGGTTTTGCCTATGAAAGTGCAGAGATGACTGGGACATGGGTCAGCAGCTAGCAGAGACCCACCCTAATATGATGACAGCATCCAACTAGCCAGGGGTCCAGACAAAAGAGAAGTAGAAGCAAAGCAAGCAGCCAGCATGCACAAGCTCACTTCAGTGGACCTTGACTCCACCCTTTCCACCCTCTCCAGCCTTTCAATACAGGCTCACTCCAGGGGATCCTGACTTGATGTTCTCCAGCCTTTTAATACAGGCTCTCTCAAGTGGACCTTGACTCCACCCTCTCCAGCCTTTCAATAGAATCTCACACCAGGGACTCTCCATGGGGTTTTCAGGCCTTCAGCCTCAGACTGAAGTTGGGTCATTGACTCCTGTTTTCCTGAGGTGTCCTTCTTCATGGACTGAAAAGCTACTGGATGGCTGGCTTTCAAGATGTTCACTAGGGAATTACTCAGCAAACAGTTATGAAACTCAGCATAATCAACTATCTTTTATAATTACACACACACACACACACATATTATGTATATATATGGGGTATATAACTAATATATAATATACACATGGAGAGAACCCTAGCTAATACATTGTGCTAATATGCTTGAGTTCCTTATAAAATGACAGCACACAGGCAAGCCAGATGATTCAGAAGGTAAAGGCTTGCCACTGGGACTTACAACCTCAGTTCAATCCCTGGGATCCATATGGTAGAAAGAGAGAATTGATTCCTACAAGTTGATCTATGACCTCCAACCATAAGCCTTGGCATATGTGTGTGTACACGCACAAGTAAGCAAAGTTTTTAAATTGTTTTTTTTTAAATTGTGTGTCTCTCTGTCTTCATGTGAGTTTGTGCACTTGAGGTGCCCACACGCATCAGATCTCCCCTGAATCTGGAGTCACAACCAGGTGTCAGCCACCTGACATAGGTGCTGAGAACCAAACTTTGATCCTCTGTGGTATGTGCTCTTAACCACTGAACCATCTCTCCAGCCACTAAATGTAAATTAAGAAGGAAAAAAAAAAAAAAAAACCCTCAACTATAAAACTTTCCAAAAGCTTCTGATGTGGAGTGTTGAAATAGGGGAAGCTCTCCTTCCCACCGGTAGGTCTTCAGAGTTTCCCAGAATACCTTGGTGGCACACGGTAACTGGGACATATGCTTCTTAGCCCACTTAGGCAGCTTACTGGATGCTTGGTGCTGCAGCCTCTGGCATAGGTTTTCATGGTATCTTTTGTTCTGATCTGAGCTTGGCCTGCTTCCAAATAGGGTGAATAGTAAGAAGGATTCAGGAAAGAAATTCAGGGTCTTTCAGAATCTGGTGGCATAGCTGGTGTTCCAAATCAAGTGCTGACATGGACTTGTAGAGGTTTTTTTTAAAATTATGACCAATGAATAAAAATCATATATAAAATAATAATCATCATCATCATCTCCTCTCTCTCTCTCTCTCTCTCCCTCTCTCTCTCTGTGCGTGTGTGTGTATGTGTGTGTATCATGAAACAATTACCATCTTTAAATTGAAAACCCTCAGAATCCTTTCTTCTGGCCTTTTAAATATAAATTATAAATCAATAGCATATAATACAACCGCCAGAACTCCTTTCTCCAATCCAGCTGTAACTTGGGGTCTGTTCATTGACTTTCTTCGGTCTGCCCATTCCGCTGTCCCACCCAGTCTTTAGTAACTATAATTCTACACTCAGCTTGCATGAGGTCAACTTTCACAGCTCTCACATGAGGAAGATCACATGGGACTGGTTTTCCTGTGTCTTGCTTATTTCATGTAACAGGATGACATCCGGTTTCAGCCATGTTGTCAAAGGTGACATGGTTCCATCCTTTGGTGGTTGATGTTCCATTCTATACTATTACCACACCATCGGCATCTACTTATCAACTAATTCTAGGTTGTTTCCATTTCCTAGCTGTATGGACCGTGGTATGATAAGCAAGGAGTACAGATGTCTCTTGACATACTGAGTCCTACTCCGTTGGCTACATGCCCAGGAGCAGGGTTGCAAGATTGCCAATTCTAGTTTTTAATATTTTGAGGAACTACCACACTGTTCCTGACAATGACTGCACTAATTTACATTTCCATTAGCAGTTTCAAGGGGCCCCTTTTCCTCCACATTTTTACCAGCATTATTTAATTTTTGACATTTCTTTTTGGCAATAGTCTTTCTGGCTGGAGGGAGGCTTCACTGTGGTTTTGACTTGCCTTTCCCTGATGTATTCATTTCTTTTCATGTTGTTATGGAAACAATACTCTTATTCTAGTGAAAGAGTTTCTTCTTAAGTTTCATCATGGCAGGGAAATCATGGGAGCAAGAACTTGAAGCAGCTTCTCCTGCCCCATCCAAAGCAGGAAAGCAGAGAGTGATAAAGGCAGACTGCTGATCTTTCTCTACTCATACAGTCCAAGATACCAGCCAGGGAATGGTGCCACCCACAGGGGGAAAGTCTTTCCATTTCAATTAATCTAACACAGTCAACATAATTCCCACAGGCACACACAGGCACACACAGGCCCTCCTCCCAGGTAGTTCCGGATTCTGTTAAGTTGACAATCGACACTGACACTAACCATTATACTTCATGTTCAGTAAAGTTGAGGATTCTTTTATTTATCTATGCCTTCATTTAGGAAGTGGCTTTTTAGATACACTGTTTATACGTTTTGTGGTGGTATGAAGATGAGATGCAGTCTTATGTCATCCAGGCTAGTTTTAAAATCATTATGAAGTCAAAGATACTCTAAAACTCCTGGTCCTCCTCCCTCCATCTCCCAAATGCTGGTATTACATGGATGGGCCACCACATCTGGCTCTTACAGGCCACTTCCAATTAGATTATTTATGAGCATTCTTTTGTTTTGTTTGCTTGTTTGGTTTTGTTTTCGACTACAGAGTTGATTGAGTTCCTTATACATTGTTGTCAGGAACCCCTTACCCGGTGTAATATTTCCTCCCATTCTACGGATTAACTTGCTAACCCTGCTGATTGCTTCTTTTCCTGTGACTTTAGTTTGATAAAATACGACTGACTGACTGACTCCTGCTTTTGTATTCTATGCTTTGGGCTCTTATCCATAAACTTTGTGCCTATCCCCACGTCACGAAGCATCTCCTGTATGCTTCCTTCTAGTCACTTCACGACTTCAGGTCTTACATTTTATATCTTTAACCTTTTTGAGTTGATTTCCGTGTACTGTGAAAGCTGGGGTCTACTTTTATTCTGAAGACAGATGTCTGGCTTTCCCAGCACCATTTGTTGAAGACTATCTTTTCTGGAGTGCATGATCTCTAAGATTCTCCTGAAAACCATCTGACTATAAACACATGTGATGGAACAATAAATCATCTGTAGAGGCTTTCAGTTGGATAAAGTGGTTTAAAGAAAGGAATGGGTTAGAAATGCGGAGCTCTCATTTAAGCCTAGGAGTTGGGGATCAGGTATGGATGAAGCAAGGAAAACAGTCAGAAAAGCACATCGGGAGATGTGGTGTGCCTGTACCAGGAGCCCAGCACAGAAACAGTAGGTTTTAAAAAATCTTGTGGCCAAGATAATCAGAAGCCCAAGGTCTGTACCAGCTGTGTTAACTACTAAAGACATGTCCACCCAGCTCCAATGCCAGTATAGCCAACGGGTGGAAGTGAACATTCCAGAAGCCCATACATGATGGATCTTAAAGCCATAGTAAAGGATGCTCATCCTGAGAACAAGAGCAAAGCTCCTGTTCCAGGAGCATCATTCCTGGCACCTATGTAAAAGGACAAAACTGCTAAGCACCACCTCTCATTGCTGGGTTTCATGGACACAACTACAGGGAGGCCAGAGGTCCAGATATTGTTCTTCAGGCACTGTCCACATTTCCTTTGAAACAAGATCTCTCCCTGAACCCAGAACTCACTCAGTGGGTCAGGCTGGCTGGCGAGAGGGTCCCAGAGATCTTGTCCCTTCCCCAACACTGGGATTAAGGTTTGTACCACTTTGCTCGACCTTTAGGTGGTTGCAGGGGATCAAATTGAGGTCCTTGTGCTTACATGGCAAGTGTTCTACCAACTGAGTCCTTTCCACAGCCCCACTGCTTGGGTTTCTCCTGGGTTTGCTTTCCCAGTAAGTATGTATTGTGTCTTGTTCCCAGTCCCTGATGCATACAGAGAGTCGGGAACAGATCAGTGAGTCTTTTTTTTTTTTTGGAACAATCACCAGTTTTTACTGAGAACTATAAAATTCACTTTTTAAAGACTTCATTCTCTTTACAATTTTTAAGATGGTGGAAAAACCACAAAGGACAAAGTTTACTATCGTTTCCATCTTTAAGCATAGTTATGGAATTAATGTTGACATACTAACATCACTGAACAACAAACCTCTAGGCCATTTTCACTGTGTAAAAGCCAAACTACACACTCAGGAAAATGTCCCCATTTCCTTTTTTGTCAGTTACTTTTTATAGTGCTAAGATTGGAACCCAGAGCCTTGTATATGCTAGACAAATACTCTAGTACTGAGCTTATAAGTGCCAGTCCTTATTTTAATATTATGAAGTAAATACTATAGTGCTGCAAAATAATGATATCTCATGATGGTTTTGATTTGAAACTTCCTTTCCATTCTTATTTATTTACATAGAAGGACTTCACATTGAACTCAGGGCCTCACAGAAGCTTCCAATGGCTAGCAATGTGGAATGTCTTTTTCAATGTTTGATGTTTATCATCTTTAAGAAACATCCACTGATACTTTGTCCATTTTCAATTCTGTTGTTTGGTTTTGTTTTTTGCTACTGAGTTGTGGGAGTTCTTTCTATTATCTGGATGATAACTCCCAACCAGTTGTCAGTGATACAATCTGTGACTGTGTTCTCTCAGTCTAAAAGCTGGATCGTCATGGTGTTGACTGATTAGTGTCTAGGTTTGCATTTTTGTTATGAAGCCTGGGCAGATGCTCATGCATAGTATGCTCTATATCCCCAGGCTCTGGAGTTTTTGACATTATATCTCATCATGGAATGTAGATTAGCCTCAAGAGCACACTCATCCTGCCCTTGCCTCTCACATGCTGAGACCTGACTTTAAAGATAAGACTACAGTCAGCTTGACTTCCCTACGTTCTTTTACTTAGAAAAGATATTTTCACAGCTAATCAGATATTTGAAAAATCACAAGATTCCAAGATCCAAACTCTTCTGGACAGTATTTCTGGGAACAGAAGTTGAGCCCATGCTCTTACCTAATACTCTTTCTGCTACCGAGTTACAGACCTGTTTCTATACAGTGGTTTAAAAACATGTCTGCACACTCATTTACTAAGAGGTTTTGCCTATGCTCCTGGAGACTTTACAGCATCATGTGAAATATATGGTACGGCCTTCACAGTGGAATGCAGAGAAAGAGAGAGAGGAAATAAGCCAAAGAGCAACATCTGGTCCAAACTACAGCTCTTAAAGTTCTTCTAGACACTGGACTTGGAGAGAATGCTTTGGGATGATCCTCAACCTCAGCCATCATCTACCAAGTATTGGCTAGCTGAAGCCAGTCAACTTTCCCATCTGAAACCCAAATAAAGAGTTGTTTTAAGTCACATAGTAATTAAAAACTATATTAAACACAGGGTTGGGAAATGTTTTGTGTTTTTTGTTTGTTTGCTAACATCTTTTCTTCTGAGATTTGAAAAGTTACTAGGACTTTCTATCTTCAAGTGCATTTTTAAATCCAGCCAAAATTTTAGTGCCTGTTTCTGGACTTGTGGCTCCTTGAGATATTGTTTGAAAGAGGAAATAGGAATCTCTTGACTCTGCCAACTCTGTTTCCTTCCTCATTTTACAAAAAAATCATTTCTTTCTAATAGGAGCTGAGCTGGTAGGAACAGCTAGAGTTCACAGTACAGTGTTTTATCTGGACAGAGTCATCACCTCATTTTTCCATTCCTGGTGTTAAATGGAAATAGGCCAACCTCAAATTACACCCTCCTGTGATTCATCCCAAAGAAAGATCCCTCCCTATCTGCTGCCTATAAAAGAGGAGGCAGAACTGCCAGAAGAGCAGAGAGGCAAGGCCAACACAGAGTCTGCCAACTTTCACTGAAGCTAGCTCTCTCTCTCTCCACCATGCAGATCTCTGCCACACTTCTGTGCCTGCTGCTCACAGCCGCTGCTTTCACCATCCACGTGTGGGCCCAACCAGGTGAGATTCGCCCTGCCTCCTTTTTCCCAGACCATGCTGTCCTTTCTCTGGGACATTTCATGAACCATTACAGAACGAGGTTTACCCATAGTCTCACCTTACTGGCTTTGCTAAAGTAAGGTAATTGAAAGAAAGGTGGCAAGAAGCTAGTCTAAATGATTCCCTTAAGACTCATGATTCCCTTAAGACTCATTTGTGGAAACAAGATAGTTCCTGCCACAACTTCTTCTTTAGTGATGGGGTCCTGGGCTATCAAATAGGGGCTTGGGATGGTGTGTGTTATGAGGTAGAAGGTGGGGGGGGGGAAGAGGACCACAGTCTAGTAGGTTCTTCATTCAGCCCAATTTCCAGAGACAGTGGTTCTGTAGAGGCTGTGTCACAACTAGTGACCATTTCTTTTATCCTAAAAGGGGACCCATAACCAGCATCTCCTTACTCTAAGGAACTGGAGCATTATACTAATGTTTTCCAGTGACACCCATGATTGTCATCAGCTCTTCTTGCCTCTATTGACTGGCACATAACCGATTCAATTGAGAAGGAATTGAGGGACATATTAAAGAGGAGAGACAAACCAGGTTGGGCAAGTTCTCCCTTCATCTTGTCTCCTTGACAGCTTCTAAACATTCCTTTAAGCATCAACGAAAGACCCATAATCTACCACGAAGAACCTATTCTTGTTCTTTCATTGTAGATGGACTCAATGCATCCACATGCTGCTATGTTAAGAAACAAAAGATTCCCACGAGGATTCTCAAGAGCTACAGAAGGATCACCAGTAGTCGGTGTCCCTGGGAAGCTGTTATGTGAGTACACAACCCCAGCCTTCACCCCCTCAGTGCTAAGTCATCCCTGAAGCAGTAAATAGGATTATAGACTCGATGGGTGGAGACTATATCTCTCACACAAACTCACATAACTTTCAATGGGAAAACTAAAACCCACTATTCTCTTCAGAGCCACCAGTTCAGAACTTCCCTACCTCTCTAAGAGCCAAGGGGCCCTCTCTTTGACCAAAGAGAATTGCATCTTCCCATCGGGCCCTTCTTCTGTCGTACCTCTTCCTATTCCATCCCTGGGTGGGTATCATCATCTTGGGGTAATGCGCCAGGCAAGGACTCGCAGAATGAGTTACATACTCTCTAACTGAGCCCTCTTCCTTCAGCTTCAAGACCAAGAAGGGCATGGAAGTCTGTGCTGAAGCCCATCAGAAGTGGGTTGAGGAGGCCATAGCATACTTAGACAAGAAAATCCTAACTCCAAAGCCTTGAAGACATGTGCCTGAACAGAAACCAACCTAGGAGCCAAGAAGCAAAATTCCTCACCCTTGTCCTTTCTGAGAACTGTGCTGAAATGGGTTGACTAAGGCCCTAAGGGACAGGAGCTGTCTGTAGGAATGTAAAATGGTCATGCCTAAGGAATGGTCTTTAAGTTATTAATATTTTTATTTAATTTGCCATATACTTTGGTGTGATTTGAATGTAAAGCCCTGGAGACCTCATGTCACTTTAATGTTGTGTTACCTGCAGATTCTCCCCCTTCCCCATTTACTTTGTTCCTGTATTATGAAGGGGCTTTGCAAGAATCAGTGCAAAGATTTTATTTAAAACCTTTTAGGATAAAATCATAATGTTATGATACTGTGGGATTTTTAAATGGATGACTAATGAAGTTTCATATAAAATGTATTTTTGCACAAAAGCCTATCTTTGATGCTGTCTTTTAAAGGAACAAAATAAAGTTGGAGGGGTGAACAGGGTGGCAAGATGCAGGGTGTGGTTGCAGAGGGAGGGGAGAGGTCAGATATGGTAACCCTGGGTCTTAGCTTAGGCTGAGCTTAGCTGTGAAAGCCAGATAGGCTGAAGCTAGAAAAAGCCAGGCCCACAGTTTGGCCTCTGACAGCTGACATCAGCATTAGCCACTTTACCAGGCACTTTTTTGGTTCCCAAAGCCACGACTTTCCACACAATCTCTTATGGCATCTGTCTGGTTTCCTCGCAGACCTCACAGATCCTTCTAGTCCAGAATATTAAAAGACATCTCTAGCTTTGACAATGGAGGTGCTAGGCCGACATGGTCTTGCAAACACCCTTCTACATCTGGGAGCCACAGGAGTCTTCAAACAGTTCTATCTCTGTTAATCAGAAAGGGCAGGGAAGGTGAAGATTGTGGGCCCAGCATAAGAGTCTAAGAGATCCCTGTACCTTCCAGCTGATCCTCCCTTAAAGCCCCAGGTAGAAACATAAGCTGTCAGAAGAGAACAGACACCTTAGTGGCAAACAAACAGTACACCAGTGACCATGCACTGATGCTTCAGCCAGATCTAACAGAGCTTCCTGCCTCTCCTGCGGCCTCCAGTCAGACCTTATCTCAAGTCAGCAACAAGCAGACTTTCTGATCCTAAAAGAACCACCAGGAGGCAGACTAGCATCACCCAAGCTATCATCTTTCTGTCATGCTTCATCTTATAGCCATGAAACTGGTGTTAGATAGAAAGGAATACAGTTTATACAGGTCAGTGTTAAGCAGAGAATCAGTGAGTTCATAGTTCAGAGAGGAGGAACTCCCTGTGCCCAAGGTCAAAAAAAAAAAAAACCCTCCTCCTCCTCCTCCTCCTCCTCCTCCTCCTCCTCCTCCTCCTCCTCCTCCTCCTCCTTTTCTTCTTCGTTCTCTTCTTGTGTTTCTTTCTTACTTACTGTTTATTTTCTTGCTTTTTTTTTCTTTCTAGTCTTTTTTTTTTTTTTACCAAGTGCTCAGGTTGACCTAAAATTCAATATGCAAAGAATGATCTTGAATTTTCATCCTCCATCCTCTACCTCCAGAGAGAGAGAACAGGTGTGTGCCCCAAAACACAGTTTTTGAAGTGTTGGGGACCAAATCGAAGTCATTGTGCATGCTAGGCAAGTGCTCTGCCCACCCAGTGAGATACACTACCAATCTAGTTCCTCATTTAAAGGAATTTAAATCTTGTTTGTCTTCGTCTATGTCCCAAGCCCTTTAGGCAAAAATAATTAAAGAGAAATCCAAAACTATGACCAGAAACAGAGGGTGATCCATAGCTGAGCATCAAGGTCAATGGAATTAAAAGACTATATGGGCTATACCACTAATCTATGAGTTATAGAACTAGTAGTCTTGAGTAGGCACTAACCTGACAGGGTTCTTTAAGTGAGAAGGTATAGTAGAGCCATGGTCCCCATACAGGGGCCAGCATCATGTAGACAATAGAAATAAAAACAAAATGACAGGACTTCAGACACAGGGACTGAGGAAAAGCAGGAGGCCTCTGCCTGTGGCAGGAGACCTCTGCCTGGGCCACCAGGCCTCCATAGCCAAACAGCGCAGGGAGAAAGTGAGCCGCCCACTTGTGTGGAAAAGCCAGCAACAGGAAGACTCCAGACGCAGGGACTGAGGAACAGCTGTGAAAGGGAACTAGTCTCCAAGGAATATTGACACTTAGGCCTGTAGGAAAGACAAGCCACAGTCAGAGAGAGAAAGACCAGCTAACACCAGAGATAACCAGATGGCGAAAGGCAAGAGCAAGAACACAAGGAACAGAAAGACTATTTGGCTCCATCAGAACCCAGCTCTCCCACAACAGCCAGCCCTGGATACCCCAACATACCAGAAAAGGAAGACTCAGACTTAAAATCACTTATCAAGAGGATGATAGAAGATTTTAAGAAGGAAATAAATAACTCCCTTAAAGAAATACAAGAGAACACAGGTAAACAACTGGAAGCCCTTGAAGAGGACACACAAAAATCCCCTGAAGAATTACAGGAAAACACAATCAAATGGGCAGAAATACAGGAAAACACAATCAAACAAATGAACAAAACCATTCAGGAATTAAAAACAGAAATAGAAATAATAAAGAAATCACAAAGGGAGACAACCCTGGAGTTAGAGAACAGGAAAGAAATCAGGAGTCATAGATGCAAGCATCACCAACAGAAAACAAGAGATGGAAGAGAGAATCTCAGGTGAGGAAGATATCATAGAAAACATGGACACAACAGTCAAAGAAAACACAAAATCCAAAAAGCTCCTAACCCAAAACATCCAAGATATCCAGGATGCAATGAGAAGACAGAACCTGAGGATAATAGGTATAGAAGAGAGTGAAGACTCCCAACTTAAAGTACCAGTAAATATCTTCAACAAAATTATAGAAGAAAACTTCCCTAACCTAAAGAAAGAGATGAACATATATATACAAGAAGCCTACAGAACACCAAATAGACTGGACCAGAAAAGAAATTCCTCCCGTCACATTAAAGTCAAAACACCAAATACACAAAACAAGGAAAGAATATTAAAAGCAGTAAGGGAAAAAGGGCAAGTAACATACAAAGTCAGACCTATCAGAATTACACCAGACTTCTCACCAGAGACTATGAAAGCTAGAAGATCCTGGGCAGATCTCATACAGTCTCTAAAAGAACACAAATGCCAGCCCAGGCTGCTATACCCAGCAAAACTCTCAATAATCATAGATGGTGAAACCAAATTATTCTACGACAAATCCAAATTTGCACAGTATGTTTCCACAAACCCAGCCCTACAAAGAATAATACATGGAAAACGCCAACTCAAGGAGGGAAACTACACTCAAGAAAAAGTAAGAAAGTAATATTTCAACAAACTCAAAAGAAGATAGCCACACAAACAATATAAACAACATCAAAAATAACAGGAAATAACAATCACTATTCTTTAATATCTCTTAACATCAATGGTCTCAGCTCCCCAATAAAAAGACATAGACTGACAGACTGGGTCCATAAACAGGACCCAGAATTTTTCTGCATCCAGGAAAGGCACCTCCGTGTTAAAGACAAACACTATCTCAGAGTAAAGGGCTGGAAAACAATTTTCCAGGCAAATGGCCCCAAGAAACAGGCTGGAGTAGCCATTCTAATATCAGATAAAATTGACTTTCAACCAAAAGTCATCAAAAAGGATAAGGAAGGACACTTCATACTCACCAAAGGAAAAATCTACCAAGAAGAACTCTCAATTCTGAACATCTATGCCCCAAATGCAAGAGCTCCCACATTCATAAAAGAAACTCTACTAAAGCTCAAAGCACACATTGCACCTCACACAATAATAGTGGGAGACTTCAACACCCCACTATCAACAATGGACAGATCTTGGAAACATAAACTAAACAGAGACACAGTGAAACTAACAGATGCTATGAACCAAATGAGTTTAACAGATATCTATCGAATATTTCATCCTACATCAAAAGAATATACCTTCTTCTCAGCACCTCCTGGTACCTTCTCCAAAATTGAACATATAATTGGTCACAAAACAAACCTCAACAGATATAAGAAGATTGAAATAACCCCATGCCTCCTATAAGATCACTACAGATTAAGGTTTGTCTTCAATGGCAACAACAACAACAGAAAGCCCACATACACAAGGAAGCTGAACAATGCTCTGCTCAGTGATAACTTGATCAAGGAAGAAATAAAGAAATTATAGACTTCCTAGAGTTTAATGAAAATGAAAGTACAATTTACCCAAACCTATGGGACACAATGAAAGCAGTGTTAAGAGGAAAACTCATAGCTCTGAATGCCTCCAAAAAGAAACGGGAGAGAGCATATACTAACAGCTTAACAGCACACCTGAAAGTTCTAGAACAAAAAGAAGCTAATACACCCAAGAGGAGTAGAAGGCAGGAAATAACCAAATTAAGGGCTGAAATCAACCAAGTAGAAACTAAAAGAACTATACAAAGAATCAACAAAACCAGGAGCTGGTTCTTTGAGAAAATCAACAAGATAGATAAACCCTTAGCCAGACTAACAAGAGGGCACAGAGACAGTACGCAAATCAACAAAATTAGAGATGAAAAGGGAGATATAACAACAAACTCTGAGGAAATTAAATAAACATCAGATCCTACTACAAAAGCCTATATGCAACAAAATTGGAAAATCTGGAGGAAATAGACAAGTTTCTAGACAGATACCAATTACCAAAGTTAAATCAGGATCAGATAAACCATCTAAACAGTCCCGTAACCCCTAAAGAAATAGAAGCAGTCATTAAAAGTCTCCCAACCAAAAAAAGCCCAGGACCAGATGGGTTCAGTGCAGAATTCTATCAGACCTTCCAAGAAGACCTAATACCAATACTCTTCAAGCTATTCCACAAAATAGGAACGAAAGGAACACTACCCAATTCATTCTATGAGACCACAGTTACACTGATACCAAAGCCCCACAAAGACCCAACAATAAAAGAAAACTTCAGACCAATTTCCCTTATGAATATCAATGCAAAAATACTCAATAAAATTCTTGCAAACTGAATACAAGAACACATCACAAAGATCATTCACCATGATCAAGTAGGCTTCATCCCAGGGATGCAGGGATGGTTCAATGCCCGAAAATCCATCAATGTAATCCACTACATAAACAAACTCAAAGAAAAAAACCCACATGGACATTTCATTAGATGCTGAAAAAGCATTTGAAAAAGTTCAACATCCCTTCATGATAAAAGTCCTGGAAAGATCAGGAATTCAAGGAGCATACCTAAACATAGTAAAAGCAATATTCAGCAAACCAGTAGCCAATGTCAAACTAAATGGAGAGAAACTCGAAGCAATCCCACTAAAATCAGGGACTAGACAATGCTGCCCTCTCTCTCCCTATCTATTCAATATAGTACTTGAAGTTCTAGCTAAAGCAATCAAACAACAAAAGGAGGTCAAAGGGATACAAATTGGAAAGGAAGAAATCAAAATATCACTATTTGCAGATAATATGATGGTATACTTAAGTGATCCCAAAAAATCCACCAGAGATCTGCTACAGCTGATTAACAATTTCAGCAAAGTGGCCGGATACAAAATTAACTCAAGCAAATCAGTAGCCTTCCTATACTCGAAGGATAAACAGGCTGAGAAAGAAATTAGGGAAATAACACCCTTCACAATTGTCACAAACAATATAAAATATCTTGGTGTGACTCTAACCAAACAAGTGAAAGATCTGTATGACAAGAACTTCAAGTCTCTGAAGAGAGAAATCGAAGAAGACCTCAGAAGATGGAAAGATCTCCCATGCTCATGGACTGGCAGGATTAATATAGTTAAAATGGCCATCCTGCTGAAAGCAATCTACAGATTCAATGCAATCCCCATCAAAATCCCAACTCAATTCTTCATAGACTTAGAAAAGGCAATTCTCAAATTCATATTGAATAACAAAAAACCCAGGATAGCAAAAACTATTCTCAATAATAAAAGGACTTCTGGGGGAATCAGCCTCCCTGACTTCAAGCTGTACTACAGAGCAGTAGTGATAAAAACTGCATGGTATTGGTACAGTGACAGGCAGGTAGATCAATGGAATAGAATTGAAGACCCAGAAATGAACCTACACACTTATGGTCACTTGATCTTTGACAAAGGAGCTAAAACCATACAGTGGGAAAAAGACAGCATCTTCAACAAATGGTGCTGGTTCAACTGGCAGTGTACATGTAGAAGATTGCGAATTGATCCATTCCTATCTCTCTGTACAAAGCCCAAGTCCAAGTGGCTCAAGGACCTCCACATAAAACCAGATACACTGAATCTAATAGAAGAGAAAGTGGGGAAAAGTCTTGAACACATGGGCACGGGGGAAAAGTTCCTGAACAGAACACCAATGGCTTGTGCTCTAAGATCAAGAATTGACAGATGGGACCTCATAAAATTACAAAACTTCTGTAAGGCAAAGGACACTGTAAACAGGACAAAACAACAACCTACAGATTAGGAAAAGATCTTTACCAATCCTACATCTGATAGAGGGCTAATATCCAATGTATACAAAGAACTCAAGAAGCTAGACTCCAGAGATCCACATAACCCTATCAAAAAAATGGGGAAGAGAGCTAAATAGAGAATTCTCAACTGAGGAAACTCGAATAGCCAAGAAGCACCCAAAGAAATGTTCAACATCCTTAGTCATCAGGGAGATGCAAATCAAAACAACCCTGAGATTTCACCTCACACCAGTCAGAATGGCTAAGATCAAAAACTCAGGTGACAGCAGATGTTGGTGAGGATGTGGAGAAAGAAGAACACTCCTCCATTGCTGGTGGGAATGCAAGTTGATGCAACCTCTATGGAAATCAGTTTGGAGGACCCTCAGAAAAATGAACATAATACTACCTGAGGACCCAGCTATTCTACTCCTGGTCCTATACCCAGAAGATGCTCCAACATGTAATAAAGACACATGTTCCACTATGTTCAGAGCAGCCATATTTCATAATAGCCAGAAGCTGGAAACAACCCAGATGTCCCTCCACCGAGAAATGGATACAGAAAATGTGGTACATTTACACAATGGAATACTACTCAGCTATTAAAAACAATGACTTCATGAAATTTGCAGACAAATGGATGGAACTTGAAAATATCCTGAGTGAGGTAACACAGTCACAAAAGAATGAACATGGTATGTTCTAACTGTTAAGTGGTTATTAGCCCAGATTTTTGAAATACCCAAGAGTCACTTTACAGCAACCGTAGGCTGAGTGTGAGTTCCCAGATGGAGGAGTTGGAGAAGGGACTGAAGGAGCTGAAGGAGTTTTCGTCCCTGGGGAGGCAGCAACAGTGGCAACTGGTCTGATCACCCCGATACTCCTGGAGACTGATCCATCAACCAAGGAATACACATGGAGGGACCCATGGTGCAGGCCACATGTGCGGCAGAGGAGGGTCTTGTTATCCATCAGGGGGAGGAGAGGCCCTTGGGCCTGAGAGTGTTAGATCCCCCAGCAGAGGAGAATGCCAAGGAGGGAAGACGAGGGTGGGTGGGTGGGGGAATACCCCCATAGTGGCAGGGGAAGGGGGGAGGAAATGGGGAGGTTCCAAAGGGGGGATCTGGAAAGGGGGAAATATTTGAAATGTAAATAAAGTAGGAAAAAAAAGGTTAAGTGATTTGCTCAAGATTATTTAATTAGTAATTGCCATGACTGGGGTTTAAAACATTACTTCTTTGCTCAGAATTTGTGTGATTAGTTACAATATGAAGTCAATTCATACAAATATTAACAAAAATAATTTTTATTCTCTGGGATTCAGCTTTAATCATGTTTCATTTATTGATTATAGCAAATTTATAATTCTTGTGCTTGGTGGTTATAGCCGCTTGCTGTATCAAATGACTTGACCTCAGTCCTTCGTACCCATTTGGCAGGAGCCAAGAAATGAGGTACGACATTGTTTGCTGATATTCCCATGAGCTGTAGTGCCTGTGTTCACACATATACACAAAATAAACATTGTTTGCAAAGACACAAAAGAAAAGGAAAGAAAGAAAGCAAGGTAGTAGCGAATGTGAGCCAGTGAGCAGCGTTCCTCCATGGCCTCTGCATCAGCTCCTGCTTCCAAGTTCCTGCCCTGTGTGAGTTCCAGTCCTGACTTACTTTGGTGATGAACAACAATATGTAAGTGTAAGATGAATAAACCCTTTCCTCCCCCCCCCTCCGAAAAAGAACACATTTTCACATGTGGGAGCATATCCATCAAAGATGCCTAAGTATTGCCACCAAATATCTTAGTCAGGAGTGGTGGGTGGCAAAGATGTCCCTTTTGCCTTTTAAGGAGTTACCCTACAGGTCTGGGGATTATTAATAAGAAAAATTTTAAAAGTTCCTCATATTCTTTCTATATTACAGGACTTCTCCTGCTATCTCTGGCTTAGACATAAAGGGTGTCATTCGCTTGATTAATAGACAGCTATGATGATCATGCGCCCCAATTAAAAACCCAAAGGAGTGCATCATCATGATGCACAACTGTAATCCAGCATTTAGGAGGTAAATGCATGAGGATTGCTATAAATTCATGGCCAGTTGGGCTACACAGTGAGTTCAATATTAGCATTCAGATACATAGCAAAACCCTGCCCCCCAAAGTACAATAAATTAAGCATAAAACTGCGACAAGTAGCATTCAGCAGACTTCTGAAAGCAGGCGGAACGAGCTGGTGCCTCAGGTTGGAAAGATGGAGGCCCATGTTCCAAAGCACTAAAGCTGTCAGGTCCTGTCTACAGAAATCTTAGCTCCAAAGGGAAACTTTACAAAAATGTGCATTGATAGTGTGCTGGTTGCTTCTGTCTGCATCTGTCAAGTTATCACTGTAAGGAAAACAGTTTAGGAAAGACCTCCTGTCCTTGAGCATAAGAATAAAGTCCACAAATTCAAGATTTATACTGCAGGAAATACAATCTGTGTGTTGGTACAACTCTCTCTCTTTCTGTCTCTCTCTGCCTTTCTCTGTCTCTCTCTGCCTCTCTCTCTCTCTCTCTCTCTCTCTCTCTCTCTTCTCTCTCTCTCTTTCCCTCTCTCATGGAAAAGCCTCTTAGTTGGATAAAGTGGCAGGGAAAAATAAGATAAAAAATGTAGCTTTGCTATGCAAGCATAATGTCTCACTAAAAAGTGGGCGATGAAACATTAGCTGAGTGCCAAAAGGAGAAACTCCCAAAGTTTATATTGACAAAATCTATTAAATTATCAATAAAATAATTGGTGAGCCCAGACCCACTAAAAGACACAGCCAATTCAAAATAAACATGGTCCCCAAGTCTTTAGAGAACCCCCAGGATACATAGCATTTATTTATCAGGGGCCTTGTGAATGAATGCTAATCAATAAGGTGAGAGACCAAATAGTATAAGCCACATTCAAGCCTAGTCCCTAAAATCACCCCGTATTTCAAGCTTCCCTCCTATTGTGGTGATCTTAAGGGTAAGAGGACTCAAAGATTAGACCCTACCTAATCTCCCTGAGCCTCCACAAATGGAGATTCTAGAATGGGTATAGCTCTCACACTAACATTACCATTGCTTAGACACTTACAAACAAAACACAGATATGAAAACTCTAGCAACAAAGATTCCAACAGGGAGTGTGGGGCATAGATGCTACCATTGCCTGAGTGAAGATATATGAACTTAGAATTTCTTTTTTTTTTAAAAAAAGAAAAACCTGAAGCACTAGGATTTGATAAGGAGAGTGTAGGCTAATTCTTTGGGGCTTGAGCAGAAGCTTTCTTCAACACTCTATTCAGAAATGGCCAAGGAGAGGAAAGAAAATGAAGGATCTCACCGGGGCAACCAGAAACAAAGATCAAAAACATGGAAGAGCATTCCCAGAGGGGAGAGCCAATCCTTTACAGGCTGTGAGATTGCTGCTGAGCCTTGCCAAAGAGAGAGCTGTGTACAACTATGCTTCCCTTCTAAAACCTGACATAGCATACTGTGTATATATGACTTGTCTCTTTGGCATACAGGGCACTGGACAAGGTAGATCCAGGTAGATGTAAATCTTCTGAGAGAGAGGATCAACTATCACCAAGGCACATTCAAGACTATCCGATGTTACCATAGGAACTGGGCCGTCTCTCTTAGGGATGGGTTAATTGTGGTAATGGTTGGTATTAATTGTCAGCTTGACAGGGTCTAGAGCCACTAAGGAGACAAACTTCTGCAGGTGTCTGTGAAGAAACATCTAGATTATGTTATCTGATGAGATAAGAAGGCTTACCCTAAATATGCAAGGTATTGTTCCATGGGCTGGGGTTCTGGACTGAATAAAGGAAAAATGGGAATTGAGCACCAGTATTCATCTCTCTCTACTTGCTGACTAGAGATACAGTAGGATCAATTGTCTTACATCCCTTCCACCATGGCTTAGCCACCATGATGGTTTGAACCCTCACACTATGATTCAAAATAAACCCTTCCTTTCTTTTGTTTTTATCAAGTACTTTGTCTCATCAATGAGAAAAAAATGCCTACCACAGCTATGTTCTGTCTATGAAATATAGGGGAAGGACAGACTGATAATGACTTACTCCTCAACAGACATTCATGTACTCCTCTTATTTCCTTAGCCTAGAGACACACCAGAGTCACACGTGGAGTCAAGGTCAATGGCATGCAGGCAGAAGTGCTACAAACTGCATCCATGTCTGATTCTGTAAGCTATGTCTCAGTAAATGTAGAAGCTATCCATACCAGGTGACTTCTGTGGTTTTTATCCATCCCAAATAGCTGAAGTACTCACTATTTTGCAGAAAGTAAGTTGATTAAGCATTATCTGGCTGCAATGCAACCACAAGAAGGCACTGTTGAAATTGGGCCGGCATTGGTACTGAAAGACTAGTATTGCTGTGACCAATGGGTTCAGGGATCTAGCTGCCGTGCACCTCAATGTCTCACCTTTGTGTAAGAGGGGAGTTGATAGTCCTGAAATAATGGAACAATGGGAGCATTTCAAATAAAGACATTTGGGGCCAGGGATATGGCTAAGTGGTAAGATCACTCCTGCAATCATGAGGACAGAGTTTGGACCCCAACACCAGAATAACTAGTCAGGCATCGATGCCTGTACCCCCAGCTTCATGATGCAGGGGCACAGAGACAGGAGAATTGGGAAATCACAGCAGAGAAAACATGGACTTCATGTTCAAGGAGAGACTCTGCCTCAAAGAAATAGGGTGATAGAGGACACCTGACACCATCTTTTGACCTCTGTATTCCCAGAAGTGCACAAAGCATGTACACACACACACACACACACACACACACACACACACACCAAAAACAAAACAAAACAAAAACCCTGAGAAGCCTGGGAACCCTTGGAAAAGGGCCTCCCTTTCATAAATCATTTTACAGAAGAGGAAGATAATTTGATTTCTCTAAATCTGTATTTTCATCTTTTAAAGGTGATCTTAATTAGGATACTTGCTACCTGGGTCATTTTAGACTTTACATGTTAGTGTTGTAACAACTTTCTATTCCCTTGAAACCCTTGAGAACAGAGGTCCTTCTTAGGTCCTGTTTTGTCCATGGTTAAACTGAACGTTCTGGTTTGTTTTCTGATAAACACCATGCCAAAAACAAACAAACAAACACCTTAAAGAAGGGAATGTTTAACACTTCAGGGTTACAATACGTCATTGAGAGAATTCAGAGCAGAAACTCAAGCAGGACCTGAAGCAGAAACCATGGAGGAATTCTGATTACTGGTTCTATAGTTCATTTTGCTATCTTTCTTACACATGTCAGGACCCCTTACACAGGCAAAGCACTACTCGAAGTGGGGGGAGCTCTCCTATGTCGATCACTCAAGACAATTCCTCACAGACAAGGTCATCTTACAAAGACAATTTTTCAGTTGGGATTCCCGCTTCCCTGGTGGCTCTAGCTTCTACCAAGTTGACAATAAAACTAATCAGTACACAAAGGCAAGCAAGTACAGTAGAGGCTTCATGATATAGGAAAGGAATCAATAGAGAAGCATGTAGAGAGTTTTCATCTCTGGTCCGAGCTCTCAATTCTCTTCTTTTGTTTTCTTTTAAAGAAAAGAATAAAATAAAATACATATCTATGCTTCTTTCAAGGCTCTCTCAGGACAAACTATGATCATGTTTTCTTTTGTTTGTTGAGGATTAAATTCAGGGCCATGTATGTGCTAAACAAGCATTCTACTGCTGATCTGCAACACAGCCCCATGACTTGGACACAGTAGACAAGTCTGTAATGGAGAAATATCAAAGCCAAGAGCCCCGGTTCCAGTGACCCTTCCCTGCTCTGACTCTTCCCTGCTCTGATCTCAGCATTCCTCAGAAAAATACAGAAGAATTCAAGATTGTGTTTTCCTGTTGAGGGATCCACTGTCTGTGCTTCTCTAGTGAAACCCCTCCCCCACTGTTCACCAGACACAGAATCACATCACAGGTGAGTGGAATGTCTTTCCTGATGACTGTTGGGAAACTGAGAAAAGGAAGGCCGGGGAGCTCATCTTACCCTCACACTTGCCAGGAACAGCCAGGCAGTTAGATGGAACAGCTGCTGAACTCGGAAGTCTTTGTTTATTTTACTTATTCCCATTGAGGTTTCTGGGTTGCTATCAAAATCCAGAGCTCAGTGAGAAAGGGAGATAAGTAAGCTACTCTATAATACCCACTGAACTATAAAAAGTATTCCTGCTAAGTACATAATCACTTAATGATGTTTTCCAGGGACCTCTGATGTCAAGAACGTTCTAAATAACTCACATTACCACAATTTCTGGAACTTTAGACCGCCCCAATGTGCAGAATGAGAATTTGTAAAACGATCTCTAGGGTATGTTGTCTTCCTTGGAAGTAGTGGGAAGTCTGGGAGGCAAGTGGAGAAAAACATCTGCCCAGACAGTCTCTGTCTATCCCCTCCCTCCCCCCCACAAAATTCACTCTACTTCCTAATACCAAATGCTGAACTGCCGGCTCTGAGAGCGTATGGCAATCTGGCTATTCTTTCAAGTACTTTCTATATTAATGAGTTTAGCTGAGGTAGGCTTGATTATCCTTCCCATCTTAGCCTAGTACAGGAAGCATAGATAAGCTACCCAAAGTATGAAGCTTATCAGTGACAGAATCATGATCCAGTTCAGGCATCCTGGATCCATTGTCATCATGATGCTAGGTCACCTGGAACTGATTAGCAAGGAAGGAAAGATTGAGTATTCTGGCTTCTGTATGGTCTCCTTTTAGGTAGTTGCTGATTAATTACAGATGGAGCTCATAGGCCAGCAGGACAGACATCACTAGTTGACCACAGAACTGCCTTTTTTTTCTAACCCCAATCCTTTTAAACACATCTTCCCATGTAACCCTTATGGATCAATCAATTTGGTGTGGGACTGTCCCAGAAAAGCCAGGAACCAACCATGTGGCACCCCTGTGCTCACATTCAACACAGTAATTTACTGCAGCTGCTGTATTTGAGGTGTTGCCTCTCCTCACAGCTGCTAGTACACGGGAGCCAAAGGTGTTGCACAGATGAACATAGTGGTGCTTATGTTCCTTGTACTTGATGTTTTGAAGCCACCTTGTCTGCTATGTGTTCTGAGAATGAGGGTAAACCAGAAGGCTGTCTCTGTGCTCCTTGAATCCTTAGGGTATAAAGACATTGGGAATCTGTCCTGTTGCTCTCAGAACAGTTCCAGAGCAATATATTTGATATAGAGGAGTTTGTTTTGATTTGATTTAGTAAAGGGCTTTAGAAGCTAAGCAAATTACTTTAAAATGCTGGAAAACCAAGGTCAAAGTGGGAATACGGAGGTAGATATAACCCGAATCCACTGTATGTACATGTGAAATTCTCAAAGGAGAAAGAAAAATGCTTCCTAAAATGAGCTTTCTTTTGATTTGGTGACTGTGGTAGCTTTAATTAAGAAGGACACCCAAGCGGGGCAGTGGTGGTGCACGCCTTTAATCCAAGCACTCGGGAGGCAGAAGCAGGCGATTTCTGAGTTCGAGGCCAGCCTGGTCTACAGAGTGAGTTCCAGGATAGCCAGGGCTACACAGAGAAACCCTGTCTCAAAAAACCAGAAAAAAAAAAAGAAGGACACCCATAGGTTCATATATTTGAATACTTGGCCCTGAGGAACATTACTTGAAAAGGACTGGGAGAGGTACCCTTGCTAGGGTATGTTTAGCCTTGTTGAAGGTGTGCTGATGGGGGTGAGCTTTGAGGTTTCAAAAGCTCAAGCCACACTCAGTGTCTTGCTCTTTCTGATGCCTACAGACCCAGATGTAGAACTCTCAGCTACCTCTCCAGCACCATGTCGGTCTGTGTGCCACCATGTTTCTTACCATGAAGATAATGGCCTAAACCTCTGAAACTGTAATCCAGCCCCAATTAAATGCTTTCTCTTTATAAGTTGCCATGGTTGTGGTGTCTCTTCACAGTAACAGAATGCTAAGACAATAACCTAAATAAACATTTTTTTATAAGAATACAGTATCACTAAATTAAAAACATACACTGGTCTGGAATGCGTTGTTTTTTCCTGAAAGCCTCTTCTATGGAAATTCTGTCAAGTTTCTCATTTATGAACAATATATGGTTCTTGAAAATCATAAAAACTTGTTATTTTTCATTTTAAATGTTCTTCTCTTATTTCCAAATGAGTGCCAAACTCTTGTTTCTTATCCTCAATTAGTCTAGTTTAACTGAGTCACCTGTTAACTATTTTGTTGTGAATACTGAATGCTAAATCTGAAATCGAATAAGTGTTAAGATGTTTTCTGCAGCTTTTTACATATATTTTTCCCAGAAGCCTTTGGCCAGCAACAAAAACTTGCTTCTTTATTTATCAAAAGATGTTCTTGGAATGACCATATTCAACTGATGCTCCTGCTAGTGATAGCATAAAAAGTGGCAAATCAAAGAGGTGGTCATTATTGTCCTCATTAAATTTGGGTACATTTTCTGAAATTGTATTCTTTTGCAAAGCACACACAGGTATAGAGGCATTGTGCTGTCTTTGATTTCCTGATGTTTCTATTCATTTGAGCATTAGAGGTACTCAACTTGGGGACACCAGGCAATCACAGCCAGTTGCTATCAGCTGGTACTTGGTTTTAAATATTTTAGATATTTGCTCAGTCCTGACTTTTTCCTTCATTTTAATCTACCATCTTCTAGGTTAGTAGTTTTCAGTGAGGTATGAACATCAAATTCACCTAAGATGCTTTTACTGAAATAGAGATTTGAAGGGTCATGCTTTTGTCAGAGGGAGTCAAGGACAGAAGGAATTAGCTTAATTTTTCTTTCTGATAGTTCCTTGGTGGTGGTGGTCGTTGTCTAGTCAGATATGTCAGGGTTCTTAAAGCGCTACACCAGGGCTTGCGAAGGAGCAGAACAGCAAGAGGCTTCGTACAAAAACACAAAATAGATAAAAGCACAGAAGCACTACAAAGGCAGTAGTGGGGTCTGAGTGAGATCACTCCACAGTCTAATGCAATCATATTCCCTGGGTTTCCTTCAGAAGATCCAGCAAGTAGAGTTCACTGTTAACACAGGGGGGTGTTGGGTAGATTATTGACAGGCTTAGGTTACCTAAGCCTTTGCTTGCTGCATACTGTCCTTCCCCACAATGCACCCAAATTTCATCATATGTACATCTAATCATGCATAGGATGACAGAGTTTTTCCTAAATGTTTGTTCTGGGAACATAGCTTGCCCATCCAAGCCAGATGCACTGCTCCCCCTAATTCCAGGGTGCAGACTGAGATGTCTTTGAATAATTTCTAACCATCGAGAGTGGAGTGGGTGCTAAGGAATTGCCAGAGATTATCAGGGCAGAGGAACTAGTTGCTTTCTTTGGACACGGATGTATGTGTGGCTTGGTATAGGTGGTGGTCCTGAATTGCTAACCACTTGGTGTGTGTGTGTGTGTGTGTGTGTGTGTGTGGTCTGTCTGTCTCTCTGTGTGTGTGGAGCTCAAGCCAAGTATGATCCTAGTTTTCTAAGCTGTCCCTACACTTGCTGCTTCCTAGGATGCTAAGTTCCTCCTGGCACTAAGATTGTATGACTCTTGAATTACATAAAAAGGACAAGCATGGATATCATGCCCTGTTTTCTGAGGAGGGATCTTCTGGGGCCCCAAAATCCTTCAGAGCACCAGGTGAACACAGACTAGCACTTACTTCCCCATGTAATCCCCTGGCTTCTTTGTCCCGATGCATAATGATCACACAGTCTCTTAAGTTTTCACTCCCATCTCCTAACAGATGCCAAGTCCCTCCCACGGTTTTGTGTTTCTTCTATTTGCTGTCTTTCCAGGAGCTAGCCGGTGTTCCGCTGCTCAAGACCCCTCCTTCATGACCTTGTGCAGGCAGAGTCTTCTCTGGAAGCTTCCACCCACTACCCTCCCTATAAAGGTGGGTGAGAGAGCTGGCAGAGCCCAGAGGCTGAGATCAACGCAGTAACTTCCATCTGTCTCCTTCCACCATGCAGATCTCCACAGCACTTCTATTCCTGCTGCTCACGGCCACTTCCTTCACCTCCCAGGTGCTGGCTCACCCAGGTAAGTCCCCCTCCACACTTTGAGGGAAGCCAGGCACTTCTCAAGCCACATGGCAAGACTCTTCAGAGACTTGCTGCTAACCCTACCATTCAAAGATAAGAAACCCCAACCAGTGAAACAGCCAGAACTGATATTAGTCCACATTATTTCTCTTTCTGTCTCTGTCTCTCTGTGTGTATGCCTCTGTCTGTCTCTCTCTGTGTTTCTGTCTCTCTCTGTCTCCCTCTTCCTCCTCCCCTTTCCCTCCCCTCCCCTCTCCTCTCTCATGACTACTGAGGCAGGTGCCAAGTGCATCCACACAGTCAGATCCCCTCACAGCATCTGGGTATGGCACAGTGAACATTTAGATAGCGATGAAATTGAAGGTCTTATTTTTTGGGGGGGGGGGAGTTTCTGCAGGACTCTAAGATAGCTACAGTGGCAAAGCAAGAGGTCCCGAGACACTCTCTCAAATGGATGCATCTTTACTGTGTTTAAGACCCTGCTGTAGGTGTTTGCAAACTAATGCATGCTGCAGTGACAGCTAATCCAAATCAAATCAACAAGGGCCAACTTCCTGCCCATAGCAAACAATAATAATGCATGGGCTCAGCATCTGTACTGTATACTCAGGTTCCCAGACTGCTTGGGAGAGCAAAGGAAAGAGTGTCTGCTCCACAGGCAACACATGCAAGCTCAGAAGTATCACATGCCATTTCACCTTCTCCTTTACTGACCAAGCTAGTTAAAACCTCCAGCCAACACAAGAGACCAAGAGCACATCCTCACTTGTGTCCAGAGAGCAGACAGTGGAGGGTGTTTTGTGACTGGTTCTGAGACGATCACATTGTTGTGTTCCCTCTTAATGACAGCAAAAGAGTATTTCTATCCCCTCTCTGGCCAGGAGAAAATGATTCTTGTTTATGGTTTTGAATGAGTGAGTTTATTAAGTACATAGCAAGCCAATGTAAAACCAGAGAGAGAGAGAGAGAGAGAGAGAGAGAGAGAGAGAGAGAGAAAGAGAGAACAAAATATCAGTTCTAGTGCTCAAAATCTTCAACCAAAATTGACTAGGGAAGCCCCTTTAGAGAAGTCATCTGGGGTCCCCAGTGGATAGGGTCCCTCAGGTGAGGTTGGAGCTCATCACATCTCTCTGAAACTGTCTGGGAACTTGAGCAGGGAGTCCCCTTTGACTTTTTTTCCATGGCTATGCTTCCCACGGCTGGAGGGCTCATTTCTCTTTCCCAAGGCAAGCACTTTGATATCGTGGGATAAATGATAATAACCTCTTTGGGCAATCGTTCACATTTTAACTATTTTTAGGGGCATAGTATTTTTACTCTTGGGTGTCTTGCTTGTTGCAGAGTTGGAGGGGGGAATCCATCCCCAAGTTCAGAGCTCTTGAAGAATCCTCTGAGACAGACATGTTTGGTCTGAAATTGAGTAGGGGATCCAGCTTGTAAGTGATCTCAAACAACACAGAACAATTTAGTAACATAACGTGTGTTGTGTCTGCCCTTAAATTGTCTGTATGTTGATATATGGCACTGCTTAGAGTACAGTCTCTGGAGATTCTGTGACCTCTCCCATCAAGAAGATCGGTGACTTAAAAGGATTCCAACATCCAAGTCCTGGCTGAATTTAGAGGCAAAAGGCCCTTTGTCTTCACTGATGTAGGTTGCCAAGCTGCGGTTGCTGGACACCCTGGAGGGCAGCCTTGCCATTCCTATAATGTTAATTTGTGTGTAACATTTAGATAACACTTAGACAAAGAAAATTTAAAGGAAATCCTGGTTTTGCTAAAATATAGTTTTATATGAACCAGCCTAACAAATTTAGCAAATCGCGAACAACTACTCGATTATTCAAGCATATTTTGACTTTTGAACCAGTTTTTGTAAATGTTGCCATGAGCAGAGAAATATCTGTAGGAATTTTAATAAAGTTCGGTCATCAAGCATACATGAATCTTCAAATCCCATCCTCCAAGCACCTTGCACAATATATGTAGACCTCTTGTGACTTAGATCTACGCTTTTTTATTTTGTCTTAGCACACAAAACCCATGCTTGCTTTTAAATTTTTACCCATTTAACAAAAAAATAATAATCTCATATTTGCATTCTTTGAACCCTCCCTCTCATCTAGTTACTTAAAAAATTCATTTATGTGAATAAGAGTTGAATGTAAATTATATACAAGCTACTCTGTAGCAAATTAACATTACCTGACTGTACATACTATAAACTATTGAATTTTTGTTTTGGGGAGTGGGCTTGATTTTTGTTTGTTTGTTTGTTTGTTTCTGTTGTTCTCAAACAAACTTTCTTAGCACTTGAATTGTACTTTTCTCCTTCTGGTCTCACAGTCTTGAGAGAGTTCTTGCACTGTCCAGGAGCCCGCAGGGAAATCAATGACTTTGATTAATGAACACTCTTCGTAAACAAGAAAAGGCTGAAGAAAATGTTCACAGAGAGACAAAATCTTTACATGTTAACCCTGCAGTTGTTGTTTTGGGGTACAGAAGATGGCCATTCCCTTGTTCTAGTGGTAGGCAACTGGGAAGCCAGGTGTCTGTGGATGTGTCCTTAATCAGTCCCTCACTGGTCTCAAGTGTGTGTGTGTGTGTGTGTGTGTGTGTGCATGCACACACACACACTTCACTTTTTGTGAGAGTCACTTCTTTAAAACAAAAATAGTAATTCATAGCCTGCTGTCAATGCCAATTATATTCTGGGGAATTGTTTGTATAGCCACACTTAAAGTTTTGAATGAGTGAGTATATTTATTAAATACATAGCAAGCCAATATAATAGTAAAAAAAAAAAAAAAGATAACACATACACACACTGAGAGAGAGAGAGAGAGAATGGAGAATGCCATCAGATCCAGGGCTCAAAACACCAAGTGAAAATGGAATGGGGGAGCCCTGTTGAAGCTGTCAATTGAAGTTCCCAGTCCAAGGAGTCCTGGACAGAGTAGAATGCCCTCCCTGGAACATCATCACATTGAGGGCTAAAAACCAGCAGAAACTGGCTGAGGCAGTCCTTGAGACAGTCAGCCAGTGAGTACTTCTCCTTGGCTGAAGCTTCTCCGTGTCCTGAGTTTTCCCCTCTAGCTGTTCTCTGGGGCTCAGTACTGTTCCTCATGATCTGCTCTCCTGTTATCTTTTCTCTGTCACAGTGTCAGATACCATTCCCTTACCAGACAAATTTTGGGGGAAACTTGACATAAACATGCTTAGGTCTGAAATGGAAGGGAGGGTAAACCTGCTTCCCGATCCAGCTTCTCAGAGCTCAACAATATATCACTGATTACCAGTATAATATACATTACTCCTTGTCAGAGATGATGGGTCCCCACTGTGCAGAGGACCATGGGGAGGGGAACACACCACATCAAAGGTACAAGGCTTCATGATTTTACCTCTACCCTTGGTGCACCCCTACCTTCTCCTGACTTCCTTCCTACAGTGTCTTCATTGAAAATACCCACTGACCCCAGATGAATCTTTCATCCTGTCCATTTTCTTCTCCCAATATTTAGGCTCCATCCCAACTTCCTGCTGCTTTATCATGGCCAGTAAGAAGATCCCTAACACACTACTGAAGAGCTACAAAAGAATCACCAACAGCAGATGCACCCTGAAAGCCATAGTGTGAGTAGACACCACATCCCTACCGAGTGTACACGCACATGCATGTGCACACAGACACGCACACACACCCCACAGGCCCCCAAACTAATTTCCCAGGCACACAGTCAAGAGCTGTGTCCCTATTAAAGAATTCATTTGAGAAATGTAACCCTTCTGTGAGGTTTGGCAGCACAACATGTTTATTTCCAGATCTCCGAAAGGGAACTGGTTCCTGGCCATATTAGTTCTTCTAGGTCAAGAGAAAAGATCTCTTTACTGGGTCATCAAGATCAGGAGCCAAGCCTGGAGTCCCATCCTTCCTTTGACCATCATTTTATACCACAGTGACCTCTGCACTCCATAGCAAATTATCCTGGGGGTTGAGGAAGAAAGGGGAGAATTTCCAGGGTATCCTTTTAACTGTTTTTTCTCTTCTACAGCTTCAGGACCAAGTTAGGCAAAGAGATCTGTGCTGACCCTAAGAAGAAGTGGGTCCAGGATGCCACAAAACACTTGGACCAAAAGCTCCAAACCCCAAAACCATAAACAACCTCCTCTTTTGACATTAACCCAGAGCCTAAGAAATGCTTGATTCCTTCTCTTTCCTAAGATGTGCTCTGAGGGAATATCAGCACCAGTCTCCCAAGGACTTTGCTTCATGTAGTTACAGATGGGACTGGAAGTCATTATGTTTGCTGAAATAAGTCAGACTCAAACAATTGTGTAATTTCTTACATATGCAACATCTTAAAAGGGGGGCATGAAAGGAGATGTGGGATCATTGAGGAGTAGACTGGAACTAGTGAGGGGTAACTAAGGACAACAGAGGAGTATATATGATTAACACACCTTATACACACATGTGAAAATGTCATAATGTGATCCATTGTTTTGCACAATTAATATAAACTAATTAAAATGTTAATATTTAAAGACATGTTACATTTAAGAAATTGGAGTTTTAAAGCATATTTTAATGATATCTGTCCTTTCGTTGTTTTGTTGTTTGTTTGTTTTCTTGCTTGCTTGCTTGTCTGAGACAGGGTCTCATTGTGTTACCCTGACTGACCTATAACTTACTATGTAGACCAGGCTGATCTCAAACTCACAGAGATCCACCTGCCTCTGCCTTTAAAGTGCCACCATGCCAAGCCAGAATGGTTTTTATTAGTATATACCAATTATATATAATAAAATATTTTACTACGACATTTTCTTAACTTGTCATTTTTAAGATTTAAAGCTTTGGGAAGGTCCCTGTCCATCTGTCAGTCCTCATGTGACCTTCTCCCCACTTACAGTACAAAGGTCACAATGGGGAAGTGTTTCCAGGAGGATATTGTTACTGTGAGAGTAAAGTGTGTGGGATTAGTCAGAAATGAATTCACTTGAGCATTTGTAAAATCCATGCATGTCTTATTACCACTGCAGGGGGAGTGTGAGGTGTGCGTGTGTGTGTGTGCGTGTGTGAGAGAGAGAGAGACAGAGAGAGACAGAGAGAGAGAGAGAGAGAGAGACAGATCTTGTTCAGCTGGGGTGTTGTAAAGATGGCAGTTGAAGAGAACTGTTGAGAGGTGGGGCTACATTCCTTACAAAATGACTCTTTGGCTTGACTAGTGTTTATTAAAATCAAGATATTCTAGTCTGTACCTAGGATTCTTGCTCCACCAGCAATATCCTAACTACACACACACACACACACACACACACACACACACACACACACACACACCTCTGAACCAGTTACTCTGCAGGAGACCTCCACTACACCTGTGCTTAGCTCTGGGATTCCTGCTCCTATGAGCAAAGTTCCAACTCCACAGTCCTCAGTCTTTCTGCCGGAGCCCTCCACCATGATGTAATGCTATTCTTGTTCCAAGTTTCCACTGTGACCTTTTGCAACCATCTGTGATAATCTCCCCCTTCGACTTTACTGCTTTGTCTTGCCACACAGACCACACAGACTCCGCAGACACTCAAAAACACAGGAAGCCAAGTGACCCCAGACAACAGGCTTAGATGAAGGCTTCAAAGGTATATTATCTGACAAAAGCCATCCTAAGGAGGGAAGAGTCTATTTTGGCTTAGAGTTAGAAGGTGCAATCAATTGTGGTGGGTACGGTGGCAAGAATGCATTTATCTGCAGCAACAGGAACATGAGGCATCTGGTCTCCACTGGCTCTGCAGTCAGCATGCAAGATAGACACAGACTGGCATTACACTTGCCTCCTCCAGTTTGTGCACACTGGCTCAGGGACAGTGCTGCCAGCCTCCAGGGTAAATCTTCCTTCCTCATTTTACCTTTTCTGGAAGCCCCTTCGCAGACAAGACCAGAGGCATCCTGTCTAGATGATTATTGATTTTCTCTATATTAAAAGATAACCCCAAGATTAAGGTATGTGTAGATGGGTAGACAGTGGGGACTCCAGGAAGGACCTCAGTCCAGGCAGTTATGATTCATTGCTTTAGCCAATGCCTAGGAGTGAGGATGAGTGATATCTGTCAAATTCTGGGTGCCTTTCCTAGGTGTACATGTCTGACATAGTGGGAAAACCTGGAAGGAGCATGGAGGCCAGGTTGCCAAGGGGAGGAGTTCAGATACTGATAAGTAAGGTATACATAATGTTTACCACCTGAATTGAGGTGGTTTTCAGAACAATGGAAGCCATAGCTAATTTCTCTTAGGAAATGGATATAAGTTAGTAAACCATCACCATGGTCATAACACCTATTGTTTCCAGGTAGTGAGAAGAGAAAGTTCATGGCTAGATAAACTTCAGGAAAAACAAGTGGCTATAGGCAGGATTGTTGAGAGAAAAGGAAGAAGCAGTTGACATACTGTTATGTTAGGTAGGCAAGAAGCTGTGAGTGTGTGTGTGTGTGCGTGTGTGTGCGAATGCAAGTGTGCAGTGGGATCTCTAATAGATGAACAGAAAAGGAATAAGTACAAGAGCAGTTCAGTGACAGATGAAATACTGCATGTTGAGAAACTCGTGTCAGAAACTCTCCAAGATGTAATTAAAGCCACTCTTTAACAGCAGCCTAAAGAGAGCAGCATTAGACTCCAACTTTGCACACTTGGGAGAACCCATCCGAAAGGACACAGAGTTGCTCTTCCTGTGTGAGCAACTCAAATCTACATTCTCCTTCAGTATCTTCAGATAGACCATCAGCTCTGTCTCCACCTGACTCTCATACCTAGCTACAGAGATCAGCCTTGTCCCCAAGAGTTGAAAAGGTCATGGCTGCTTGATTGTATAACTGTATCGTCTGAAGCTGCCAGTCCTGGGCCTGAAGCTTCCTGGATTAGGCTCTGTATAATAGGGTCACACCAAGCTCTCTTAAGACCTTGGTCACCACTGGCACAAGATGTTAAAGAGGTTGGCATAAAGAACTCAGAAGAATGTTTTCTGGGAGGTGGATGATCTCAGTATACAACCATAAGTGATCTCTCTTACTGTTATTTTGGATCGTTATAATGTTAGTATGATACTATCTTTTAGATAGGAAACTAAGGCCTCTGGCTAATGACAATGTAAGAGCAGTCTCTTTGCTATATCACAATATCCACTCACAGGGGCAAGAAAGGCTGGCAGAGGACTCTACACACTGAGTAACTGTAATCGCTATTCTATCTTACACTGAACCTTTCTTGAAGTTTCTCTATCAGACAGCTTCTAACACATAATGGCTTCTATTTGGGAATGCCACAGTTCTGACTTCAAGTGACAGCCATTTATATCCTCTATAACCTAGCAGACCAGCTCTGAATACCAACTAGGATGAGACACATTCCCAGGAGGCACATACCAACCATGAAGTAGCCATAAGGCACTCCACTGGAAATAAGATACCAACAAACCCTTCCGTGTCAGTCAAATACCACGTAGATATCAGAAAAGAGTGACAAAGAGGAGAGACTCTCCTCTTAATGTGAAGAACTGAATAGAATTTAGCCACATTCCCTATGCCAAGCTTTCTCTCCCATCTTTTGAGGTATCTTGAATCCAGTTTACTTCTAGAAGATCATAGCATGACTTGTCCCTGGAACACAAAGTTTGGTGTTCAAAGTTCCATGAATGTTGAAGCCTTCTACAGCTACATAGACTGGAACAGAGACCTGGAATCTTACTGGTCTCTCTGGAAAGGGAACTCCTAAATGATAATAGTCAGGTAGAGTGCTGGGATGTGAGGAAAATAGAGAACTTATGTCATGGTGTAGTCACAGCCACCTAACCCTACAGAGAGTAACAGAATGAGGGTAACCCAAAGGGTGGGCTTTGACTCATAGTTCCCCTTTCATGTCATGGCTGAAGGCTTCAGGGGAAGGTTTTATGATGGAGTAGACCTAGCTGGGAACTCTTGGTAGCTCATACCCTGAAGGAGAGCTTCAGTCCTGGGGTAGGAAAATTTCTGGGCAGAACACCAGACTCCATTAGGGCCCCTCCTTATCTCTGGAGTGACTCCATAGGGACCTCCCTTATTTATGTTCAAATTCATGGGCTCACATGAGATCTAGAAAATTCAAGAAGTCGTTCAAGTTTCTTCCCCCCCCACCCCCCCCCCAAAAAAAACTATCAAGAGAATGTTCAATAGGGTAAACTTGAAGCTTCTTCCAAATGCTTTGAATGCTCTTGAGACTGTAAATGGTGCTCACCTTCCTTGAATCCTCATTCTACCTACCATTCCCTCGTCTCAGCTAACCTAAGCTGGACCAGACAGCTGGACTGCACTGTTGACTAAGACTTCCGGTCATCTTGTTCTTTTGAAGGCCAGTTTGTGTCAGTTGTTCTTATCTGCCTGCCAGCCTTGGATAAAGAAACATCAAGGAACAGATGAATAGGCCACCCAGATGCCAAAAATGTTCAATGAGGAGGAACAGCAGCTCCATCTTCTGTTGATGACTAGGGCCCACCCCCTCCCAGGTGGGAATGCCTTCTACCTTCTTCTCCTTGACCCTGGGTCTGTGACCTGCATGTGACAAGTGAGAGCACAGCCATAGCTTGATAGTTGTATCTAGCTATAGCTAGGTTGCTATATCTCTAGAATGCAAGAATACATCCTTCCCCTATTACTCAAAATGCTTCAACTACACCACCTTGATGGATAGGAACAAAAACTACAAATACTAGTAGTGGGTCATAAGAAAGGATGAAAAGTAAGGTCACTGTTATTTCTGTCTTTGATTCTTGGATTGTGGATTTTACCTACCAGGGATACAACATCACTGTCATGACTTTGGAGGTATGTATTGATTCTCAAAGATGGATTCCATCTTTACAAGGCATTCTCTCCAAGCTAGTAGCTCAACTATACCTTCAGCAGGCCATCCACTACACTCTTTGCTGGGAACTTTTAGGAAAACATAGGTACTTGACAGGATTCTTGGATACCAGGGGCACAACCCAGTGGTTCACCTCATTTGCTATAGAGTGCCTGGTATTCTACAATGATGGGAAATGGAACACTGTGCTGAGGACAAGCAGTCTATGCCATCTCAGGAAATAGTGCTGGTGCCAAAAATATCAAACTCCCACCTGGAAAATGTTTGTTCCAGTTCAAATGAATCATTGCTATTTTGAGGGTAGAACCTATAGACATTAATCAGATGCATAGTTTCTGTAATTGCTGGTTATGTTCTTGGATGGATGGTCCCACAGCAGAACTCAGCATTAGCTTCTGTTTCTAGCCTGCTGCACCATCAACTACATCAATCTTTGTGGGCAGGAGCCCTTGCCATGGGGCCCATGCATTTATATAAACCCATTCCTATGACTAATTTAATCATGTCTTCACAGTCCCAGCACTGTGTTAACAAATACCAGAGGGTGGTCGGTGTCAATGACCAGCCCATTCTGTATCTCTTCGGTCAGCATGTCTTCATGTGTCATGTGCTGTCTCATAGATACATCCACTATGCCTCCTACTCCAGGTGAGGTTTTGCTTCTTTTTTAATCAGGTCCCTTACAAATCATCCAGACCAGTAAGCATTTTCCATTAGCTCATGTATAGTCACATGCCACATAATGATGTCGATTGCAGACAACACACAAGATAGGAAGGTCCTGAAGATCATGCACAGTGAGACATGCCTAGAGCTGGCAGCATCATAGTTCCTTGAAATGAATGAGCTTCCAGTGCAGATGCTGTGAACATTGTTGAAAAGATGATAGAGGAGGCTTTAGGAACACATATAAATGAGCTGATAACGTGATGCAAGCTTTACAAGGGTTTTGTTTTGAAATAATTTTAAAGAAATTCTGCTGTGTATAACAAAACATCAAGCAGCATCACCCACTACAGAGAAATCCTCCGTGAAAGAAAAAGTCAACACAGCCAATTCCATAGCTGGCTCAGAGAAGCTAAAGAGATGGCTCAGTGGTTAGACTAATGGCTGTTCTTCCAGAGAACCCAGGTTCAGTTTCTAGAACCCACATGATGGTTTACAACTACCTGTAACTCCTATCGCAAAAGACCTGATGTCCTCATCTGCTCTCTGAGGGCACTGTTTGTACGTGGTGTGCAGACACAAGCAGGCAAAATACCCATACACATCAAATAATATAAATAAATCTTAAAAAAAATACTTGTCCAAGTCATTCCAATAATCAGTGACCAGTTTAATTAATCAACTGCCATTGATATCCAGCCAAGATGCTCCACCAGCAAGAACAGGTTATGACTCATTGAAGGCTAGGATAATTGGTAGCATTTGTCCAGCAGTAAGATGTTATTAACCAAGGTATGCACACTGATTCCAGATGTAATTCCACTGCACATTTAATGGACTACAGCAGACTCTAAAGCTAACGTTTATATGCATTGAGGAACAACAACAAAATTCATATGACTCTCTTCTCTGGGATATCATTTTTATTTCAAGGGTTTGGAAATGGATCTTCAGTGTCTCAGGCATGCACATTATATCATACTTCACAATGACAATAAATCACCACTTGCTAGCTCGTGTGTTTATTTACTGTGCTATACTTTTCACCATTCTCATAGGGTATGCTACTTCCAGTTATGCTTCTTTAAAGAAATGGATTGTAAGGTGGTATGCTATGCTCTACCATTAAGCAGCCTCATGCATCTCAGACGTATTCTACCTCTGGCACTGACTCAGCTTCATATCATCCTGTTGTTTATGGTCTGTTGGCATATCAGATGGTCTTAGTAAGTGGCCTCATCAACTGACCTGAAAATGAAATTTGAAGTGATTAAGGATTACAGAGGTGGAAACCCGGAGGCTGTTATCACTCTCCAACCATGTCCTATTTTATCACGGTGGCTCTCTTGAAGAACAAAAGCAAAGCAAAGGAGGATATTAAAGTTTCTGCTTCATTAAAGACCATGAGGTAAGGCTAAAGTAAGTTTAAGAATGGCCTGCATCAGAGAAAATTCTGATGACCTGAATTGGAGGCACACAGAAACATGCCCCACCGTGTTCCATGGTGATCTTGGCTAAAGCATGACAGTTGTCAATGTTGAAAGAAAAGACTGGACCTGAGTATGATGTTGAATTTTGTGCTAGCTCTAGGTTAGTCTCACAAAGTTAAGTATTGGTATTCCTGATGATATACACAAATAAGCAGTGAACCTCTGAATGCTTCTAGGAAGACAACTGAAGAAAGCCAATCATGGAGGAAAATGGTTCTCCAGAGGAAATTTCACAGTTCTGTATCCATTCCACACAGCCTGGGTGTGCATAGGCAGTGCCAATAGGTTCATTTTGAGTACCTTGTAAGGTCTACACAGTGACTAGATCCAATGATGCATATCTCAGAACACTGTCTCTGTTCTTAAGCATCCTTCAGTGATTACATCCTAACCTCAGACTTCTTCTCTTTCTACACAAGGGACTGAGCAGAAAATCTCCCCAAACTATATCAACCAGGAGGATGCCCCTGCTACTTTTGTCTTCTGTGGCCACTCTGAGATTAGCAGAGTGATTGATACCCATGTTTGCCTCATGTCCAGGACCCAAACTCAGCCTTGTTTTTCTCTCACTTTTCATAAATAACTGGCCAGGCAGCCACGGGGAGAGCAGAGTAAGTGTCCTGGCTGAGTAGCTGATGTGGATGTTTGCACCACCTGTTCATCTGGCTCACTGTGTCTTCTTTATGTTCATCCCACTGGACCAACAGCTTCATCCTCCAGAGGACTGCTGCTGCACCAGTCCCACTCTGCACCATGATTTAGTGGATTTCCTAAACCCAGTTCACGGTGGGCAGTGAACTGGTTGCCCATTCTGTCATTCTGTTTTCCCAAGCCAATGCCAATTCATAAAGAGGCACACAGTAGAGACCCACCGGTCACTAGTGTCACAAAGCTAGGAGATATCTTCCCTGATGCTAGTGGAACTCTAGGCAGAGCAATAGGGCATCCGAGACAAGAAGTAGCTCAGACCTAAGGCCAGGCTGGCTAGTCATAGCTTTGTCCTGTAGCTCACATTTCCTCTCTTAGGGCTTTAGTTCCTCCCTGCCACAAATGGGGTATAAGTTTAGGAACTATATGCCTAGCTTCTATTTATCTGTGTATTAAGTGTCTAGGGATATGTGTGAAACTGTATGTGTGTACATGTCTGCATGTACATGCACGTGCATACCCACACATCCCAATGCATGTGTACATATGCCATGGCTATGTGCAGAGGTCAGAGGACAACAAACAGAAATCATTTCTCCCCTGCCTCCGTGTAGGATGCAAGGATCAATGCAAGCACCTTTATCCACTGAGCTGTCTCACCAACCCAAGCATCAATTCTAAAGCACCTTCTCCCAAAGACTCCCCTTTGCTGCACCACAGCTGAGCTTTGCTTCATCTCCTGGACTTTCTGAAGCTCTGACACCCCACACTTAATCACACCAGAAAAGAAGGAATAAAGATGCCTGCCATCAAAGGACTGCATGGATAATAAACAAGATATGCTGCTACTAGATATGTGAGTATGTGCTCAGCAGGAGCAAAAGGCACAACCATAGGCCTTGTCTCCTGTGGGAAAAGCACACAGCTTCCCCAAGCCTTGGTACTAAGATCTTTATAATAACCACAAGAGAAACACTGTTTACACCAGAGATTTATCCAGAGATTAAACAAGTTTGCCCACCAATTCCAAAGTCCTGGCATGAAGAAGACATTTAACAAGAGTAGCTATCAATATTTATTAAACATCTGCTATATACACTTCTGTATTAAAATTGGGTTTGTGGAAATATTTATTCTATAAGAAATATAAGAAAATTTATAAGAATGCTAAGAAAATTTAGCCAAGCCTACTAGCAAATCCCAATGAGATCTCATTGATAGGTAGCTTAACTGAATCCCAGGCCTTAGGGAATACAGACAGGCTCGGAATATGGACACAGGACAACTGTGTGAGACACTGGGACTATTGATGCCTTAAGCATCTTGCTTCTGTCCTAAGCCCTGTCTTTCTTCTCTTGGAAAGGACAGGATGTAACAGAGTCAGCTCTGGGGAACTACTCTTCCTCTAATTGTATGGTACTGGGTGAGAGTCTGAGACAGCTACAGAGCAAAGCTGGGAGTCAGATCTCCCATCGTCACCTGTAAGCACATAGAAAGCCAGGGAACCTTGTCATCAGGTGACTTGTTTCCAGCTCCCATCAAAGTTATTTCTGGCCACATGCTTTCTTCCCATCCTCCAGTGATGGAGAAGTTAACTTCATTCACACTAGGCAGATGTTTCACAAAGCCAACACAGAAGAGAAATACACAAAGAAGCTAAGCAGTAACACACTCCCCGCTGAGGGCAACGGAGCTGGACAGAGTAGCTGCCAGAGGCAAGGCTGAAGTATTGGCATGACACTACCAACTGTGGGTGGCAGTGAGCTACAGTCTAGATGAAGAGTCCATAATGACAATAACAATACAACTGCCTGACATCACTCAAGATGATGACTCAGCTAGTCACCCAGGCTATCTTGCTCTGGGCCATGTTGGTCACACTTCTCAGGTCCAGAGAGTTCTAGTCCTTGGCAAGAGACCTTGGGCCTCTTTTCCTCTATCTGTCATTTCTTATCTATCTTTTCTGGAACACAGGCATTCCTTGGAAAATCAAGTCCACTACCATGTCCAGATTAAAAGCATGAATCACACTTTGGGAGAAAATTTGAGAATTTCTCTCTCATACTTGGCCTTCCCAGCACCCCAGATTTCCTGATATCCTTAACACCACTGACTATTAAATGTACTGGAAGCTGTGCTAGTCACTGATAAAACACTTCAGGGCTGAGGAAGATGGCTCAGTCAATAAAGTTCCTTTGTAAGCATAAGGACTTGAATTCAGATCCCAAAAACTCTCATAAAAGGCTGGCCAGAGCCCTGTGCACCTGTGATCCCAGTGCTGTCTGGGCAGAGATGAGAGGATCCCTGGGACTCATTGAACAGCTGGTCTAGTTGAATCATCAAGCTTCAAGTTCCAAGAGAGACCTTAACAGAAGTAAAAATATGGTAGAGAAGAAAGGGTAAAAGGGTACCTTAAACTCAACGTCCAGCCTTCATGACTATATGTACACATGGGTGCACAGTCACCAACACACAATGTTAAACACTTTTCATGGGACGACCCACTGAACCATTTGGCAATACTGCCCACTGGGTCTAGAAATAGAAGCTGAGTTATAGCTTCACCCATTCCCATACCCCATGGCTGGTGAGCATAGGGCAAGAAACAAGTGAGCATCCTGCCTGGTCTCAGAACAGCAAATGCTCTAAGGCAAGTGCAGGTCACAGCCCTTAGCCAACATCAAACATTCCCCAAAATTATCACGTACCCTCTGGTTGGAGCCCCTGTGCCCTTTAAGATAGTCAAGTATTGCAGTTTCTTATTGTGGTTCTCTGTGGGACCACAGGATGACTGGGGAAGTCCCCTCCAGATGTAAAGGAAAAAGGGGGGCCTGCTCATCATACCTTCTGTCAGCTGCAACACATACCACCAAAACGATGTTGTGTATTATGAAATCTGAGCAGTGCTGGGTGACATATGAAGGAGGAATATCAAGCCATAAATCCTTCTCTGGAATGTCTAATACTGCAGGGAAAAAGACAACTGAAGGAGTTGATGATGAGGGCCAGGAGAGCAGACAGTAGAGGGACGCAGGGAGCACTGGCAAAGCTGGACAGAAAGCTACTCCGTGGTAGACCATGCAACTCTTCTCTATGCTGTATGGTGTAGAACTTACCACTCTACACTGATCATCCACTGGAGGGAGCCAGTCTTCAGTAGAAGCCACATTTGAGCTCTTCACACCTTGTCTATGCTGCAACTGACACCTTGGTGTGTGTGTGTGTATGTGTGTGTGTACACACACATGAGTGGTGTGGCAGTGGGGGTGCCTTACTGTCTCCATGTATTTTATACTGTACTGTTCTATGGGACCGGGAGTGAGCACCGGGCAACTCCAGATCCTGGACCATGCAATCTACTCCTCTTGCCCACACTTTGGGATCCCTGCCACCGCTCATTCTAGAAAGAGTATGACAACTTAAAACAGGCTTGAAAAACCACAGCACTCTATAACCCCCCTATGCCTCCAGCTTTGATGTCTTTTGATATCCAAACCAAAGAACTTTCTCCTAGTAAAACCTTATAGTCTTTCATTCAGCCAATATCATCATTTAACAAGCCTTAGAGACTGGAAGGCTGATGTGGCCAATGCTGGAAGGACCTGGATCTGCTCATCTCTCTGAGAACCACAGATTCCTTCTCTCCTCTCCCTTCCACAGAAGACATTTCAAGGGAGAGGAAGTAGAGTCAGCAGGATGATCCAAGTCAGAGCACTTCCTGTTCTTGGACTGAGCCTGGCAGCTCCTCCTTGCCTACCCTCACCCTAGGAGCCTCAGCAGTAAGTGGGTGAGGAATCTGGGCAGCCATAGCCACAGCCACAGCCACAGCCACAGCTTCCCTCTTTCACTCCCCCAAGGCCCAGTGCCTACTCTGCAGATTGGAGATCTCATTTCCATAGGTCATTCCTAGACCATGACCTGCTAAGGGATTCCTTTCATCTCTTGGACTTCCATGCAATATCAAGGAACAGGATACAAGTCTATAAAAAACATGTAAAGCACTCAGAGTAGAGAGGCCAATGTGAAACTGGACTCCTCCAGGTATGAAGCTACCCAGTGCTTCTGCACATAATGCTGATAGCATAGGAGAAGCCCTTCATCCCTACAGCAATATTAAGCACCTCTGGGACAATCAGACCACTTAAAAATAGTGTGTATGTGACAGAATGGGTGGGGATCATCAGATGTCATTCCTCAATTACTGTTTCCCTTAATTTTTGACACAGGGTCCCATCTTATGTGGTATGTCTGTGTGGAAGCCAGAGGACAATCTCAGATATTGCTCCTTAGGCTCTGTCCACTTGTCCTTTTGGCACAGTTTCTCTCACTGGTGTGGAACTCACCAAGTAGGTTAAGTAGCTGGCAGAAGTCACAGTAATCTACCAGTCTCTGCCTTCCCAGCTCTAGGATTGCAAGCATGTGCCAACACACTTAACTTTTATGTGGATTCCTGGATCCAACTCAGATCATCATGCTTCGGAGGCAAGCACTCTACTGACTAAGCCATCATGCTAACCCAGAGCCCCACCTTTTATAAGTAAGAAATATATTTTAAGGAGGACCAGGAGTGGCCTCACTGTTGGTGACATGAGTCAGAACTGCAAGTTGGGAAACCAGAGTCAGAGCCTTGCTGTTTCCTTGATATCAGCTCTGAGCACAGACCTATTCTGTATTCTGTGGCTCTGGGGTAATCTAGGATTGCTTTTGTTGGGTTTTCCCATTTACCATCTATTTATTTATTTGTTTATTTGTTTATTTATTTATTTTACACCCAGATTGCAGCCCCTACTCTCCTCCCAATCCCCACTTCACAGGGCCCTTCTCCAGCCCTCCCTTTCACCTCTGAGAACTGGGAGGTTCCTCCCTGGTTACCAACCTACTAGGGTACCTCAAGTCATTGCTTGACTAGGCACATCCTCTCCCACTAAGACCAGATGAAGCAGACCAGTTAGGGGAACAGGACCCACAGGCAGGCAACAGAGTCAGGCTAAACCTCCATTCCAGTTGTTAGGTGACCTAACATCTGGAAGATGAAGCATATGATGGATATGTAGCAGATTAAGACTTAGCAGCACCTTTGCTACATATGTGTGGGGTAGCTAGGTCCAGCCCTTGTATGCTATTTGGTTGGTGGTTCTGTCTCTGGGAGCCCCCAAAGGGTTAATTAGGTTAATTAGGTAGCAGTTATAGTTTCTTTTGCAGTCACATGAAACTAGCATGTAAAGCTGAGAGTCGGGGTAAAAATGGCCCACCATCTTAGTGCATGGGCTTTGTGAGTCAACATGCAGACTCACAAGTGACAAGATTGTTCTGACATGGCGGTTTTAATGCCCAGTATCAACTTCCTGGAAGCCAAGATTATGGTTGCTGGCCTGTAGTGCCTCCTTCCTTCTCCTGCTCACACAGCCCTCCCCCAGCAACTGGGGAGGTCCCTCTGCAGTCCATTGCAATACATTCTAGAACCTTTTCCCCACGACACCCCGCCTTGTTATCTCTATCTAATCCATCCTTAGCTTGGAGAAGGACTCTTTATCTATGAGGAGAGAGACCAGGCAAAGAGGCAATGATGGCTATAGAGGTCACATTTTCCTTTCCTGTGGACAGGATGGACTGAGATGAAAGGGGATCTAGTTAGGGCAGACAGGGAAAGGGCAGACTGGCAAGCTTTGGATGTTGCTCTCTGTGAAAAAAAAAAAGTCAGAAATGTCAAGATGCCAAGCATGGTACTGTATTTGGGAGGACCTGAAGGTACCAAAAGGTACAACCTGAATTCATTCCAAAGGTGACAAAGAATCTATCACTAAGAGAGGAGGCCTAATTAGTGGTGTGCTTCTGGTCTCTATAGTAACCTAGGAAGGAAAAGTAGAGGACCAGCAGCTGGAGTAATAATAAGCTATACTCTGATGTAGGAAGATGCATAGTCCTAAGAGCAGACCAGGGGAACTGGAGCCCCAGGTCTAGAATCAACTCCCCAAATTTCACACAATGCCAATCACTCTCTTACCACCCTACTAAACCCCAGTACAGAGGTACATAGTACGTACTCAGAGAGAGGGCCTCCTCTTCCTGGAAATCTCCCCAAATATCCTGTGTAGTACACAAACTTGGTCAACTTTCTTTTCCATATTGGGACTCACTGAGAAAACCAACCTTCTCCCTGCAGTAGAGACCAACTGAGCCCGCAAGTCTGAGCAAGAAGGGGGTGGCTTCTGCAGAAAGCAGTGCCTGCAGTATGAAGCACCAGCAGCATGCTGACCAGGGAAACAGGATGAACTGATGTTGGTGCCAGAAGGGGCATGAAACCCCTATGAAAAGAGATATGTCACGTTCACCCTCTTGGCCTCAGTTTTTCACTCTATCCAAAAGGGATGGGCCTGCATCCCAGGCAAGAAATGGAGGAATCTGGTGCACAAGTTCACATATTCCTACAGCTCTAGGAGTCATGCTTCTGAGCAGCTGGATTCCATGTACACAGTGTCATGTGTACACGGAGTAAGGAAGAGTAAGTAGAAAAACTATTTCAAATGTATACTCAAGCGTCCTCATTGCAGAGCTAATAGTCTTCCCGTAGCATAGGCACTGCCGAAGATAGTTACTCAAATTCTAGAGACAGTATCAACTAAGCAGGCTCGTTCATCTTCCCACCAGATCCCATAGCTCTGGGTGTCTCTTTTGCTATGAAGATTTCACCTTCAAGCACGAATCAGGACTAATGCTCCAGCTCACTCTCAGAGCACACATGGCTGTGGAAAAAAGATGGCAGAGATGTCCCCACATATTCTAACAGATAAGCCTGTGATAGTGAGCACATCTTGACAGACAGCAGGGAACAAGGACAGGCAGAGTGGTGACATGGCCACCATGTACCCAGCTTCAGACAGATGTTTCTTACACATCCTTTGTGATGTTCCACCTCTTGACACTGTAGAGGTGCTTATCCATCAGTCTTCATGGAGACATTACATACCACCGAGTGTTACAACCTCAATGTCTCTTCAGTCTGTGACTCTGCACTGAACTGCCAGGGGAATCTGTGCCCACCTTGCTCATGTTTTCACTAGATTGCTGGTTTCTAATTAAGATACTGACAAAAATCACCAGGACTGCTCTTGAAAACATAGGTATCCAGGTTCTGTCAAACTGTTTCCTTCCAATTAAAAACATTACTTCTGGGAGGGAGCCAAGAAGATCATGAGACTTGGGAGGTAAATAAACAAGTCTTGGAGAGTTGAAACTTTCAAGAGTCTAAAAGGCATCTAGTCAGTGTTGAGCAAGAGTAAACAATAGCTGGGGAAGGGACTCTGACTAGCCCAGCTCTGAAGATATTTCCCACATGTTGATCTCCTAAAAGTTGGGTAGAGAGCTTTCTGAGTCTATGGGGTGGGCTTTTTAGTGGCATGGCTGCTTTAATGTAGTGCTTGCTCATGTAAATAACCCCACACTCAGACTTCTGTTATTAGCCCTAATAAAACTCATTCATTTATAAGTTGGACTTGAGAGCAGGCAACACATTGGTCTGTTTTGCTTTCCCTTCTGGGGTTGAGTAGACATGTATGTTGTGACTCCACAGGACATTATCTCAGACTATACCAGACCTTGTCTCAGGGTTCTGGGTCAGAGTGCTGGACTGTAGGAAAGTACACACTAGGTTTTCAAATGGTTTCCTCAGAAATGTTAAAGGTTCTGGAACCCTGATACTCTCTGGGCTTCCTCTGTGTTCCCGTCATTGGGTTCTATCCCACCGTCTTGAACTTGCATGTAGTATTTACAATTACCTGCCCAAGTCCTACCCTGGCCACTGACTACCCTTCAGTCCTGACTCACCACTGGTCAGCTGTGTGTCTGTTTCTATTAGTCCTGTGATTCTTGTAAACCTTGAATACATCTATGAAAAAGCTAAGGGTGTTCCAAGAACATGTAATACTAGGTGCATCTAGCACCTGCCCCTGCCACATTGTCTCAGACTCAACTATAACAGAAGACAGATTTAAGTTCAAGAAACTTGGCTCTCTTCCAACACATAATCATTTCCATCCATTACTAATTTGTTCATACCATGGTCAGCATTACATTCATCAACTTGTAAATAAACAGCAAATTGTCTAATCCACTTTAGATAACTATGAAGTAAGAAACCACCAAAAGAGCAAGAGACAGAAAATCCCCACTCTGGAGAACATGGCCAGCAGCTGGCCAGAACAGTTTCAGAACTTGGGAAGTATAAAGTCTCATTCTGCTTTTGGTCATGAAGGTTCCTCAAATCCTGATTGAAACCAAAGCCAAAGGAAGGGAAACTACACAGTCAAAGAGACTTGCTGGCTGTGGCCCCTGAACTCCTCATAGAAACTAGTCGTTTGGTATTTTTCCCCAATCTTCTAGAGCCTAGAGCTCCTCTGCTTCATGTGAGTGTGTTTAGATTTCCTGATCCTATGTTTTTAGGAGACTTTTTCTCATTTACTTGTAAAGACTTTAGAACTTTATTCCCTTGCCTACAGCACAAATATGATTGAAACTCCATCTGTCTGGTGGTCCACATGCTAAGCCTCCCCCTGGCATCTTCTCAATAGCACATTTCTCTCAGTCTCCATACCCAGAAGAACTAACTGGTTAAATATTCAACTATATGATGACATCTGCCTGTTGCTTCTTGTTGTCGGCTCATGTGACTCACATGCATTTAGGGAAACTGAGGCCCAGAAAACTAAGATAATTATCTGAATTTAGGCATCTAATTTCTGCTAGTCTGACTCCAGAAATGCATTATCTTAACTCTGTCCTGCCCATCCCAATGCTAAGCTTTCAAAAGCTCTTCCCCACCCTTTCCTCTTTCACTCTTCTTGAACTCAAATTTCCCAGTCTCAGAGTAAACCCATTGCAAAAATGATCATCAATCATGAAATAGAAGAAAGCAGAATAAAGTTATGGTCAACATGTCAGGAGTTCTATCCATCCCTAATCCTGTGCTTAATGCGGTATCAATAAAGAATTGCATGCCTATTTCTCATGTCCTGTGTGTGATATTAAAACTTCCCATCTTGAAGGAAAGCTCATCAAGACATAGATATTAAAAGGGAGGTGAAACAAAAGGATATTCTAAAAGGAGATGAAACATTCCATCCTGTAGCTCTTAAGCTCAAGAAATAGCACAGGAAGTTCCTAAAACTGACCAGATTCACTAAGTTTCTCTCTTCCCTAGAGTATGTATGTTGTAAGAATGGATGAGAGACACCCTCAGCTTACTTGCTTGAAGAGGTCCAGACAAGCCAAGTGGCCTAAAAGCAGCAGAGATTAGCCAAGCTGCCAAGAACCCTGAGGCTAAGTGAATTACCTGCATTGTGCATTGCTCTTAAGGTTTCTAGGTTTCATGGGTTATCACCCATGCTGGGGTGGGCTTTGGTGATGCAGCTGCCTTTAAGTCATATTTGTTCCTGTAAGTAAACCCTCATCCATGTTCTTATAAACAACCCTAATAAAGCTCACTGGTTCACTAAGTCAAACTTTGGTGACATCCTTATGTTGTTTCTCATTGCTTCCCTATCTGTGACGAGTAAACATTTGTTCATATCTCCCTAAGAATAGTGTCACACACCACAGCCAAATAGTGAATGGAGCTTGGGGACCCTTATGAAAGAGTAGGAGGAAGGACTGTAGCCCCTAAGGGGATAGGAGCCCACGGGAAAACCAACAGAATCAACTAACCTGAACCCTTGGAGCTCTCAGAGTCTGAACCACCAACCAAAGAGCATACACAGACTGGACCTAGGCTTCCCTGCACATATGTAGCAAATGTGCAGCTTGGTCTTCATGTGGGTCCCAAACAACTGAAAAGGGGCTATCCCAAAAACTGTTGTCTGCACATAGGATATGTTCTTCTAGCTGCACTGCCTTGCCTGGCCTCAGTGGGAGAGGAAGTCTAGCCTCACAGAGACTTGAAGTGCCAGGATTGGGGCATACCCAGGGGTCCCCCACCTACTCAGAGGAGAAGGGGAGGGGGAAGGGGGAAATTGCGGGAGGAGGTGACTGGGAAGGGGACAGTGAGTGGGATGTAAAGTAAATAAGTAAAATAATAATAATAATAATAATAATAATAATAATAATAATAATAAATTATTTTTTAAAAAAAGAATAGTATCTCACAACATCACATAAAGCATGGAGTGGCCAATTGAGGTTGTCAGCTTCACACAGCTGGAAATGGAAAACATCAGCTGAGGAATTGCTTTCTTTTGGCTAGCCTGTGAGCATACCTATAAAGCATTTTCAGATTGATATAGGAGGACCCAGCCTACTGTGGATGGTGCTGTCCCTTGGCAGGCAGGCCTGGGCTGTAGAATAAGGTACCTGAACAAGCTGGGGGAGAAGCCAGTAAGCAGAGCTCCTCTATGTCAGTGGTTCTCAACATCCCCAATGCTGCAGCCCTTTAATACCGTTCCTCATGTCGTAGTGACCCCCAACCATAAAGTTATTTTTGTTGCTACTTCATAACTGTAATTCTGCTAGTGTTATAAGTCATAATGTAAATATCTGTGTTTTCTGATGGTCTCAGGGGACCCCTGTAAAAGGATCATTTGACCCTCAGCAGGGTTGTGGTCCACAGGTTGAGAAGTGCTGCTCGATGCTATCTTTTAGTTCCTGCCTCCAGTTTCCTGCCTTGAGTTCATACTTGGATTTTTCTTATCATGGACTACAGCCTGAAAGCCAATAAATCCTTGGCCACCCAAGTTGGTCATTGTTAGTCTTTTGTCACAACAGGAAATTAAACCAAGACAAATTATCAAGCTTTTAGGTTGACAGTTGCATTGAGATCTCCTTGTCATAACTAAGCATATGCTTTCTTGTACACATATGTTTCACCTGTACACAAAGCAGGTGTCTAACGGGCTTTACGTAGACCAGACAGCTAGTTAGCCATTGAGCAAAGACAATGCCTGGGTGCTTGACAGAGGCCCCTACATCTCAAATCTCTTTCCTTGCTCCCTTATAACTGACTTACTATTTCCATGTCCTTCCTCCATATGAGTGCAAGCATCCAGATATGGCTCTGTGTGTATGAACACTTGATTCCTGACTTGAAACCTCACAAGATGACTCAGGGTTCTGTGATGCAATTAGCAGCGGAAGGTCACAAATGATTTATTTTTAAAGGGTCTAAGTTCCTTCTTGCCAGAGGAAATCTGAAGGCTGAGGATATGCTTCAAGTTTTCTCACTTCTACATTGTTATAAAATAACAGGATGTTCACAAAAAACAACATAAATAAGCGGCAAAAGCTCTGAAGTTTTCATAAATAGAAAAATGTTAGAGCTCCTAAGATAGGGAGATAATTCATAAGATAAAAACATAAAAACATGCACATATGAAGAGATGGTTCAACAGTTAAGAGCACTTACTCCTCTTAATGAGAGCTCAAGATCCCACCCCAGCACCTAAATCAGGTGGCACAAAACCACCTCTAACTCTGGGTCCAAAAGATCTGAGCTTCCTTCTGGCCTCTGTGGGTACTTGCACATGCTCACGTGAGTGTGCACACACACACACACACACACACACACACACACACAGAGAGAGAGAGAGACAGAGAGAGAGAGAGAGAGTTATTTTTCAAATTAAAATATTACTAATATATTCTAAATTATAGCAAATGTTCTAATATCTACATATATATTGGTTTTTCAAACCAGGGTTTCTCTGTATAGCCCTGGCTGTCCTAGAATTCACTCTGTAGACCAGGCTAGCCTGGAACTCAGAAATCCACCTGTCTCTGCCTTCCAAGTGCTGGGATTAAAGGCTTGTGCCACCACTGCCCGGCTATATTTTCTAGTATATATATAATATACTATATACATATTTGGAGGTGATATGTGTGTGTGTCTATATGCATATATATATATATATATATATATATATATATATATATATATATAATCTCTACAAAAATCTTTAAAACTCAAGGCACTGAAGAAGTTTTAATGGCTTGAAAGAGGTGGGAAGATCTCAGCTCAAGTGTGTGTGTGTGCACGCGCACATGCATGTGCGCATATAAGCACAGGTCAAGAAAAAATAAAAAAGGTTCATGAGAGGGAAGTAAGAGGTCTTAAGTGAGTATTCAATAGGTAACTGGTCAGAAAGAGGGGAAGGAGATAGAGGATGGCAGTGGACATAAAACAAACAAAAATAAGAGTTTATGTTTGCTTTTCTTTGGACAAAGACACACACACGCACACACACACAAAGATGCCATGATGCTCCCCATTATGTATACATGAACATACACACATATATGACATACATCCCAAGTAATCTGGAGAGGAGAGAAGAAAGCACACACGTAGACATCATTCAGATTCAATCTCCTCTCACCCTTTTATTGTTTGAGAGCTTCGTATGTTTATATAGTGAGTTGTAGTCATTTTGACTACAGTTCTTCCATCCATCCCCATCCCTCTCCACTGGCTCTTTTTAATGAGTCCCCTGCTACTCTCCTGTCTCTCCTGAGTTTCATTAGCGTTAATTGCCTGAGTTTGGGTGGGAGGTAACTGAGTGGCTGTACCACTGAAGATATAAGTGCCATCCTTTCCCCCAACAAGCCAACAATGAGTAGTCAACAGTCCCTCTAAGAGGGGTGGGGCTTCATGGCCCAACCCTCATCCATGATGCAGTATTGACAGGCCCCATCGTGTGCAGAACTAGTACAGGTAACCACAACTGTAATATGCTCATGAGTGCGATAAGATCGTGTCATATCCAGATGTCACTGGACTGGACTCATCCCATCCTTGGCTCTTGCATTCTTTCTTCCCCTCTTTTGTGATTTTCCCTAAACCAGCGTTATAGCGGTCTGAGTTGGGTCTGAGGACTGTCACCAGGTTCTTTCTTCATGTCCCTATTACCCAACCTCGAAGTGTTTCCAAAGACATTACACTCGTGGTACAAAAACCAAGTGTTCCAAGCAAACCAAGATGAGTTTTTTATGCTAAATGTAGATTATTTGATACTTTGGGTGTTCCTGTGCATCCCTTGTGTTTCCTATATGAGTATGCAATCATTTGGAAATTATTTATTTTTTTCTCTTTCCAGTATTTTTGGAGTTGGGCCTCAGGAGTATTTCAGAAGTTACTCTTAGAAATTTAGCAACTCTTCAGACAAGTGATGAGAGTATAGTGCTCTTCGTTAAGGAAATAAATAGAAACATATTGACTATGGCGGGCAGAGGGAGCACAGGGCTTTTATGGAGCACAGCCTCCAGAGCTCAGCAAGGGAACTGCTCCAGCTTTCAGTTGTGTGGGGCTGCAGAGACCTAAGAGATTGGGTGGGGATAAGAAATCATTTAAAAGCCTCAAAGCTAAAATGAAGTTACTTGGCATCTGTGGACACCTGGGACATTCTCCCAATGATGCTCATTTGTGCAGGTCTCTGCTGTGGATCCTGAAGTCACACCTGGATGGGGAAGCCACCAAGCTGCACTTAACCATTGCCACACACCAGCATCTGTGTGTGTTTCCATGCACATGCTTACATCATGTATTTGCCATTTCATGTCATGTAAAACATACTCCCGTTTATTACACTGACCTCAAGATGCTACAATTGACCTAATGTGATTATTTTCTTACCTTTAAAAATATAGAATAAAAATGAATGTTGATATCACTATATTACAATGCTTACTTTGGAATATTGTATTACTTATTTTTGGCCCTGTAACAAAATATCTGAGGGAGGCAACTTCAGAAGTGGATCTATTTGGGCTGACGGTTCCAGTGGGTATAGTTCACAATGGCAGGGAAGGGGAGGCAGAACAGCACTTAGCAATGAGAGTGTGTGGTAAGCTCTTCCCACATCAGCTGAACCAGGCAGGGGTCAGGAAACTCTAACCAGAATCAGACAAGTCACCCACCACTGCCCTCAAGAGCACATGTCCCAAAGGTTCCACAAACTCCTTAAACAATGCCACTAGCTGAGGAGTTAGTGTCCAAACACTTGAGGCTATGAAGACTGCTTCACATTCAAACCATAACAAATACACACTATTAAATCAAATAATCTACTGTATTTGGTCTCACTTAAGAAATACAGTGACAAATACATAATAAGAATGACTTTATTTATGACGTGGAACTTGAGTAGCCAATACATCTTTCACAGTATCTGGCAGATACTAGGATGCTTGCCTTATAAAGTTTGGTTGGTTGGTCGGTGTTTTGTTTTTCCTTAGATAGGATCTCCTGCTGGTCTGGAGCTTGCTGTGTGCCTGAGGATAACCATGAACTTCTATAGCCCTGAATCTACCTCACAAGTGCTGGGCTTACACTCAGCCCACAATGCCTGGTTTATGTAGAAATGGGCATGGAATCCAGAGCCTCATGCATGTAGGCAATCACTGAGTTATATTTTCAACCCTCATACATTTGTGATGTTCATAAATAATTAAATAAAATATCACCCTGAGTACCAATTAACACCTGTGCCCACTAAGAGCTTTATCGTCATTTCCACTTTACTAAGCTAATGTGGATAACTCGATATCATGATCATTAGCATAATAGCCTGGCATTTAGATAAAAGTCAATTGCAAGATTATGGGATTGTTATGAGTTCCTTTTCTGTCTTGACAAAAATAACAAAAATACGTTTTATTTAGAATGCTGCAGAGGGCACTAAATGTTATGAAGCTATTTAGATGCACCACTCTGCCTCATATTAAAATTTAACAAAATCTAAATGAGCAGGCCTTTGAATGTGAAGTATTAGAAGGTGTTCAGCCTGAGAATGTCACAGGGTATATTCCTGAACACTTCTAAACAAGGCTCAACAGCTGGCATGCTAACACTGAACAACTAGGCCTGGCTTCCATTCCAAAGACAGACAAGAGCTTGTGGCTTACTCCAGTCAATAGAAGGAAAGTCAAATTGGCATACACCACTCTAGTCAGGGGTCATTAAGCTCTGGAACAAATGTTTCTATGTCTTTCACACGCCATGGTGCCTGGGGATATCTACTGATAAGGAACCTCAATCGGAGGCAGCCATGGAATGCTCTACCATGTCAATCATACTGAACCCTCCTCCCACTATAGGCAGAGTCTGGCCAGGACAATCAGAGATCTAGGTGCTGTTCTATGACACCACCCCCCCTTGCCTGGTACATTAAATCTTTATTCTCTTCCTTAAATTCCCTATGATGGGGCTGGAGAGATGGCTCAGTGCTTAAGAGCACTGACTGCTCTTCTAGAGGTCCTGAGTTCAATTCCCAGCAACCACATGGTGGCTCACAACCATCTGTAATGGAATCCGATGCCCTCTTCTGGTGTGTCTGAGGACAGGGTCAGTGTACTCACATATATAACATAAAGCTTTAAAAAATATAAATAGTCCTAAAAACAAAACAAAACCAACAACAAAAACCAAAAAGCAACAACAAAGTCATCCAAAAAATGCAGGCTCTTTAAAAAAAAAAAAATCCCTCTGATGGTTATTCTTGGTTGTGAACTTGGCTACATCTATAATTAACTGAAACCCAACTGTCTGGGCATATCTGTGAGGGATTTTTCTTTCTTAATTAAATCATTTGATGGGAAGAACCACTTCTAATCTAGATTACCAGGCCACACCTTTTGCTGGCAACCTGTATAAAGGACAGGGAAGAAGGAAATCAGCTCTCTCTTTACCTGTTTGCTCTCATTCTCACTAGCAAGTCTACTCCTTCACTGGCACTATAGACTACTTCTTCAGGATTCTGATGTACACTGAAGACCAGATAGATGGCCATTGCTGAACTAGCTGCACCACAGCCTATGAGTCATTCTAATAAATCAAATATTCTATAGAATATATAATATATATATTGTGTATATATATGTATATATTCTATAAGTTCTGCTCCTCTATAGAACCCTGATTAATGCATGCCCTATCAGTAAAGTTTAGATAATAACACTCATTTAAGAAGTGAAGCACTTGAACAGACAAAGTCCTTTTCACCCTTAGTTGGATCCATGTTTCAAACTATATAGCCTCTGTTGTTATCAAAGATGGGTGAAGTATGATACCTGAAATCCACTCAGGTACTCAGGAAGACAGATGCATGGCAAATATCCAACCACTAATAATGTTCAAGAGCAGATCAGAGGACATCCATGTACATACAGTAACAAGCGTAAAGACCCAGAAGCAGCTAGATACTTATTGACACCCAGATAGCCTCTTTGTTGTCATAATAAAATAGTCTGTGCACCTTTCATACTCAGCCCTTATCCCAGACATCCTTCAGGGTTACTTCCTGCTGATTCAACAGAAGAATGAATGGGCCATTATCATGTAAGTTGTGCAATCTGTAGTCTCGGAGGTTCCTGGGCACTCCCACTATAGTGTTCTGCTTGGTTCTTGTCCTTGAATTGGAATCCCATGGCAGCTATTGTTCCTGTATGCTCACTTGATTATCTTGGTACAACTGGGCAAGCTATGTCAAGTCATCAGAGGCTTCCTTCTGCTGGGCAAGATCAGTTTTAAGGGGATAAAAGAAGGCCAGGGTGTTCCCTAGACTCAGTAGAATCTTTTCACGTCTCCTTTGTTAAGACATGTCAAGCAAGCTTCCATGAAATCATTTCTCTTCCACTGAGGTCCAGGATTGCTTGTCCTTGTCACATGAACTGATAACTGTAAATTATCCCACAAGAACAAAGAATTTGCTAGGAACCAAGGAACAAATTAGGAGGCCCAGTGCCCAATAGGGCACAATAATCCATCTTTGAATCTGGGGTTGAGGTTTTTTGTTTTTTGTTTTTTTTTTTTTTTTTTTTTATTCAGTTTACTCAGTTGACACAGTGATTTTGAACAAATTCCTATCCCTGGCTTCCATCTATTGGTAAATAAAACTTTGAACTAGCTCAATGACTCCAAACCTGGTCTTGATTAAAAATAACCCAGTCACACAGAACACTTCAAAACCAGAAAATTCCAGACACGATCTCTATAAATTGTCTCTGTCTGGCTAACAAGCCCACCACATTATCAATACTTGCCCAGGGCATCCTCATGTTACAAGCAGGTCTGGGCACTAGTACACTGAATGGTTGGGCTATGGGCTTCCTGGGGACTATATTATCATTTTCTGTCTGTTTCTTCCTTTCTAATTGGTGTCACTTGGCAACGTGGTCACACACTTGTCATGGTGCAGCTATACAACCTAACACAAATCATTTCATCTGTCTAATTCTTTCTCTAATTTGGAAGGGTAAAGAGTTGAATAAGTGCAAATGCCTCCTTCAACTCATTCTGTAATGCTGTGACCATTGAGGATGGAGAATGGAAGAAGCTGAACATCAAAGCAGAAAGCTTGATGAACAAGCTGAACATCAAAGCAGAAAGCTTGATTTCCAGGAGAGCCAAGTCAGAACCTGACTCAGTTCCTAATCATGCCCATTCCTTTTTCCAGATAATTGTTTCTGATCTCAATTCAAGATTGGAAAGCTACTGGAGAATAACCTAGGGCCCTAGACAGAATAGCTCCTCAATTTGCATGGCTTAAGTAGTTTCATTTCAACTTCTTGTACTGGAATTCCTTGAATTCTGTTTTAAAATAAAACAAGGGACGGAAGTTGCATAAGAGTCACAAGGACTGACAGATACATACTTCCCATGGAACTAGAATCCAAGTGCCCGTCAACATTAGGATACAACTCCTATATCTTACAAGCCTCCTAACTGTCCTGCATCTGGGTCACGGTAGCATCCCAAGACCTCACTTGTTCACATCTAGGAGACATTCTGTCATTATCCAACTACAGTTGGCTCTCTTAGATAGGCTTGGGCTCTCTCTTTCAGTACATCTATGAATACTTATCATACCAGGCTATGGGTTACAGTGAGTGTGCTAATCACTCATCATACCCTATTCTTCAAAGCAAGTTTTGACATAGGATACTTTAACAGTTACAGTAGGTCCCATTCCTATGCAATAAGATTAAAAGTATTAAATATAAAGAAGTTACTTGCCTTCTCTGACACGGATAATATAACTATCCAGATTAGGAGGGGGAAAAAAAAGATACTCTAAAGGAATACTCTAAAGAGTCTTGCCCTTGGACTATCAGATTGTTGAAACATTAGATTGCTAGAAAGAGAAAATTCTCCAGGTATCTCATGTGGGCAAAGGAAAAGGCTGAGATACTGGGCCCAGTCAGAAGGGGTGCTTGTCTCCTAAAAAAAAAAAAAAAAAAAGGTTTATGGTGTGTCAGGTTACCTGCAAGCAAGACTGGAGTTGACACAAGAATGACAGGTAGGTTCACACATTGACCTGAACTGTTCTCTCTATGCATACCTCTGGCCTTCTATTTATATCTTAAGTTCATATTAAAATCCCAAAGTGGGCCTGGATAGACATCTTTCCAATGATTGAATTGCCTGGTGAGTAAATCTCCTTTTTCTGCTTGTCACTATAAATTGTATTGTTAATGAACTACTGAGGATGTATGTCTGTGGTGGTTTGATTTGCTTGGCCCAGGGAGTGGCAGTATTAGGAGGTGTGGCCTTGTTAAAGGAGGTGTGTGTCGCTGTGGGGGTGCACTTTGAGACCCTCCTCCTAGCCACATGGGAGGCAGTCTTCTTCGGAACAAGATGTAGAGCTCTCAGCTCCTTCAGAACAAGATATAGAGCTCTCAGCTCCTTCAGCACCATGCCTGCCTGGATGTTGCCATGCTTCCAACTTTATGATAATGGACTGAACCTTTGAACCTAAAGCTAACCCCATGTTGGGCCCAATAAGGCCAGATGGCCTGGCTTTGACCTCCCTTGTGCTGATGTTTACAATTACATTCTGCGGTTTTACCTCCCCCAGTGGGCGTGCAGTTCCAGGCAGGGACCTTCCGTTGGCCCCCTGCCTTGTTTCTCCTGGTGCTTTTTCTTCCTGGGTAAAGCATATATATATTGACTGAGTTTCAGTAAAACTTAGGCATTCTCCTTGATGAATGACCCGAGTCTGTGTCCTTTAATCCCCCAGGCCTACACCTATACTTGGTACCATGAGGCATGGATGCCGTCACCCCTGTCACCCCCAATTACATGTTTTCCTTTATAAGAGATGCCTTGGTTGTGGTCTCTTCACAGCAATGAAAATTCTAAGAAAATGCCTGAACCTGGTTTATTAGAGGGCTGCCAAGGCCCAGGCTCTGACCCTAATTTCAATAAGAATTTTAACCTGATTTCCTAGTAATCCAGACTTTGATATTCTCTCTTTCTCTCATAGCTGACAAAAATCACTGCTCTGCAAATGCCCAGGGTCTTGAAAACTATTTAATTCAGGAGTGGCAACTGCATAGGCAGTACCATTGTCTGCTGCTGTGTCCACAACAGATCTAAATGTGTCTGTCAATCACAGCATCCTATTCATTAACTCAAGTTAAGACTTAATTGTTGTTTGTCTCTTCATTTTTCTACAGCACTTTCTGGCCATCCTCTACCAGACTCTAAGGCTGACACATACTTGAGGACTCTCTGTCATCACTAAACTTGTCAGAATGTTATCCTTTATATCAAAGTAAAGAACTGGGAAAGTTATTGGCTAAATTATGACTAATCACAAGTTGCTTAACAATGAATCCTTTTTCATTTCACCAGCCCTTTCTCTTTCCCTGTAGCTATTATTCCTGTATCTATTAATGCTGCCAGCTTATGGCAGCTTGGAAGCGACTAGTGAAGCTCTGGTGGCATTATGTATGACAGTGACTTGATTTCTAAGTAAAAAACATACACAAATCTGATCTGTAAGCCAACATACCTCTACAGAATCAGACCCACAGGACACATCCGGCGTCTCCACAGACTAGAAGGCAGTCTGCTATAACATGCCCATTTTCTCTCCGGCTAGAAAAATTACTAGTTATGTTCCCATGGAAAAGCTGCAGGGATGGATTAGCAGTTAAGGGCAAGTACATAGTTAGATAGAATATATATGGTATTATATAGGATCTGAATTCAGTTCCTGATACACCCTCTAGCTCCAGAGGATACAACATCCTCTTCTTGTCTCCTTGGGCACCAGTACACATTTTTGCATACATACATACATACATACATACATACATACATACACAGTTATAACTTAAATAAATACATTTGTATTGTAAATGATCAGATAAAATCTATGCAAATTGTCTATACTTTTCGTCAGAGTACCACTGATAAAGGCACCGTTCTGTGCATTTCACATGAATAAGCAACTAATTTCACCACCACTCAGCTCACACCATAATTACAAACAATCCTTCTGATGAAGCTAATACAAACTCTTTGTTACTATCTCTACTTAATTGGAGAGCTAGGACATTAATACATCAAAATGCAGATGTTCCAGGCTTCTTTCTATTTGAGCCTACAACAGAAACCAGCATTGTAACCTCTATTGTCATAGGTTAACTTCACCTTTTAACTAACAAATGTCTTCTTTACAGCTGCCCAAAATTCTTAAGACTAATTGACTCATATTTTAGTGTCAGGGCATGCTTTCCAACAATGTAATCATCTCAATAAGAGGTTTTTACAATATCCACACATTTGATTTATTAATCCCTTAGCTGTGGAATTAAATGGAGACATGAATGATAATGTTGTATCAGCTTTGTCGTGCATACTATTTATAACAGTAAAGCGAAAATCTCATAATTCCTGTCTATGGAAAATGAATAAATTAATTGCACTGTGCCGATGTATATAGACCTTTATGGAGCATTTAAAGTTCAAGATTATTGGAGCATACTTAATGGTTTGTCAGAGGTCTTAATGTGCCAACTGAGAATATGAGAGCTCAGATCAGAAATTACCCAAAATGCAAGAGCTATGGCCGGGAAATGTGGTAAAATGAACTTCATTGCTGTTGAAAAGTTCTGCTTGGTGAAAGGCTTTGTTAAAAGGAAACTCCACGGACTGGAAGGAGACATTCGTGATGCTCAGTCTAATAAAGAAAGTCAATCCAAAGTATTCTTGTGCCAGTCAGTAAGAAAACCGAGTACATGTTAAAAATGGCAAGTGATTTGCATAGATGCTCTACTAAGAAACACAGGAAAGGAAAACAACATATGATATGATTTCCTGTGACTTCTAACTACTTGGAAATAAGTTGGAGGGACTACTCCCGTCTAATAAGAAAAAGTATTGTTCAATCAACTGAAGACTGGCAATTCTTCCTAGATATGCCAGAGCTCTTCAAGGCAATCAGAACAGGGATGGACACAAAACCACAGCTTGCAAGGAGCAGTAGTTAAACAGCCAAAATGACCTGTTAGGTTGAGCTTCCACCAACAAACTGCTGGGTCTTAAAAATGGAACTGTATAGGAGCTAATTCCCCACTGGATGAGGAAGCGAATCTTAACCCCCATATAAACTTTATGTCTAGGGGCTCTACCAGGTTTACAGGGTGAAATCACACAAATATTCTCTCATGGTTCTAGCAGGGACAGAGGAAAATGCTCATTTCAAAATATATTCAGAATAAATGCTGCCATTCTGAAAGAAAAATAGTTTTAGAAGATTCTACGCACTCTGCTTAGAAAGAACAGTAATCATTAGTTTGGTTCAAATATAAATCCTGCAAGTTGCAATAATGACTGGCCTGACAAGATATCCCCACACCCGTGCAGTAGTGGTATGAAGATGATGGAGGTAACCAACCTCTTTCTGATTGAATTTAAAATCTTCTCCAAAAGATACAACTTATGCCTGGCACTATTAAAAAGGGGCAAAAACCTGAGACAAGGTAAGTCATAGACCCTAGGGGAGAACTTGCTTCTAAGTGGACATAGAATTTAATCAACTTCTAAAGACTGATCTTTATACCCATAGATACAAATACCTCTGAACTCTCACAAGGGAAGCTTCTTTTTGAAACAGATGATGTGTTGCAGGAAATTTGACCACACTGTAAACCCCAAGATTGTGTTATTTACGATAATATCTGTTTCTAGTTGTGATGTGGCTCAGCACTTTGCACATACCTTTAATCCCTGTGGTTGGAATATAGACATGCTTTTAGCATATACCTTTAACCCCAAACAATGAAGATAAAGTTAGTTTGTAGGAAGAAGCATCCATGTTTGACAGTAATGTCTAATTGAATGGCAGACAAAGTGATAAATCAGAAAAAAGATCTGACTGAATAGGTTATCCCCAACTCTCACAAGGAGAGAAGGGAAAGGAAGCTACTATGAGAACAGTGCAAAGAGAGAGAGGGAGGAGAAGGCAGTTGTACAGTTTACCAAGGAAGTTGTACAGAGTTAGATTGGAGAGAGAGAACAAGCTAGACACTCGTGAAGACAGAACAAGCCAAAAGTTGGAAGATTAGAACAAATTGTCAGAGTTAGCTTAAGGTCGAGCAAAGCAATTCAGAGACTGAGATAGAAGCCAGACTGAATCAATTAGCTTGCAGAGGAAGAATTTGAGCAAGAATAACTAGGTTGAATAACTTTTCTAGCCAGAGTCCAGAAAAAAACTAGCAAGGGGTGAGCTTATTCAGCAACAAGTCTCAGACACTGAAAACATTCTAGGTCTAGATGAGATTGTAAGGAGGGTAGTAGCTTCCAGAACTCTGCCTAGGTTAACAGACAGAAATGGTAAGTCTTGAAGATGACAATAACATCAGGCAAATAAAAGTAACATTTACACCAGGCAGTGGTGGCTCACGCCTTTAATCCCAGCACTCGGGAGGCAGAGGCAGGTGGCGGATTTCTGAGTTCGAGGCCAGCCTGGTCTACAGAGTGAGTTCCAGGACAGCCAGGGCTACACAGAGAAACCCTGTCTCGAAAAGCCAAAAAAAAGTCACATTTACAATATTGATTAACACAAAACCCACTGTGGTAGTATACTGGCTAGTTTTGTGTGTCAACTTGACACAAGCTGAAGTTATCACAGAGAAAGGAGTTTCAGTTGAGAAAATGCCTCCATGAGATCCAGCGGTAAGGCATTTTCTCAATTAGTGATCAAGGAGGGAGGGCCCCTTGTGAGTGGTACCATCTGTGGGCTGGTAGTCTTGGGTTCTATAAGAAAGCCAGTTGAGCAAGTCAGGAGAAGCAAGCCAGTAAGTAAAGTCCCTCCATGGCCTCTGTATCAGCTCCTGATCCCTGACATGCTTGAGTTCCAGTCCTGACTTCCTCTGGTGATGAACAGCAACATGGAAGTGTAACCTGAATAAACCCTTTCCTCTCCAACTTGCTTCTTGGTCATGATGTTTTTGCAGGAATAGAAACCCTGACTAAGACAAATTGGCACCAGAAAAGTGGGGTATTCCTGTGACAACCTGACTATGTTTTGGGGAGGACTGTGGAAAGAACTTTGGAACTTTGAGCTAGAAGAGCCATTGGGATGTTCAGAGCACTGTGGGGTGTTCTGTAGGAGCTTGGAAGATAATGTTGAGAACAGTGCAGAAGATGTGGGCCTAGCTTGTGAAATTTCAGAGGGAAGATTAAAGACGCTTATCAAGGCCGTTGCTATTTTGACTATGAAGAGTCTGTGGTTTTGGTTAGCTGGGGCTGAAGAAATTAGCTGTGATAAACAAGATACCAGAACTACTAAAGCAAAACCATTGCATTGCTGGGACTATTGATGCTGGTTAGCTGAAGCTAAGATATTAATGGTGATTAAGAAGAGACCAGCATCATTGAGGTGAAATCTTCTGAGAAGTGTTTTCTGAGAGCACAGAGGCTGCATTCCAGAGATAGCCAGAGTTGTACCTTGAGCTGTGGCTGGACTTGGTAATCTGTAAGAGTCACCCAGGTGGTACTGGTATTGAAGGCATGAAGGAGTCATAAATTGTAGCTGAGGCCTGGGCACTGTGAGAGGCCATGGAAGGCCATTGGTGAAGGTGCAGCCTCAGTTGCAGTTGATGGCCCAGGACTGAAGGGGTCAAGCAGGGGAGTTGAGGCTTGGCACCATAGGGAGAGCCTATGGGAGGCTGTTGGTAAAGCCTAGTTGCAGCGGAAGACAGCAGTGTTTCGGAGATGCCAGTACCATGAGATGACCACCAAGAACAGCAGCAGTAATGGAGTACAGGCATCTGGAGCCTAAAAGACAAGGTGTGTGCTACATAGGGCAGAGCTGAAGAAGTGACTCAAGCCCTTGGAGGAATCCAGAAGATTGTGAGTGGATCCCAGACATTGGACAGTTAGAGTTTGATTTTGCTTTTGATTGTGACTGTGCCCTGATATTTTTCCCTTTTGAAGAAAAAAGGTATTTTAGTGGAGCCCACAGTTAAGAAACTTTGAATTTTACAAGACTTTGAAATTTAAGAGATTGGATGTTTAAAAGGGACTGAAATGTTAATATGTAAGAATTTGTAAAGACTGTGGGACTTGTAAAGTTATTTAGATCTTGGGGATGAATAAGGAAGTAAGGGTCGAGGCAAATTGGTGATGTGTTTGTGTGTCAAGTTGACAAGGGGTCAATTATACTGGCTAATTTTATGTGTCAACTTGACACAAGCTGAAGTTATCACAGAAAAAGGAGTTTCAGTTGAGAAAATGCCTCCATGAGATCCAGCGGTAAGGCCTTTTCTCAATTAGTTATCAAGGAAGGAGGGCCCCTTGTAAGTGGTACCATCTGTGGGCTGGTAGTATTGGGTTCTATAAGAAAGCAGGCTGAGCAAGCAAGGAGAACCAAGCAATCCAGTAAATAACATCCCTCCATGGCCTCTGCATCAGCTCCTGATCCCTGACCTGCATGAGTTCCAGTCCTGACTTCCTCTGGTGATGAACAGCAGCATGGAAGTGTAAGCTGAATAAACCCTTTCCTCCACAACTTGCTTCTTGGTCATGATCTTTGTGCAGGAATAGAAACCCTGACTAAGACAGGTGGTTTGAATATGCTTGGCCCAGGGAGGCACTATTTGGAGGTGTGGTCTTGTTGGAATAGGTGTGGCCTTGTTAAAGGATTTCACTGTAGGAATGGGTTTTAAAACCCTCTTCCTAGCTGCCTGGAAGCCAGTCTTCTCCTGTTTGCCAGTGGAATGAGATGTAGAACACTCAGCTCCTCCCACATCGTGCCTGCATAAACACTGCCATGCTCCTGCCTTGATGATAACGGACTGAACTTCTGAACCTGTAAGTCAGCCCCAATTAAATGTTGTCCTTTATAAAAGTTGTCTTGGTCATGGTGTCTATTCACAGCAGTAAAATTTTAACCAAGACACCCACAAATGGACAACATGCAGAGACTAAGACTGGAGTGCTGAACCCTGAATGTGACATCTACATCACATCTCCAATTCCCAAGGCTCAAGGATCATTGCAGACGAGGAGCTGGAAAAATGTTAAGAGCCAAAGCCAGTGGACTACTACAGAGATACAAGAGGTAATTTGCACATATAAACTAACATTGGCAGTGACAGCATGCACAAGACCATATCAGTCTGAAAGTCCTACCCCTAGCTGAGGATCTATTGGCAACTAATGGCTGCTCGGAGGAGTCAATTTTCTTTGGAGATGCCACCCATGAGAGGCTACCCATGTTCCACTAGATGGCCCTACATGCATTCATTTACAAATGGCACTAAGTGGACTGTATGGATTTAAAAAACAAAAATAAGAGAAAACATGAAACTAGGAGGTGAGTTTGGAAGTAAGGGCCTGGGGACAGACTTTATTAAAACATATTTACACGTGTGTGAAATTCTTTTTTTTTTTTTTTCCGAGACAGGGTTTCTCTGTATAGCCCTGGCTGTCCTGGAACTCACTCTGTAGACCAGGCTGACCTCAAACTCAGAAATCCGCTTGTCTCTGCCTCCCAAGTGCTGGGATTAAAGGCTCGTTCCACCACTGCCCAGCGCACGTGTGGAATTCTTAATCAATAAATTATACAAAACAATATTCTCTGAGCTTTGTGTTCCCTAGTAGTCCCAAAGGAAAGTTGCTTTCCTAGAAACTTATCTACGTAGGGAATAGAAAACACCCAGTCAGAACATTCAGCAAGCACCCTAAAAGTAGAAAGGGGTTAAGTGTTAAAGGTAAAGGTTGAGAGCAGTCAGTAACTAAGACCTAATCATACCTTTCCATGTCTCCAGATGCTGGAGGATTACTGCCAAAAGAGCAGCAGTATCAAGATGTTCATGTAAGAAAGGCTTTATAGAGAAACCCTAACTCTTAGGTAAACAAAAACTCTACAGACTGACTTACCTCAGTTCCTATCACCCAATGCTCTGTACATGATTTCAACAAAGCATCACAAATATAACAAAAGACAAGAAATACAAAGACTTGGGAGGAAAAAGTAAGCCAGAGAACCTGATAAAGATGCAGCAGAAAAAATATGAAATCATCACACTGAGAATTTACAGTAACTATGAGCAACATGGTAAGAGCTTAAGTTGCAAAAGATAAGATAAGAAAATGTCTTCATAGATAAACAGTAATAAAAAATAAAAATAAAAGAAGATGCTGCAAGGATCAAAACACCCTGACACAAAGTAATAACATCATCCTTGGACTCGCTAGCAGAATGGACAGAGCCAAGGAAAGAATCAGCAAGCATAGGGATGGGCCCATAGAAATCTCCAGAACTGAGATGCAAAGAGGAAATAAAATGGGATATTCCAGAACTCTGAAAGACAAATGTGAAAAACGCGTGCGCATAGTGGGGATATCAAAGGAGATGGAGGAGAAGGAAAGCATGTGAAGCAGTAGCAGTTGAGAATTCCCCACAATTAATGACAGATGCCAACCATGTGACAGGTGAAGCTTGCTTGAGTGCACCCTCCTTAGTCACTCACAGATCTGGGAGGACAGTCATCAGGGCTAGATGACCTGAACAACATCGCTGATCATCTGGATTTAATATGATTCTAACTGACATTTAGAGAAGATTTTCTTTAATAAAAGCTGAAAACAAAACACACATCATTTTTAGCAAGTGTGCAACATTTACAAGAAGACCCATGTTTGGTAAATACAAAAGGATAGAAACTACATAACAAATGCTTCCTAACCATGATAGAATTAAATTAAATGTCGACATAAGAAAGATAGAAACTCTCCAAATACTTGGAGATTGAACACCATAGTTCTAAATAATGCATTTATCCAGCAAAGGATCTCAAGAGAAAGTTGAAAATATCTTGTACAGAGCAGAAAACACAGAGTAGCAAAAGTTTGTTAGATAAATCGAAAGTAGTAACCACAAGGAAATGTGTAATGGTGAATGGAAATAGAAAACAAGAACAATCTAAAATGAACAGCATAAGCTTTCACCTGACAAAGGCAGAAGAAGGAGAAGAGTGCCACGGAAGCAGAGGGAAAGAAAGAAAAAACAAGAGCAAAGAATAGGAAAACAAGAGGAAAATCAATAAAACCAAAGCCCAATGTTTACAAAGAACCCCCAAAACAAATCAACAAATCTATAAGAAGGAGAACCACAAGAAACTAAAGGTACAAGTTACTACTCTCAGAAACAAGAGAAGGGCCATCACTACCACGCCTCTGGACAATAAAGACATTAGGTGTGAGGAACTCTTCACCCAAAATCTGAAGCTTAGAGAAAAAGTCAATTTCTTGAAATACCCACTATCAAAGCTCACACAAGGAAAAAATAGATAGCCAGGTATCCCTATAGCATGTATAGAGTTGGATAAACAATAATTCTCCAACCCATAAAGAACCAAGACCTCCAAGATAGGTGCACTAGTGGACTCTACTTGATATTTAAGTAATAAATAATCGTTCAACAGCTTGTTCAAAAATATAAAGCAGGGAGAACATTTGTAAATGTACAATCTGGGCCTACAAGGCAGGGCGAGTTAATGCTGCTGCCACCTGGCTTTCTTCCCAACCTAACACAAGTTGATGACAGGTCACAGCAGAAGGAAAGCGCAAACCAGCAGAAGGAACACAAGCACAGACTGCCTCAGCAAACGTTTAAAAGACAGACGCCAGCCGCATGTATGACAGTTACATGCCACAACAGTGTGTAATTTACTCCATGTAGGAAAGGCTCTGGAGACAGTTGGCTGGATATGTGCTTGCTGTCCAAGCATGAGTGACAGAGTTGGGATTTCCAGCACCCACATAAGAAGCAGGGGCATGGTGGCATGGGTCTATAACGCAGAATTTCAGGAGGACAGTGGAGACAGGTGGCTCCCGGGACCCTCCTGGCCAGCTGAGCCATTCAGTGAAGAAACCTCTTCTCAAAACATAAGGTAGAAAAGTGATAGAGAACCTCACCAATTGAATACTTCACAATACTTGCACAAGTGAGTATATTCCCATAGGAGTTATCATTCATGAATCTCTCCTCTCTCTCTCTCTCTCTCTCTCTCTCTCTCTCTCACACACACACACACACACACACACAGAGAGAGAGACTATATATATAAATTTAAGTTTTTAAAAAAAATATGATGCAATCTATCACATCAATATCCATTCAGTGTACTGAAATAAAAAAATGCTTCTCAACACACTCAGAGTAGAGGGAAGCTTCCCACCCTAATAAATGTCTACCTAGACCTGCAGCTGATTCCACATCATAGATTGAGACTAGCAGACTAAGGATGTTCCCTCTCACCCCTGCAGTATCACATCAGTGGAAGTCCTAGCTGACTCCTTAGCCCAGACAAGAAAACAGAAAGTGCACAGGTAGAAAGAAACTAAGTTGCATTTAAGAAAACCATGATTGTCTTTTACAGAAAATTACGAAGAATCAACAATGGTGCAACAACAACACTCTTGCAGTTAATTTGTGATCATAGAAAGGTTGCAGAATATGAGTTTATGATGTGAGATTCAATAACCTTCCAATATGTCATTAATGAACAGGAAGTTAATGATACTTTATCACTTATAGCACCGCTAAAAATCATGTACGTTGGACTTAACCATAGGGAAAATGCATGATATGAGGAAAGCCACAAACCTCTGTGAGAGAGAAGGAGCTAAACCAAGGGAGAGATCTCTGTGTTCAGGTGGGAGAGTCAATCAACACTGTCAACCTCCAAGCTCCTCCCCAGCTGACCTCTTCATTCAACACAATTTCAATCAAAATCACATCAAGTTCTTTGATGGATATTGACAGAGTTTTCTAAAGTTTATACAGAGAGGCAGAGCACCCAGATGAGTTCATACAACACTGAAGAATAAAGTCAGAGGCCTCACATTACCTGACTTCAAGACTTAACACAGGAATACAGTCACCAATGTGCCATGGGACTGATGATGTAATAGAAAATAAATCAATGGGATAGAAATAAATCCACACAAATTGCCTTTGAAAAGCAGCAGAGGCAATTCAATCGAGAATTCTCAGCAAATGGATCTGTAACAACTGAGTGAACACACAAAAAGAAAATAGATCCAAACATAGACCTCAAGCTTTTCACGGAAATTAATGTGAGGAGAATCGCAGACATAAGTGTATCTGCCGCTTAAAATTCAGATTATACAGTACTGTACTGTGCACATCGTGGATTTTATAAGACAGAGAACATATGAAACTGAGAGGAGACAGTGGTGGTCCGGATGGGGGGGTGGATACTTGCAAGGTAGGGAATAGGATGCGGGCGTGATTGAATGGTATACACTTATGAAATCCTAGGTCAATGAAGAAATGACTTCTAGAAGATAAAATGGGAAAAATAGGTGACTGTATTTGGTATTAACTTGATAGACACACATCAAAAATACACACAAGCAAAACAACTGATAGATTAGATTTCATGAACAACAACAACAACAACAACAACAACAACCACCTTCCACTCTATGAACAATGCTGTTGAGCAAATGACATCACAGATTGGAAGAAATTATCTGCAAAAACATTTATCTAAAAAAAGGACTTGTATGCAAAATATGCAGAGACTTCTTAAAAGTCACCTACAAGTTCCACACGTATAGAAAGGTTAGAATTTGATAATAAAACACTGGAATAAAGATGGAATAGAGATTGAGGGAAGAACTTGAAACCCATTCCATGGGAGAGAGCCAGCCCTGATACTATTAATGATACTCTCCTATGCTTGAAGGCAGGAGCCTAACATAACTGTCTCCTGAGAGTCTTCATCCAGCAGTGGATGGAAACAGATGAAGAGACTCACAGCCAAACGTCAGGCAGAGCCTGGGGAATCATATGGAAGAGTGGGGAAGGGGTAGGATTGAGTGAGCCATAGGGGTCAAGGACACCACAAGAAAGCCTACAGAGTAAACTAACCATGGGCCCGTGGGGGCTCACAGAGACTGAACTACCAACCAAAGAGTATGCAGGGCCTGGACCTAGCCCCCTAGATAATTAGTAACAGATGTACAGCTTGGTCTTCATGTGGGTCCCTTAACAATTGGAGTGGGGACTGTCTCTGACTCTGTTATCTGCCATTGGATCGCCTCGAATAGCTGGACTGACTGTTCTGGCCTCAGTAGGAGAGGACAGGTTTAGTCCTGCTGGGACTAGATGTCCACCCAGGGTAGGGTGGTACCCAAGGGGAGATTCCCCTGCCCTGTGAAGAAGAGGAGGATGGAATTTGTGAGAGTGGGACTGGGAGGAGAGGGAGGATGCAACTGGGATGGAAAGTTAATTAATTAATTAGCTAATTGACTAATTAATTACTTAAAACCCAAAACCAATAATGTACACACTGTAAAGGCAGCACATTTACATATCCTGCAGTTCTTTACAGCAGCAATGAGTGGTTGAAAAGCAATTACATTCAAAATAGTCTCAAAAAAAAGAGAGAATTAAGTATGAAGGAAGATGTCAGGACCATACAACGAAGTTAACAAACACAGCTTAAAATAAAATCAAGAAGATGTGAGGGAAGGAAAATACATTTTAGGTTCATGGGTCAGAAGACAATTTTGTTAAGATGTAAATACATCCTACAGCCATGTACAGACTCAAATCCCAGTGACAAGTTCAGCAAAAACAGATTGCCACATCCTAAAATACACTTAAAATATCAGTGAACCCTAAATAGTGCCTATAATCTTGAATTCCAAGATCTGCTACTAATTCACAGTAATCAAAGCAGTGTGGTATTGACACAACACTAGACACAGACCAGTGAAACAGGACAGATGTCCCAGAAATAAATTCCAGCCAAATGGTCCAACGGTTTTTAAGAAGAATGCCAAGAGTAGTCAATTGTTTTCCCCCCAAGAAATAGTTCTGGGAATATTAAATATTCTCATTCAGAAGAATAAACTTGGGCTCTTTCCCAGCACCATGTGAATACTTAACTCAAAATATATCAAAGATGTAATTTAAGATCCAGAACAACAAAACATTTAGAAGTCCACACAGGACAAAGCCAGACTTTAACAATGAATTTCTGACTACAGCTCTCGAGTCATGAGTGTCAAAAACCCACAGATTAAACTTTGTGGTAACTAAAAAGTTTTCAGCATCAAAGGACAGGATCAGCAAAATGAAAAGTCAATCTGGGAAAAGGGAAGAAGCCCTTGCATGTCATAATGAATTTGTATCCAGAACAGAGAACATCTGCAACTCAACAGAAATTAATGTCTCAAGTCAAACATGGACAAAACATTTCTCCAAAGAAAGTATACAAATAGCTGATAAGTCCACGGAAATAATTTCATCACCAGTAAACATTACAGAAGCGGATAAAAATGTCATGATGGCTGGCTACTTCCCATTTACTAAGATGTCTACTAGAGAAGACTGTAGTGTCTCAACAATGTGGAGGAAATGGAGCCTTGTGTGTGGCTGCCGAGATTGTCAAGTAGAATAGCTCTGTGGGAAAGTAGAGTAATTAGCTCCTCAAAATAAACAAATACATGATTACCATAGAATTCAGCAATACCACTTCTGGATAGTTACTCAAAGAAATTGAAATCAGGTGTTGATGAGACTCTTGCCCACCCATGCAGTTGAAGTATTACTTACAACTGAAGCATGAGAAGCAGTGGGGTGTTCATGAATGGAGAAGCACGCTGTGTCATACACCTAGTGTGGATCTTACAAGGCCTGCAAGAATAGGAGCAATTATGATACGGGCAACAACATAGAAGCTCCTCGAGGGCATTGTGCTAATTAAAATAATGCAGTTGAAAAAAATCTAAATACATTATGTGTTGGCTTTCATGAGGTGAGGAAGCTGAAATCGCAGAAGGGATAAATAACGACAGTTGCTGTTGGGGGATGGGCAATGGGTGAGATCAGGGAGCAGGTGGGGATGGGGCTGCTTTACTGAACATAGAATTAGTTGACAAAATAGAGTCATGGAGACTGATTGCAAGGCTGTGTGAACTGCATACTTCATAGTTAAGAATATAATTTCATGGTATACATATTTTGCCGTAAGAAAGTATAAATTAGTTTTCAAAAAGTAGTGAGTAAGCTATTAATGTATAAATGCTGTCATAGAGAAACCTAACATGTAGTGTTGCTTAGTGAAATGAACCAGCCTGGAAGTGCTGTAATGCATGCTTCCAGTGGTGAGGGAGTGTGAGTGGTGAGACCGATGAGGTCAGCAATTTGCAACCTGGCTTCCCTTCACATCTTCCAGCAACCTCTCCTCCACAGTGTGTAGTGAAGGGCCTTGGAAGCCATTAGCAAACAGACCCAAACTTCCAGAATCTTCACGAAATCATGGGCTTCTCCAAATGATTTCACGTGGGAAGAACCACCTACTATAGAATCAACTCCACTGCAGGTTTCTCTCCATTGCAGGATCTTCTCAATGCAGGACACCCCCACTACAGGATCTGTTTACTATAAGTTCATCCCCTCCCAGTGCAGATCTCACCTACTCAATGATATCACCCGTTACCGGATCCTCCACTGCAGGATTCCCACAACTGAAGGATCCTGCCCCCACCACTGCAAGATTCTGTACTTACTACATGGTCCTCTTCACTGCAAAATTCCACACACTGCAGATTCAATGCCACTGTGGAATCCTTCCACTACATGATCTCTCTCACTGCAGGACCCCCACCACCACCACTTAAAATCACATCAACTTCAAAATCAGTGTGTGCCACCCAGTTCTCTAAGACTTTAAGACTTCGAGACTTTCAGAAAATGAGCTAAATTAATGATGCAATTCTATAAACCCAGCTATCTGGAAAATCAAGACAGTAGGGATCGGAAGTCCAAGGCCAGCCTGTTCTACAGAATTAGTTCAAGGCTTGTTAGGAAGCTAAGTGAGCTCTATCTCAAAAAAGAAATGAAAGAAAAAATGGACAGAAAAATAAAAATAGAGGCAGAGGGAAGAGAGAGAGAGGAGTGAAGAGAGAGAGGGAAGGAGTGCTGGTCATGCAGCCGTACTAGTGAGCTAATGCCTACCATGAGGTACTGTACCTGCTAGTTTACGGTAATGTATATACCTAGCATGTACAAGGCTAGACCTAATATGTATAACATGGTAACAGAAAGAAGAGAAGAATGAGGAGAGGGAAATAGGGCTGGCAAACATTGAGGAATGACCTCGTCATTTCTTCAGGGTTATTTGGAGCCCAGCTGAGCTCTGAGGAGCCCGTCTACTTTAGGATAGCAGTGGAATGGTGTCCTAAAGGCTAGAGGCAAAAGCTTAGCCTATCTCCAGCCTCCTGACACCCTCCAAGAGGCAGACTCTAGCCTCTCTTTTCTCCACTGTGACTTCTAGTTTCCTTTCTTCCATAAAGATGTTTTTCCACTTCAAAGAAATGAGAACCTCTAGCCAGTGAGGTCACTTTCCTCATATTGCTGGCCTCAGCTGAATACCTTTCCCCCTCTGTTTCACAGTCTAAACTGGCAGTAGACAGAAACTGTACAGCTTCCTTCCAGCTGTGAGGAAACCACCCCTGGGGTCCTGATGCCTACTCAGCACAGTGCTGAAGATCTTACTTCATTCTTCCTTTTGTAGGATCCTACCAGGCTCCTTGCTTCTTATAAAAGTCAGATGGAACGTCCAGAGGAGCAGAGACCGTGACACTGGTTCCTGACTCCTCCAGCTTTCATTCTGAAGCCTTTGACCTCAGCATGAAGATCTCCACACTCCTGTGCCTCCTGCTCATAGCTTCTGCCATCAGCCCACAGGTGTTGGCTGGACCAGGTAAGGCTACATCTCCTTTTCCAATCTCTCAGCACCTCCCAGAACTGCTGCATGGGCTGCAGTTTTATAGATGGAAAGACTCAGGTTACAAAAGGAATTAAAAAGAGTCATTGTGCCAGTGACATAGTGAGTCAGAACCAAGTGCTCAGAGCACTGGGGCCAGGCCCTATGATGTCTCATGACACCAGCTCTGGGACAAGATGCTGAACGCAGTTGCTCCAGATACTGCCGTCTCTGTTTGGAGAGGTGACCCAGAAGTGGCTCTGTGATGAGAAGGACATCTCAGCAATAGAGGAGTGGCAGATATGGTAGCTTGAAGAAGAATTTTGGGGTCATGATTTAGAGTGCCTTGGAGAACAACAGCCACATGTGGATTCTGGAGAGGCTTCTTAAACTCTGAGCCTACAGCAGCAATGTGATGGACAGCATGTTCTTAGAATTTCTTTGCCTGTGTCAGAAATTGATGAGATTTTTCCATACATAGTTAACAGCAAGGACATATTCTGTAATATTCTGTGACCAGGCTCTAGATACAGAAGTTGGGAGCCGTAACTCTTAGGTACAGTCCAGCATTCTTCCTTCCCTTGTGAGGGTACCCTGCAGTGTCTCCTAACTGTCTCTTTCATTGAAAAATTATTTTCAGACGCGGTGTTCACCCCAGTCACCTGCTGTTATAATGTCGTTAAGCAGAAGATCCACATGCGGAGGCTAAAGAGCTACAAGAGAATCACAAACAGCCAGTGTCCCCGGGAAGCTGTGATGTAAGTTGGCCATGCCCAGCACTCCATATTAGTTTCCTATCTGAGGATCAAGGGAGAGAAGTCTAGACTCATGGTCTTAAGTCAAACAGATATAGTATCTTACAGGTCTGGTCCCCTCCAGACCTCCAGACCCCCCAGAGCTAGGAAAACTAAGCTCATTGGAGAATCCATACTTTTCCATCAGTTTGAAGAGATTGCACCCAATTCATTTAGCCAGGAGACTGGAGAGATTCAGCTAGGAGAGAAAGAACAGAGTTTCTTCCTGAGTTTCACCTTTCCCAATCTTCTCTCCTGTCTCTTCATCTGTGGGGGAGTAGAAGAGGCCTAGGACCCATAGGCCATGCTTGAATAGAACCCTCAGAGCACCTTGTCTAACCATGTCCTCTCCCCCACAGCTTCAGGACCGTACTGGATAAGGAGATCTGTGCTGACTCCAAGGAGAAGTGGGTTAAGGACTCCATAAACCACTTGGATCAGAAGTCTCAAACTCAACCTCTTTGAACCTTCATGTCTAGGCTGAGAGTTCCAGGAAAATCTTATGTATTTTCCCTTGACCTTCCCTGGGGGCAGCGTAATAGTTATTTATTATGATATCTAAAGAGAGATGCTTTTAATAATTTAAGACACAAACTTGCTTAAATAATATTTAATGATATTTAAGTTATATTTGGGCCAATTAAACTGAATCCAATTCACAAACTGTGTATTTATTTTTATAAAAACTCATTTAAATTCCTGGTAAAATGTCAGGGTTCTCTTTCGTACTTGCCCATGGGTTAGTGAGATCCATCCATGGGCATTAGCATGATATCAGCTTTTGTATTCTTAGAGAATCAGTGCTTCTTCTAGTGGAGTGTGTGCTTGCTACTGCTGTATTCAACGTTATTATATGGATATGGTATTTTCAAAGGAAAGTACATATGTATTCTTAAGATATTGCTCTAATTTTGGATCATGCTAAGTTGGAAGGGGAAAGCCAGCAGCAATGAGGAACAGTGTGAAAGGCTGTCCTTCGAAATGTCTTTTGGCTGGGCGGGACCTGCTGAGGTTGGGGGAAGAGTGTGGCAGGACATGACAGGCCCTGCTATCCCTCTAGCTCCAGTCCTTCCATTACCTTCCCATAGTCATGAGCTTCTCCAAGCTCATTTCTTTTCTCATTACACCTTTCTTTTCATGGAGTCCCTCTAATGTCCTCTCACAATGGTCTTGAGACTTTTCTAACTCCAGGGTTTTCCCTTGAAATGAATTCTGAAGCCCAGAGTAGTAAGATCTTAGGGGTGAAGCCAGACCAACAAGGAACATTAGATATCTATGTGCCAAATCTGTTTGGGATTTTTATAAGGGTGGTTCTCTAACACATCTTCTATGGAAGGACTGTGGACATGATAGGTTGTGGATGCACAGTGCTCCTCTGAGATGTTCAGCAAAGAGAAAAGGTACTGAGTCAGAGAAAAGAATCCAGCCAGCTGCACAGCTCAAATCTGGAGGAACTGGTGGTAGGCACTAGACATAAAAGGTTGTCTAAGAGACTCCTTAACTTCAGGATAGGAAAGCAGTAAGAACACAGTAAGTGGACTCAAACTGTAAGGGCAGGAACACACTGAGAGGTAGTAACAGAAAGAGTTGCCAGGTCTGAGCATAGGATACCATGAGGAAGAGAGAGCCCAGGAACAGCCACTGCAGTGGGACAGGAAGACCTCAACAATCTGAGCTGGATGCTAGCAAGGATGACGTCATAAATAAAAAGACAAGCTGAGTAACTGTGTGTGGAATGCTGTAGAGGGGAAACAAAGGACCCTGGATATGAACTCAACTCTCAGAGCCTCACATGGCAATTTAAGGGGCTGGCAGTTCTTCAGTGTAGAACTAATTTACTCGTATTATGGTCTGAATGCCTGTGCTCCTTCACGATTCATATTGGAATCTATCTAGTCTTGGCCCTTTGTGCTGTGTGCATACTGTATGAAGAAAGTAAGATGGCTTGCTTTATGAGTCTAGATAGAAGGCTCAAACAACCCAACATGGCCACTGGTCAGGCAACCTGGCTGCATCACAGCACAGCAGAAAATCAGAAAGGATGTTGTGTACCAAAGGGGGTGTCACACGGATGATGATTCATCGCTATACCTTCACACTACTCCCAGCACTGATCCATTCACAAGGGTGAAGCTCCTAATATCAAAGTTTCCATAAACTCAGCCCCAGTGCATAAAGGTCACTCCACCATCTCACCATCATCAACCATGCTAGGGACCAAGCTTCCAGCATGTATCTATTGAGGGACAGTTACATACAAACCATATCATGCATTGTGATGGGATTAAGAAGCAAGACCTTAAGTAGGTGACTGAGTCTGGAGGGGTCTGCTTCCATAAGTGATATTAATGTCAATAATAAGGCTTGGGGGAATTGTTTTGCTCTCCAGCTGTGACAGAACACACAGAATATGTACAAATCAAACCCCAGCCAGACACCAAGTCTACCTTGATCTTCACCAGATCCAGATCCAGAATTTGAGCAATTAATCTCTCTACTTTTAAATTATTGGGTCTAAGGTATTATGTTTTCATAATAGGAATAGACTGGCATAAATTGTTATTTTATAGTGTTAAATGTACCTCCTAAGTTCATGTGCTTGAACATTTGGTCCCCAGCCAGCGGCATATTTGAGGGAGATGGTACAACCTTTAAGAAAGGAAGAAAAACCTTTGGAGGTGAGTGACAAGGAACAGATCCTTGGAGGTTATAGTCTACCTTGCTTCCTGTCTGCTACTGAAATATATCCAATCACAAACTCTAGATAACATGGGCCAAATTATTCATATCACAATACCATCCAAGTACTATGACACACTGTACTCTCTGGAACTGTGAGCCAAAATAAACACATCTTCCATTAAGTGGTTTCTGTCATAGGGAAATTTCAGAATGGTCAGGGGAGACAGGTCAGTGGGTAAAGCATTTGGGCCATCGAGAGGATCTGAGTTCAGATTCCCCAGCTCCTACATAAAGAACCAAATATGTAGCACTAATCTTCAACTCCAGAGGCAAGAAGAGTAACTAATTGAGGTAATGTTTGTTGCCCAGTCAGTCCCAAGGCCAATTTGTAAGAGCTCATGAGCATCCACTTAATGGTAAGGACTCCTCTTCCTGGCAGTCTCTTTTTTCTACTTATGTATTTATGTGTGCTTTATCTGTTTGTGCATGTCTGTGTGCAACATAAACCTAAATCAGCCAAAAGAAAGAGAGAAAACTGAGAGTAGAGTATAAGTAAATAATAGAGAAAACCAACAAGATTAAAGGTTGGTCTTTGAAAATAAAAATAAAAGCAATAAACCTTCATCTAGAACAAGCACATGCAAAGGGAAAAGGCACAAGTTACTGTCAGAAATGCAAGAAGAGCAGCTTTACTATTGCCTTAAATAAGACAAGATCATGAAGAATAAAAGATTATCAAGAACTCTTGGTCCAAAACTTGAAAGCATAGGAAAAGCTATTCAATTTCTTGAAATATGCGCTCTGCCAAAACTCACATAGGGAAGTAGAAATAATCAAGATGTGTCTTTATCTATTGCATAAGTTGGATAAAGAATAGTCCTCCAACCCTGAAAGTACAAAGATCTCCCAAATTATACCAATGAATTCTACTGAACACTGAAGCTGCAAATGACACCCATGCTCAACAACTTGTTCTAAAACACAAAAACAGAGTGACCACTTGAAAATGCACTTCAATATATACATAGACAGAGAAAGACATGTTGAACTGACCTGAGATTACAAGTAAGAAGAGCCAATATTATCATCTGTTTGCTCTTTGCAACCTAGCAGAAACCAGATAATATATCAAGCAAAAGAAAAGCATGATCCATGTGTATCCTGGCCCTCCCTGGCTACCTAGTCCAGCTGAAAAGGGTCATCTCCAGCCTCATGGAAGACAATCTGTCACAAAGAGTGAAAGAGTGATTGAGGAAGACATGCCAATGTCAGTCTCTAACCACAGACAAACCTACAGGCAAGCATGTCCACACATGCACTAGCAAGCACCAGTGAGAGAAAGAAAGAGAGAGAGAGAGAGAGAGAGAGAGAGAGAGAGAGAGAGAGAGAACTATTTAAAAATTGATTATTGTAACCTATCACATCAATCAGCTGAAGGATAAAAGGTCACATGATGCTATCAATAAACACTGAAAAGCATTGAACGAAAGTGCACACCTGGCAGGGTTCTAGAGCCAAAATTACTTGTCAACACACTTGAAACAGAATAAAGCTTCTTCAGTTTAATAAACATCTGTGATGATCTGTAGTGGATTCTACACTCACGGGCTAAAGTAGATATTGTTCTCCTAAGATTGAGAATAGCAGAGCACTAACCATTGCAGAGTTCCATCAGTGGGAGTCCTGGCTGACCCATTAGACAGAAAGGAAAACAGACAGATACATAGATGGAGGAAGGAAGTTAAGCCACCTTTAAGAAAAACATGTTTGACTTCAGCAGAAAATCACAGACAATCAATGGCAGGAATTTAAAAAGAAAAAAGACTCTTACAATTTATAACTGTAGAAGGGATTCAGAATGGACAAAGGATATGGAATAGGTGGGTAAAGTCCTTGGTGCCCAGACATGAGGCCTGAGGCTTAGGTCCCCAAACTCTCAGATTTAAAACAAACAAACAAAAACCCAGGCATGGTGGGGCAACCATCTGCAATACCACTGCAGAGATGGGAGGTAACAAGTGGATTGTGGAGTCCTCTGACTATCCAGCTTACAAAAACATCAAGGTCCAGATTCAGAAAGAGACTCATACATCTCAGGTACACACAGGTGTGCATACGCACACAGATCCACACAAGCAAAGGTCATAAAGCACCAATATTAAGGTCTAAGATTTGATAGCATTCCTGCCAGTCATGAACAGTTCAAACTGAAATTAATGACACTATGTCCCTTATATTGGCACCAAAAGCTATGCAATACTCAGGCTAAGAAAAACTGTGAACATACAACAGGCTCTTGGATGGATATTGGCAAGGTGGTTCTCAACTTTATACAGAGAGGTGAATTAACACAACACTGAAAAATAAAGTCAGAGAACTTGAGTTACCTGACTTCACGACTTACCACATGGTTACATTCACCAAGGTGGGTGGGGCTGTGGTATAATAGAAAATATGTCAGTGGGACAGAAATGGATTCGCACAAGTTGCCTTTGCAAAGCAGCACAGACGATTCAAGGAAGAGAGGATTGTATCTTCAGCAAACGATGCTGTAACAAATGTGAAAATTGATGGCCTTAGGGAGGGACCTGGGCTGTTTGGGTTTGGTTTTTTTTGTTTTTTTTTCACCAAAAAAAAAAGAAAAAAAATCTATTAGATTCATGCTAGATATAAGTGTATCTACTGCTTAGACTTCAAAGCTACACAACTCCTAGAAGGCAAAATGGAAGAAGGTATAAGGTGGCCATCTTAGTGACTTTGTTGGAACAAAATTCCCTGAGATAGACGCTGCACACACATGAAGCATTGACAAACACATCTTAAGGGAGAGAGGGCTTGTTTTGTTTTAGTGCTTCAGTGCACTGTATAGTGCATATACAGTTCATCATGGTGAAGCAGGCTTGGCTGGAGGATCATGGAGTTGGCCTATACCCTACATCGACAGCATGGAAGCATAAAGAGAAAGTGGGCCTGGCGACAAAGCCCCAGTCTGCCCCCAGTCACATACTTCCACCAGCAAGACCCAGTCTCCTAAAGTTTCTACAACCTTTCCAAACAAGGCCACAAGCAAAAGTTTGGCCCAGAAGACTTAAGGAAAAGGCACACCATGTGTGTTCTCCCTTGCTGTCTGTCCCTATGATAAACACTGACCAAAAGCAACTTGGAGAAAATGGTTTATTTGGCTTACAGGTTACAGTCTGTACTGGCTGGTTTTGTGTCAGCATGACACAAGTTGGAATTATCACAGAGAAAGGGGTTTCAGTTGAGAAAATGCCCCCATGAGATCCAGCTGTAAGGCATTTTCTCAATTAGTGATCAAGGGGGAGGGCCCCTGTGGGTGGTACCATCTGTGGGCTGGTAGTCTTGGGCTCTAAAAGAAAGCCAGCTGAGCAAGCCAGGAGAAGCAAGCAAACCAGTAAATAACATCCCTCCAAGGCTTCTACTCCACTCCAGGAAGTATTAACTCCTGCTTCCTAACCTGCTTGAGTACCAGTCCTGACTCCCTCTGAAGATGAACAGCAGTGTGGAAGTATAAGCTGAATAAACCCTTTCCTCCTCAACTTGCTTCTTGGTCATGATGTTTGTGCAGAAATAGAAACCCTGACTAAGACACAATCCATCATTAAGAGAAGCCAAAATAGGAACTCAAGGCAGGAACTGAAGCATAGACCACAGAGGAACAAATTTTACTTGTTTGTTAAGCCTGGCTGGCTCCGCTACCTTTTTTACACAGCCCAGGCCGGTCCGCCTAGGGATGACACCAACCACAGTGGGTTGGACCCTTCTGCATGAAATTAGCAATCAAGAAAATGCCTCTCAGACATGCCCACAGGCTAAGCTGATGGAAGCAAGGCTTACTTAAGGTTCCCTCTTGCCAAGTGTGTCTAGTTGACAACAGATGCTAATTACGATATTCCACCCCTTGAAGACTTTCATCACTTCGTCTTTCTTGTTTGTTCCCAATATTTCATGTTAAAACTGTCACATAAATTGTGGTATAACTGTACAGGTTTTATAATCTTTTTAAAAATTCCAACAATACATTCTTAAAAGTTAAAAAGTCTATTAACTGTAGGTTAATTTAAAACCGAAACTTAGCTATGTTTTTTTCTTGCTCCAAGAGGGAAGAATCTTTGCACAGCTATAATCAAATCAACAACGTAAACCAAAATTCAACAGTGTAAATAGCTCAGTGTCTGCCAGCAGGGGCTCATTCAGAATCTTTTGAGCTCCAAAGGAGCTGCCTCTCCCACTCTGCCTTCTGCAGCATACACAGAATGTCTGGTAGGCTCAGGTTGGCTCCATCCCACACCTGCTGCTATCTTTAGTGGGAGTTCCATGATCTGGGAATCTCTAATATTTGGGGGTCTACACTGAAACTGAGGCTGCACCTTTCCCAGTTGTTTCTCTTCTGTCCTCTTCAGAGCCAACAAACCTGCCACATGGTGCCAAGCCTCAGCTGCTTTCCATGGCTCATGCTTTTATGCCCCAACTTTAATTTGTTGGATAGATGTTGATGAATTCTGTCTGGTCTTGGACATTCCTTGATAAAGTTCTTGGTCCAATGGTTTAGTATAAATTGGCTATTAAAATTCTATTTGTTTGGATGTCCTTTCATATTTCAACACATTCTGTTCATGTTTTTTTTCCCCAGACCATTGAGTTTGGTCATTTGTTAGCACTTAGTTTTCCTCATTGCCACTCTTCTGTCAGTACAAAAATAAAACCCACAATGCTTACCTCAAAGGGAAGAAGGAATTATTCTGGAGCTAAATGTGAGTGATCGTGGCCCCAAAATACAAATTCAAGTTACCTCAAAGTCCATTGTCCAAAGTGGTGACAATTTTATGAAGTTTTTACAAGCAACAGAGCCAAGAAACTCACAAATAAATACACTTTTAAAATACATTAAATAAATAGTTACAGCAAAGTAGAAAAATGTCTGCTATGGGCTTCAGATGCTGTATGAGATGCTATTCATAGCTTTTGGTTGGTGGAAATTGGAGTTCTGGTAAGTTAGCACATTCCAAAAAGGTTTCAATCTGTCAGTCATGGGATGTTAGGTCCCACCTAGATAAGGGCAAGCAATGGTTATTTAAGATGCTAATGACAGTTCAAAATAAATTGGAATTAGGCTCTAGACTTGCAGCATTCCAACCGTTTTACAGCAATTAGGTCTAACCAGTTAGCCAGCTTTACAGAAAGTTTAGTTGATAGTGCAATACCGAAGCCAAGAAAAGAGACAATGCTTAAAAACTACTAGTTAGCATTCTAGACAGTCTTATGATTAATTACATTAACTCAAACTTGAAGGTAATGATAATTTTTAAAAATCCAAGCAAAGAGTCCTCTCTCTCTCTCTCTTTCTGTCTCTCCCTCCCTCCCTTCTTCCCTCCCTTCCCTCCTTCCCTTCCTCTTTCCTCCTCCCTCTCTTCCTCCCTCCCCTCCCTCTCTCTTTAATGCTCAACTAAATCCTAGGTAATGGAACAAATTATCATGGTTGAGCTTTCTTTTTTTTAAATTTTGCTTTGTTTTTGTTTATGGGGCAAATCCAATCTGTTCCTAGAATCTCTAAAAATAATGGAATTATAAAATCTGTAGACAATTTGCAAGATCACTGATTTTGGGATGCCTACGAGGACATTGTGCACTCATATATATTTATGGCACAGGTTCCACCTTATAGAGTGCATCCCAAAGCCAACCAGAGAGTGTTTTGTTGCTGTTCCTATAACACACACACACCTCTATTGTACCAATGGACATGTCTTGCCAGGCCAACATTTTTCACAGCTCACTGTTCCCAGCTATCAGCCACGTATGACAGAGAGCATGATGTTTAGGTCTGGATTGCTTCAAACTCCATCTATTAGCCATTACTTTCATGATTTTGTTTTTCTTAACAGTTGAATAATAGTCCATTATGCAAACATGCCACATTTTCATTGGATTGTTTTCAATTTCTGAATATTGTGAATAGAGCATCATTGAAGATAGATATGCAAGCGCCTCCATAGTAGGATACAGAGTCCTTTGGGTGGATGCCTAAAAGCAGTATAGCTGCATCATGTGATAGATCAGTTTCTAGGATTTAGAAGAACCTCCACCTTGATTTCCATAGTGGTTGTACCAGTTTGAATTCCCATCAGGACTTAATAGGTTTCCCCCTTTCCTCATATGCACTCCAGCACTTGTTGCTTTTTGTTTGTTTGTTTGTCTTATACATTCTTATTGAGTAAGAAAAATCCCCAAGTAGTTTTGATAGTTTTTATTTGAATTTCCCAGATAGTTTAATTGAAATGCCCTCTTTTTTTTTTTCAACTTTAAAATATTTATTTTATTCAGAACATGGTTTTTCTCTGTACCCCTGGCTTGACTGGAACTTGCATTGTTGACTAGGATGACATCAGACTCACATTGATCCACTTGCTCTACCTTCTGAGTGCTAGGAATAAAGATGTATGTCACCATACCTTCACTAGCCCTTTTCTTCTTCTTTTTTTTTTCCTACTCTATTTACATTTCAAATGTTTCCCCTTTTCCAGATTTCCCCTTTGGAAACTTCCCATTCCCCCCCCTTCCCCTGCCACTATGGGGGTATTCTACCACCCACCCACCCACCCACGCACACTCATCTTCCCTCCTTGGCATTCTCCTCTACTGGGGAATCTAACTGAAATGCCCTCTTAATATTTAATTTTTTAGTTCTTTTTATATACTGGATACTAACCCCCTCTCAGATGTATAGCTGGCAAATAGTGTCCTGTTCTGTAGGCTACTGCTTTAATTGAATGGTTATGTTCTTGCTGTACAGAAACCAAAATGGTTTCATGTAGTCCCTTTTGTTAAGTGTTGGTCTTAATATCTGTGCTATCAAGACCATTAGGAAAGTCTTTTCCTATGCCTATGAGTTCAAAGATATCTCTTACTTTCTCCTCTATCAGTTTCATGGTTTCAAGTCTAACATGAAGCCCTTGATCCATTTGGTGTCATATGTAAGTTGAGAGAGAAGGATCTAGCTTGATTCTTCTACTTGTGGCTATCCAGTTTGATCAGCACCATATTTGAAGATGCTGGTGTTTCTCCCTCATGCACTTATAGTCTCTTAGTAAAAACTCTGTAGTAGGTGGCTGTATGTGTGTGCCTGGTTTTGTGCTATAACTATTAAGATTATAAACTCTTAGATTCATTTAATGCTAAAGGTGATAAACATTTTGGTTCAAACTTTTCATCTCAAACTTGTACCAACTTCTGCTAGACTTGTGAACTGCAAAAACGCTGCCTCACATTCTTCATCTACAATGACCATTGGGTATCCCAAGTGTCTAAGCTCATGATTCCAACAACATTCTCAATTCTCCATTTCTATGTTCCTTAAATCATTTTTTTCATGTTTAAATATTTTGAAAACTGTCATAGGCATTTGAAATTCTCTTTAATATTTTCTAAATGACAAACAAAACATCATGGTAAATCATGTCTTCAGGGAAGTTTCAAATGAAGACCCCATGCCCTTAGTCCACCATGATTTCTTATGTCTGTTTGCCTTCTCACACTTCAAATCTTGCCTGAAACAAGTCTTCATTTCAGGAAATGATTCTGTAGATACAGGAAAAATAAGCAGTTGGATTAAGGAGTGTGATGACTCATGGCATGCTGAGGAGTTTGGCCTTGCTAGCTCTTTTTAAGTCATGGTGTCTTTTTGATTGTTAAAGCTTTAGATATAATGTACTACTATGTGTTGCATTTAAATGTTGTATCTGACAGAGGTCAAAAACCAAAAAATCATGAAATATTAGCCATTAGCTCAAGGTGGCTTAATATATCAGATATAATTCAGAGATTTGATCCTGAATATATCCCTCACTTGAAGATTTTCTTCCTACCTACTAATCAGTAAGCTTTGCCTATACTAATGAGGAATGAGACTGGGAATGATACTATTTGGCCTCCACACACATTGAACAGGATGCTTGGCCAACAGGGTTATTGTGAATTGAAGTTTCCAGACAAAAGTAATACACATACAAAAGTAAAACACATATTCTGTTTCTGCAAGGAAACAGAAAGCTCTGCAATGTAGAGAGCTATGCTCCTGCAGGATGCTACCCACTGCAGGATCCCTACCACTGCAGGATCATCACTGGCTATCCAGTTCTCCAGGACTTTCAGGCTGAGCAACTCTGTCCTTACAGCCTTTGTCAGACTGACATGGGAGAATTATAGAACAATGACAGCCTGGGGACAAAGTAAATCCTGGGAGAGTCAGATCTACTTAGTTCTCACCTCAAAAACTAACTAACTTAAAAAGAAGGGCTGAGGTATAGCTGCCATTTGTGCAAGGTTCTGGCTAACATGTAAAATTCCTAGTAATAAAAGAGAAATGAAGAGGAGATGGGAGAGAAGGAGACTTGAGTCTACCACTTTTTTCAGGGTTTTTTGGAGCCCATCTGGATTCTGAAGAACCCACCTGCCTTAAGGTTGCAATAGCCTAGTGTAAAAGGTGCCAGGGGCAAAGACCTGGCCTCCTGGCACCCTCCAAAAGGAAGATTCTGTCCTTTCTTTACTCCATGATAACCTTAGTTTCTATTCTTTCTTCCATGCAGATGTTTTTCATTTCAAAGTTTCAGAATTCCTGATCCATTGGGACTACTTCCTCCATGTTGCTGGTTTCAGACGCTTGTCTTTCAGTTTCTGTCTCACAGTCTAAGTTAGCCAAAGATGGTAAATGCTGAGTTTCCTTCCAGCTGCCAGGAAATCACTTCATGATCTGATGACTACTCAGCATAACAGAGATCTTACTTTCACCTCCCATTAGGCATAACCTTGTCTGCCAGACTCCCTGATCCCTATAAAAGGCAGATTGGAACCTCCTCCAGACTAGCAGAGTTAGACCAACTGAGAGGACTCCAGCCTTCACTCCAAAGTCCTTGCCTTCAACATGAAAATCTCCGCAGTGCTTCTGTGCCTTCTGCTCATAGCTGTCACTGTTAGCCCAGTGAAGATTGCTGGGTCAGGTAAGGCATCTTCTTTCTTAAGGTTAATGGTTTAGCAGGCACTAACATCTGAGCACAAGGCATCCCAAGCTGCTGCATGATCTACAGTTTTAAGATGGAAAGACAAAGACTATAGAAGAAGTTAGCAAAAGCCAGTGTTTCAAAGCTGGGCAGAGAACCAGAAGTAAGTGTTTAGATCACTGAGGCCAAGCCCTGGGATGTCTCATGACACCAACTCTGGGACAAGATGTTGCATGCAACCACTACAGATACTGCCTTCTTCTTGTTTGAGGAGATGGCCCAGAAGTGGCTCTGTGGTGAGAAGGACAAGTAATAGGGGGGTGATAGGGATGGTGTCTTGAAGAAGTGCTTTGGGGTCTTGGTCCAGAGTAGCTTCCAGAACCACAGCCATATGTGGATACTTGCACATGGAGAAGCTTCCTAGATTAAAAAATAGGTTGATTCTAAGCACACAGCAGGAAGGTGATGGACAGAGAGTTCTTGGAACTTGCTTTCCTGTGTCAGAAATATGGGATCAGTCAATGAGATTTCATTATAAACAGTTGTCAGTGAGGACTTCTGTAGTTCAACAGAGGACACTGACTCCTAGAATATATTCTGTCACTAGAGTCTAGATACAGAACTTGGGAACAGTGACTCCTACGTGCAGCCCAACCCTCATCTCCCCTTATGAGAGCACCTCGAGATGTCCCCTAACCCTCTTTCTTTACAAAATTGCTTTCAGATAAGACATCCTCTCCAGTCACCTGCTGCTTTAGTGTAACAAGGCAGAAGATCCCCCTTTGGAGGCTGCAGAGCTATGAGAGAATCAACAGTGTCCGGTGTCCCCTGGAAGCTGTGATGTAAGTGACCCCTGCCCAGAACACATGTCAGAGTCAAGGGAGAGTGGTCAGGACCACAGACAAGTGAGTCAAACAAATATAGCCTCTTATCTGAATGGCTCCTTACCCACATAGGGAAACTGACTGAAAAAAAAAAAATCTGTAAATTTCCAGGAGCTCAGAGGGATTTTCCCTAGTTCCTTTACCCAATAGTTGACAAAGCTTCCAGTAGGACAGCAAGATCAGGGCTTCCTCCTCAGGGTTCCTCCTTCCACCCTTCCTCATCCTCCCCTCCTGCCAAGCAGCACCTTCATCTCTGGAGCAAAACGTGAATGAGGTCTGTTGACCTGTGGACCATGCTCTGAGCATTATTTCTGAGCATGCCATCTCTTCACAGCTTCCAGACCAAGCGGGGTATGTCTCTCTGTGTAGACCCCACACAGAAGTGGGTCGATGACTACATGAAGATCCTTGACAAGAAGTCTCAAATTCTGCAGCCTTGAATCTTCGCAACTGGGTTAAGAGACAGCCAAATCTAGAAATTCTCCCCTAATCTTCTCCAGGCAGAGAAATGTTACAACAGATGGTGCCTGGGCTGGGTGTTTCCTCATCCTTGTCTCTTATGATGAACTGAAATAAAAGCTCACACTGATTTGCAAATGTGACATGGACATTTTTATTCAAAGTTATGATCACTATCAGAGAGCAGCAGGCCACATGAGTGAAGATTTTCAAGGGTTCCAATGTATTATTTGGGTGTCATTTTATGGGTTTCAAGGGAAGGAAGAGCCTTGTTACTGAGACATACTGGGTGGTTCTCTATTAGTTGAGATGCTTCAGTTACATAAACCGTTGTTCATTGCTCATATCTGTTCCCACAATGAATCAGCTTTTTATCACAGGCATGCCCAGTTGTGCACAGGCATAAATGGTAAATTCATTTATGAATGAAAGTTCACTTGAGGTTACATTTCACCTCACTGTACATGAACCACAAACTGGTCTCAATATCAGCCCCAGACTCTGTTCCAGATTGTATTTGACTAGAAACAAAGCTTATCAAGGGGTTACTAAGTGGAGCCATTTATTTCATGGTTTAAACCCTTTTGCAGTTGAGAATGCTAGATTGCTAACAGATTGCTTGCTATACTCTTCAGAGATGGGGTGTGTAAATAGTCCAAACCAAGTAGAGTACCAAGTTGCTAAGATATTCCCTATGCTTGCCTGCCTCACCTTCCCCCAAAAGATTTTGTTTTCCTAATTCATAGAGAGCTATTCCTTCTGTGTCTGACACATTTACATGTAACACACAATAAGAATATTATCAGTATTAATATTAGTCACAGTTCTCTAGAGGACCAGAGCCAACAGAATGAATATATACACTCACCTGTTCTCATAAATGTTCTATGCCTACTTTTCCATGACGTACCTTCCTGAATTGCCTGGTCTCACTTGTGTAACATGCTTACACTTCTGTCTTCCATTGTGTGGATAAGGGTAGTCTCTCAGTGTCTGTCTTCTACCAGGGAGATCAAAAAATTAATAGTTGTTCATCCATGTGCCTTGGCAGTTCCAATCTGATGCCAAAGCCTGGAAGATTCCTAAAAAACCACTGGTCTTTTTCCCATGGTGGAAGCCCAAAGAAGCTCACTCTAAAATAAGTAAAGGAACCAGCAGCAACAGTGTAGATGAACTAATGAGAGTGAAAGCCAAGTAAGAAAAATAAGTTTCCTTCTTCCATATCCCTTTATGGGACTACATTGTGTCAAGTTGACAATCAAAACTAACATCACAGTATCTAAAGTTAAAATAATCCAGACACATCATGACCTAAGTAAGTAAAGGTAACAGAAGAAAGAAATCAACATCTTAATCAACCAACACTCCTACTATGTGTCATTGTCTTAGTTTTGTTCTCCCAAACCTTGACACACACAAAAGACATCATGTTAAAAGCCTCATCCAGGCCTTGAAACCCAGAAAGTAGGCTGCAACTCCTTACAAATCAGGAACAAAGACCCAGGTCACCTGCTAAAGCAGGAATAAAAGCTAAGTCCATGGGTTCCCAGAAAGCTTCCGAGTAAAAGCCTCTGAATGTACTAACCTTGCTTTTTTGGCTTCTGTAGTTCTGCGTCTTATTAACTGAAACGTGCCAACCACGATGTGGGTTCTTAGTATAAAAGACAAAGACCTGTGAGGCCTGGGGCTTCGTGATTTGAGCAAGTTACCTGTGCAGTCATCCACCAGCAATAAAGAATTTTTTTCTTGGCCTTATGATTGTCAGTGTGAATGTCTCTGGTGGGCTTACCTCACAGCAGTTTTATCTCATATTAACACAAGCTAAAGTCATTTGCAAAGAGGGAACCTCAGCTGAGATTGGCCTGTGGGAAAGTCTGTGGGACATTTGATTGACGGTTGATGTGGGAGGGCTCAGCTCACTGTGGATGGGCCCACCTGCCTGGATGGGTGATCCTATAAGAAAAGGGGTTGAGCAAGCCAAGGAGAGGGAGACCATAAGCTACACCACGATCTTTGCATTAGCTCCCACCTGCACTTCTTCATAGTCTCTGCATCAGCTCATGCCTCCAGGTTCCTGCCCTAACTTCCCTCAATGATGAACTGATACTTGGAAATGTAAGATAGAACAAACGCTTTGTTTTCAAAACCCTAAAGTAAGGCACTAATCAAACTCCTTAATCAGACTGACCCTTTGCTTTTCCCCTGAGTCACAAAATCTTTTCCGACATAAAGACAGGGTTCAGGGAAGGTTGGAAGTGTGACTAGGCAAACAGACATAATAAAAGCATGATGAACTAAGAACACAGTGTCTTCATTTGGACCTTTACTAAACCCAAGACTGGCAGTGTGTTTATCATTTAGATAGTATTAAGGAAAATTCTGAATGCCTTGGACAATTTTCAAAGCATCTAAATGAAAAAAAAAACCAAATATTTAAGAAAAAAGGATGAGAATTAGAAATTTTGTCGGCAGAGTTTTAAACTTAGTTACTTGGGTACTCAATTGTCATTGTACTTGAAAATAAATCCCACCTAGATTTTCCAAAGTCCAGAGGGTGTGTCTCCAGCAGAGGTTGGTACAAATTTGAGGTGAGAAATATAAAGCTAACTGGGTTTTCTCCTTACAAGAGATGGGACACAAAATGGATAGGCATACCTGATGACGTGTTTTCTCTTCAGCTGGGATTTCTTGATGCATGTCCTTTCCCAGTTGGTGAAATCACCTGGCTTTAAACCTTTTTTATTCCTTTAGCATTCCCTGTTCTGGGAGCTCTTTGTAGAAACTCTGTAACCAATTCTAATTTTCACCTGCAGCAGTATATGTTTTTTCTTTTATAGACATGCTTCAGACACGTTTTATTTAATGTTTATAGGATGCTTAGCGTTTTTTTTTTTTTCCAATTAGATAGTAGATGCTTGTCAAAAAGAGTAGATATTAGATTTAGAAGAAACGACAGGAATTTTCTTGAACTAAAATGCTGAAAGATTCAGCTGATTCTGACAGTTGATGCCATTGACCTATTTAATCATCAGCCTAGAAGATTGAAGACACAGACACAATGAACATGAGAAACCAGCCCATCTCCATTTTGTTCCCAGAAGCTATTTTAAGTCTGTAGCCAAGTTAAGCTTCTGTTTACTATAAAACGTGAGTTTCTATTTCTCAGAGCTAGGCTGCTCCCTATTCCAATAACCTTGGAATGTACTGTAAGCCAACTGCCAGGAGCCGCCTGTTCTCAGAAATGTTCTATACCTATTTTTCCACGACCTACTTTCATTAACTGCCTGGTCTCACTTCTCTAGCCATGCTTATGTCCCCTATCCTATTTTCTGAGGGTCTGCCAAACTGATTTCCAGAGTGGTTGTACCAGCTTGCAATTCCACCAGCAATTGGAATTCCACCTCTTTCTCCACATCCTCACCAACATCTGCTGTCACCTGAGTTTTTGATCTTAGCAATTCTGACTGGTATGAGGTGGAATCTCAGGGTTGTTTTGATTTGCATTTCCCTGATGACTAAGGATGTTGAACAGTTCTTTTGGTGCTTCTCAGCCCTTCAAGTTTCCTCAGTTGAAAGTTCTCTGTTTAGAACTATTCCCCATTTTTTGATAGAGTTATTTGATTCTCTGGAGTCTAACTTCTTGAATTTTGTACAGTTTGGATATTAGCCCTCTATCGGACATAGGATTGGTAAAGATCTTTTCCCAATCTGTTGGTTGCCGATTTGTCCTATTTACAGTGTCCTTTGCCTTACAGAAGCTTCGCAATTTTATGAGGTCCCATTTGTTGATTCTTGATCTTAGAGCATAAGCCATTGGTGTTCTGTTCAGGAACTTTTCCCCTGTGCCCATGTGTTCGAGACTTTTCCCCAGTTTCTCTTCTATTAAATTCAGTGTATCTGGTTTTATGTGGAAGTCCTTGATCCTCTTGGACTTGAGCTTTGTACAGGGAGATAGGAATGGATCAATTTGCATTCTTCTACATGTTGTCTGCCAGTTAAACCAGCACCATTTGTTGAAAATGCTGTCTTTTTTCCCACTGGATGGTTTTAGCTCCTTTGTCAAAGATCAAGTGACCATAAGTGTGTGGGTTCATTTCTGGGTCTTCAATTCTATTCCATTGATCTACCTGCCTGTCACTGTACCAATACCATGCAGTTGTTGTCACTACTGCTCTGTAGTACAGCTTGAGGTCAGGGAGGCTGATTCCCCCAGAAGTTCTTTTACTGTTGAGGATAGTTTTTGCTATCCTGGGTTTTTGTTATTCCATATGAATTTGAGAATTGCTCTTTCTAAGTCTATGAAGAATTGAGTTGGAATTTTGATGGGGATTGCATTGAATCTGTAGATTGCTTTCAGCAGGATGGCCATTTTAACTATATTAATCCTGCCAATCCATGAGCATGGGAGATCTTTCCATCTTCTGAGGTCTTCTTCAATTTCTTTCTTCAGAGACTTGAAGTTCTTGTCATACAGATCTTTCACTTGTTTGGTTAGAGACACACCAAGATACATTATATTGTTTGTGACAAGTGTGAAGGGTGTCATTTCCCTAATTTCTTTCTCAGCCTGTTTATTCTTTAAGTATAGGAAGGCTACTGATTTGTTTGAGTTAATTTTATATCCGGCCACTTTGCTGAAGGTGTTTATCAGCTGTAGCAGATCTCTGGTGGAGTTTTTGGGATCACTTAAGTATACCATCATATCATCTGCAAATAGTGATGTTTTGATTTCTTCCTTTCCAATTTGTATCCCTTTGATCTCCTTTTGTTGTTTGATTGCTTTAGCCAGAACTTCAAGTACTATATTGAATAGATAGGGAGAAAGAGGGCAGCCTTGTCTAGTCCCTGATTTTAGTGGGATTGCTTCAAGTTTCTCTCATTTAGTTTGACATTGGCTGCTGGTTTGCTGTATATTGCTTTTACTATGTTTAGGTATGGGCCTTGAATTCCTGATCTTTCCAAGACTTTTATCATGAAGGGATGTTGAATTTTGTCAAATGCTTTTTCAGCATCTAATGAAATGACTATGTTTCTTTTTATTTGTTTGTTTATGTAGTGGATTATACTGATGGATTTCCAGACAGTGAATCATCCCTGCATCCCTGGGATGAAGCCTACTTGATCATGGTGAATGATCGTTTTGATGTGATCTTAGATTCCAGTTTCGAGAATTTTATTGAGTATTTGTGCATTGATATTCATAAGGGAAATTGGTCTGAAATTTTCTTTCTTTGTTGGGTCTTTGTGAGGTTTTGGTATCAGTGTAACTGAGGCCTCATAGAATGAATTGGGTAGTGTTGCTTCTGTTTCTATTTTGTGGAACAGTTTTAAGAGTATTGGTATTAGGTCTTCTTTGAAGGTCTGATAGAACTCTGCACTGAACCCATCTGGTCCTGGACTTTTTTTGGTTGGGAGATTTTTAATGACTGCTTCTATTTCTTTAAGGGTTATGGGACTGTTTAGATGGTTTATCTGATCCTGACTTAACTTTGGTATTTGGTATCTGTCTAGAAAATTGTCCATTTCATCCAGATTTTCTAATTTTGTTGAGTATAGGCATTTATAGTAGGATCTGATGATTTTTTGAATTTCCTCAGAATCTGTTGTTATATCTCCCTTTTCATCTCTAATTTTATTAATTTGCACACTGTCTCTGTGCCCTCTGGTTAGTTTGGCTAAGGGTTTATCTATCTTGTTGATTTTCTCAAAGAACCAGCTCCGGGTTTTGTTGATTCTTTGTATAGTTCTTTTAGTTTCTACTTGGTTGATTTCAGCCCTTAATTTGGTTATTTCCTGCCTTCTACTCCTCTTGGGTGTATTAGCTTCTTTTTGTTCTAGAGCTTTCAGGTGTGCTGTTAAGCTGCTAGTATATGCTCTCTCCAGCTTCTTTTTGGAGGGACTCAGAGCTATGAGTTTTCCTCTTAACACTACTTTCATTGTGTCCAATAGGTTTGGGTATATTGCACTTTCATTTTCATTAAATTCTAGGAAGTCTTTAATTTCTTTCTTTCTTTATTTCTTGACCAAGTTATCATTGAGTAGAGTGTTGTTCAGCTTCCATGTGTATGTGGGCTGTCTGTTGTTGTTGCTATTGAAGACCAGCCTTAATCCGTAGTGATCTGATAGGAGGCATGGGATTATTTCGATCTTCTTCTATCGGTTGAGATTTGTTTTGTGACCAATTACATGGTCAATTTTGGAGAAAGTACCATGAAGTGCTGAGAAGAAGGTATATTCTTTTGATTTAGAATGAAATGTTCTATAGATGTCTGTTAAATCCATTTGGTCCATAACTTCGGTTAGTTTCACTTTGTCTCTGTTTAGTTTGTGTTTCCAAGATCTGTCCATTGATGAGAGTAGGGTGTTGAAGTCTCCCACTATTATTGTGTGAGGTACAATGTGTGCTTTGAACTTTAGTAAAGTTTCTTTTATAAATGTGGGTGCCCTTGCATTTGGAGCATAGATGTTCAGAATTGAGAGTTCTTCTTGGTAGATTTTTTTTTCTTTTTTTGATGAGTATGAAGTGTCCTTCCTTATCTTTTTGATGACTTTTGGTTGAAAGTCAATTTTATCCGATATTAGAATGGCTATTCCAGCCTGTTTCTTGGGACCATTTGCCTGGAAAACTGTTTTCCAGCCCTTTACTCTGAGGTAGTGTTTAACACAGAGGTGCCTTTCCTGGATGCAACAAAATGCTGGGTCCTGTTTATGTATCCAGTCTGTTAGCCTATGCCTTTTTATTGGGGAATTGAGTCCACTGATGTTAAGAGATATTAAAGAGTAGTGATTGTTGCTTCCTGTTATTTTCAATGTTATTTTTATGTTTGTGTGGCTATCTTCTTTTGGGTTTGTTGAAATATTACTTTCTTGCTTTTTCTAGGGTGTAGTTTTCCTCTTTGTGTTGGCATTTTCCATCTGTTATCCTTTGTAGGGCTGGGTTTGTGGAAAGATATTGTGTAAATTTGGTTTTGTCATGGAATATCTTGGTTTTACCATCTATGGTAATTGAGAGTTTTGCTGGGTATAGCAGCCTGGGGCTGGCACTTATGTTCTCTTAGGGTCTGTATAAGATCTGTCCAGCATTTTCTAGCTTTCATAGTCTCTGGTGAGAAGTCTGGTGTAATTCTGATAGGTCTGCCTTTATATGTTACTTGATCTCTTTTCTTACTGCTTTTAATATTCTTTCCTTGTTTTGTGCCTTTGGTGTTTTGACTATTATGTGACGGGAGGAATTTCTTTTCTGGTCCAATCTATTTGGAGATCTGTAGGCTTCTTGAATGTTTATGTTCATTTCTTTCTTTAGGTTAGGGAAATTTTCTTCTATAATTTTTTTTTTTTGAAGATATTTACTGGCCCTTTAAGTTGCAAATCGTCACTCTCTTCTATACCTATTATCCTTAGGTTTGATCTTCTCATTGTGTCCTGCATTTCCTGGATGTTTTGGGTTAGGAGCTTTTTGCATTTTGTGTTTTCTTTGACTATTGTGTCAATGTTTTCTATGGTATCTTCCACACCTGAAATTCTCTCTTCTATCTCTTGTATTCTGTTGATGATGTTTGCATCTATGACTCCTGATCTCTTTCCTAAGGTTTCTATCTCCAGGGTTGTCTCCCTTTGTGATTTCTTTATTGTTTCTATTTCCATTTTTAGATCATGGATGGTTTTGTTCATTTCCTTCACCTGTTTGATTGTGTTTTCCTGTATTTCATCTTTAAGGGCTTCTAGCTGTTTACCTGTGTTCTCTTGTATTTCTTTAAGGGAGTTATTTATTTCCTTCTTAAAGTCTTCTATCATCATCATGAGAAGTTATTTTAAATCTGAGTCTTGCTTTTCTGGTGTGTTGGGGTATCCAGGGCTCACTGTGGTGGGAGAGCTGGGTTCTGATGATGCCAAGTTGCCTTGGTTTCTGTTCCTTACGTTCTTGCCCTTGCCTTTCGCCATCTGGTTATCTCTGGTGTTAGCTGGTCTTGCTCTCTCTGACTGTGGCTTGTCCCTCCTGCAAGCTTTTGTGTCAGTACTCCTTGGAGACCAGCTCTCTCTGAGAGGAATTTGGGTTTGGAGAGCTGTGGTATAGGGTCAGCTCTGGGGTGCAGACAGAAACTGGAAGGATCCTTTCCTCAGCTGTTGCTTGGTTCCTGTGTCCTGATGGCTCTTCGAGGGTCCCTCTTGATTGAGGAATTTGAACAGAAGTGGTGATCTTCCTGTGCTCGAAGGTGTGTTGGCACTCCTGGGAGACCAGCTCTTTCCTGGCACTATTTGAGTATGGAGCCCTGTGTCACAGGGTCAACTCCCCGCCACAAAAGGAAACCGGAAGGCCACTCCTTAGTTCCTGTGTCCTGAGGGTTCTGGGGGTGTTCTTCTGAGCAGAGTTTCTGGCCTTACCCCCATCACAGGCTTGTCCACACTCCTGGAAGGCTAGCTCTTTCCCTGCACTATTTCGGTATGGAACTTCGTAGCACAGGCTCAGATCAACAGCCACAGATGGAAATCGCATAATAATTCTCTTTAATAGAATTCTTTGTATTATTCTAGCATGGTACTGTAGCAAGGGAAGGCTTTAGCTAAGTGGGAAAAACAAAGAGTATTTGAATAAGATCACCAAGAACACATCTTATATCTATAATCTTTGTATCTTTTTGTTATTTGATGGTATCTCTGTGTCTTTTTTTTTCCTTTAAAGTGGAAATTGCAGAGACTACTCCCAAATATTCTGTAAAGGAAAAAATTATAATTATGTTGTAATGGAACGTGTTTGGCTTTTGTATAACTTGAGTAGGCTATGTGCGCTTCCAATGACTGTTTCCTGGAACAGGGTAAATTATCTAGAACAAGACAAATCTGCCAGGGCAGAGGTTTTTCTGTACAGCCAACACAAATGCTTTCCTTGCTCTCTGTGACTTTTAGTTCTCTCCTTCCACCATGGGAGGAAGGGAACTCAAGTCTTCAGACTCAAGAAGCAGCAAGAGCCTTCACCTGCTGAGCCTTCACCTGCTGATTGCACCTGGTCAGATTTCATTGGGCTAGAGAACCCAGCAGCAGGGGGTGTCTGTGGATGGGGTCACTCTGCAGGAATGTCTTGTGGTTTGATTCCACTGTGACTATGAAGGGGGAGTCTGTGGCCCCAGCCTATTTCTTTTTTTTAATCAAATTTCTCCTTACACAAAGTCTCTCCCATGACCTCTTGTAACAGTTGAGCAACTCTTTCTCAATAATCCCAGTTTTTTTCAGTGACTGAATTCTCAAGTCCAGGTTAGCATCTTACCAGTGAAGCCAGACTTCTGAGGAAAACTGAATGCCCGCATCTACCTCCACTTGGAGATTTTTCTGAGAATAACTCTGACACATCTACCCTGAGGGTAGTGAGTGTTACAAAATGCAAATAGACAGGACTTTTCTGAGCTTTCAAGAAAGGAAATAGGTTGGGGGGGGCCAGGGTGTGGAGTTCTAGGCAGCTAACAAGAATGAAAAGACAGAGGAATTGGGATTGGAAATTAGTAATAAAATGTTATATTGTGGCTTTAGGGGTCCTTGAACTTGGAGTGGTAAATATTCAGGTCCTCAGGCCCCAGTGTTCTGAAGTAGCAAGGGACAGTAACACACTTAGAGGAGCAGTAAGGGAGAGTTGCCTAGTCTAGACACAGGATTGTAGTGGTGCAGGAAGCTCACTAGAGCCTAAGCAGTGAGCCTTATGATTGAGTTAGAGGCTAGACAAAGCAATGGCATGTGCAGTACTGTAGTAAGTAACAACAAACTCTGGGCATGGACTTAACCTTCTACAGTGGCATAAAGAAGTATTCAAAGGGTTTTGAGACTCAGAATTAATTTATTTTCATTATGATCTCAAAGTCTGTACTCCTCCCAGATTCATGATGGAATCCAGTTCTACCCTCCTGGGACATCTGTGCTAAGTATGCAGCAAGCAATTTATCCACTGAGCTACCTCCCTGGCCTTCCTGTTGGAATCTTAAAGTCAAGCTTACCCTGTACTTCATGAGCTTAGCTGGCTCAAAGACAGCCACCTTGATTTAAAAGCAACTTTTTCAAGGTCTGCAAAAAACTGTGTTGGAATTTCACTGATTCTGTAGATAGCTTTGGGTAGGATGGCCACTTTTACTGTGTTAGTCCTATCAATCTATGAACATAGGTTATCTTTCCATCTTCTCATATATCCTCTTCAGTGTCGTAAAGTTTTATCATACAAGTCTTTTACTTCCTTGTTTAGAGTTACCCCCAAGATATTTTCTATTTTTGAGGATATTATAAAAGTTGTTTCCCATATTTCTTTCTCAGTCCATTTGTTATATGTATACAAGAGGCTTACTAATTTTTGTGAGTTAATTTTGTATCCAGCAACTTTGCTGAAAATGCTTATCATCAGTAGGAGTTTACCAGTAGAAATTTAGGATTACTTATATATACTATCATATCATCTGCAAAGAAAGATATTTTGACTTATTCCTTTCCATGTTTATCTCTTTGATTTCCTTCACTTCTCTTAGTGCTCTAGCTAAGACTTCAAGTACTACATTGAACAGGTATGGAGAGAGTGGACAACCATGTCTTGTTCCTGATTTTAGTAGAATTGCTTTGACAATTTTCAGCTTCACAGGAACACACACACACACATGCACGCACGCACATGCACAGGCATTCACACATGCATGGATATCTAAAACAACACTGAATACTAAAAGAACTGTTGGAAGTATCACTATCCTCAACCTCAAATTGTACTACAGAGATATCGTGACACAAAAACAGACACATTGATCAATGGAATCAAACTGAAAACCAAGACATAAATCCAGAAACCTATGGACACTTGATATTTTTAGTCCAGAATTATACCCTGGAAGAAAGACAGCCTCTTCAACAAATGATAAGAGAAAAACTGGACAGCTTCGTGTAGAAGAATCCAAATAGATCCACCCATACTCAACACCCCCATTCCTAACCCAAAAGCTATCTCCAACTTATAAACACTTGCCAGTGAAAATTTAGTCTTCTCCAAGGAAATTTCCCTGGGGAAATGAACTACTCTTAAGGGTAGACCACATGCCCAGAAGTTGATGGCAGAGAGAAAACAAATCTGATGGCATCGTTAGGGTTTCCTTGTCTCATAATATCATGTCAGGACTTTTCTTTTTCTTTCTTTTCAAAAAATCTTTTGTTTTTACTTTTATTTCTTTTTCTCTCTCTTTTATTTTTTGCTCTACAGGTCTTTTGAATATATACCATGACTTCCAGTTTTGTGTTTTTATGGGATTCCTGAGTGTGCAAATGAGTGAGTCTCTGTATGTGTAACTGTTTCTCATGCCTTTTCTTGGGCTCTTTTCCTTCTGTTTAATTTGTCCTACTCCAATGTGTTTGGTTTTGTTTTATGTTATATTATTATTTTATTATTATCCCTCAAGAACCCATTTATTTTATAATAAGAGGCAGAAAGGAGATACGTTTGGATGGGAGGGGAGGGAAGGAGGAACTGGGAGTAGAGAAAGAAGAAAACAAAATCAGGAGAGAGAGAGAGAGAGAGAGAGAGAGAGAGAGAGAGAGAGAGAGAGTGTGTTCAATAAAGTAAAAATAAGATAAATAAGGGGAACCTTTTTCTCTGTCTAGCCATCTCCCTGGGTTTTTTTCTCATGCCCATGTGGAGAGATAACACAATTCCAGCCCATATGGAAACACAGAAGACAGAGTAAGGCTCCAATGCATAAACTGAGTTAATTCACTTAGAGCAAAACACTTTCCCCTCAATTTATCCAGAAGTAAAAATAGTACTCCCATAGTGGAGAAATGTCTAACGAATGACCCATACATACCCCTACCATTCTTTATAGTCATGTCTTTTGGTGGTCGTATCTGCTGACTGGGTTGGAAGAGCTGTGTAAAGCCCCTGGTGGTAAACCATTGAACCATACAGGAGCATAGCTTATTGGAAACACCTCTAAGTTGGGTATCACCTAATTGGAGAGGAGTTTTCACTGAAATTCATACCCAAAGCTCTAGAGCAACAAAGCAAACAAATCATCAGGGCACCAAAGGAAGACTACACCAAATAGCTTCAACCAAATTCAGCTTTCTCTTCCACAGACTCAAGATCAAACTAGACACAGAGATGTTAGTCCAGTATTCATAAGATATTGAGTCACAATTTCCAAATGTCCAAGGCATGTTATTTTACATCAAATAAAACTGACCTTTGTGTAAGTAAATAACTATAATAGGATGTGCTTTATTGTCTTATTTAAGTAACTTGTATGTTATGTGCCTGGGCTTGAATAAAAGGTGTTTTTGTTTTTGTTGTTGTTGTTGTTGTTGTTGTTGTTGTTTCATTAATCATTTTATTTGTTTACATTTCAAATAATATCCCCCTTCCCAGTTACTGCTCCACAACCCCTCCCTATCCCATCTCCCCTTTCCCTCCTCCCATTTGCCTCTATGAGAGTGCTCCTTTACCTACTCACCCACTCCCACATCACGGCTCTATCATCCCCTTACACTAGGGCATCAAGCCTCCATAGGACCAAGGGCCTCCCCTCCCATTGATGTCAGATAAGGCGATCCTCTGCTACATATGTATCTGGAGCTTTGGCTTCCTCCAAGTATACTCTTTGAATGGTTGTTTAGTCCTTGGGAGCTCTTGGTGGTCCAGTTAGATGGTATTCTTCTTCCTATGGGGTTGCAATCCCCTTCAGCTCCTTCAGTCCTTCACCTAGCTCTTCTATTGGGGTCCCAGGGCTCAGTCAGATGAGTGTCTGCATCTTTATTGGCCGGGTGCTGGTAGAACCTCTCGGGGAACAGCCATACCCTACTCCTGTTGGCAAGTACTTCTTGGTGTCACTAATAAGTGTAGGGGTTTGTTGTCTGCAGATGTGATAGATACCTAGGTGAGGGGGTCTCTGGTTGGCCTTTCTTTTAGTTTAGGATGGGGAGGGACACTACATACTCATCGAAGGAAAAATTCACTAAGATGAGCTCTCAATTCTGAACATCTATGCCCCAAATACAAGAGTATCCACATTTGTAAAAGAATTGTTACTAAAGCTCAAAGCACACATTGCACCTTACACAATAATAGTGGGAGACTTCAACACCCTACTATCATCAATGGACAGATCTTGGAAACACAAACTAAACAGAGACACAGTGAAACTAACAGAAGTTATGAACCAAATGGATTTAACAGATATCTACAGAACACTTCACTCTAAAACAAATGAATATACCTTCTTCTCAGCAACTCATAGTGCCTTCTCCAAAATTGACCATATAATCAGTCACAAAACAAGCCTCAATAGATACAAGAACACTGAATTAATCCCATGTATTTTATTGGATGACTATGGACTAAGGCTGGTCTTCAATAACAACAAAAACAATAGAAAGCCCACATACACATGGAAACTGAACAGCTCTCTACTCAATGATAACTTGGTCAGGAAAGAAAGAAAGAAAGAAAGAAAGAAAGAAAGAAAGAAAGAAAGAA
>JADRCH010000059.1:851189-871746 GCA_019843965.1 Rhynchomys soricoides | reverse complement strand
ATACATACATACATACATACATACATACATACATACATACATACATAAAAGGTTTTTGGTTGGGCTACATTCATAGCTATTCTTGACTACATATGGTCCTCAGCTGCGCATGCCTCATAGTCCTTCTAGATGTTTAAAAAGGAAATCCACAAATGGAGTCTGGAGAGATGCTCAGAGGTTAAGAGTTCTTGTTATCCTTGCAGAGAACCTGAGTTTAGCTCTCAGCACCATCATCCAGTGACTCACAGTAGCCTGTAACTCCAGCTTCAGGGAATGCAATAATCCTACACTCAAGGACACAGATGAATAAATACATGGATGCATAATTAAAAATAAAAACATTTTAAAATATAAAAACATATAAAAGTATGTAAGTGGCTTTTAAAAAATCAAGGGCTAACATAACATCCTCTAAGGACTGCTTCTCTTCTTTATTGTTTGGGAGGAATGGCCGCATCTGAGGAGTTTGTTGGGTTTTTTTTTTTTTTTGGTTTTACATTATATACATATATATTTTTATTTTTTTATTTTTTATTTTTATTGATACTTTATTTACATTTCAAATGTTTCCCCCTTTCCAAATCTCCCCTTTGGAACCTCCCTATTCCCTGACCACCTCCCCTTGCCTCTATGGGGGTATTCCCCAATGTATCTAGTTCTCTGTTAAGTTCTTTAATACAATTGAAGCTGAATTTTGTGCAAGATGATAAATGGGGATCTATTTGTATTCTTCTTTGTGCAGACATCCAGTTTGACAAGCACCATTTGTTGAAGATGCTATCTTTTTCCAGTGTGTATTTCTGGCTTCTTTATAAAAAAATCATGTGTCCTTGTATGTTTGGATTTATGCTTGGGTCTTCAGTTCAATTCCATTGATCAAAATGTCTGTTTTTAGGCAAATACCATGTGGTTTTTATTACTATAACCCTATAGTACAGCCTCAAATCAGGGGTGGTAATACTTACAGTAGTTCTTTTATTATTTTAGCTATCCTGGCTTCTATGTTTTTCCATATGAAGTTGAGAATACTCTTTTCAAAGTCGGTAAAGAATTATATTGGATTTTTGTGAGCATTGCATTGAATCTATAGATTGCTTTTGGTAGAATGGTCACTTTTACTATAATAATCCTACCTATCCATGAGCGTGAAAGATCTTTCTATCTTCTAATATCTTTTTCAATTTCTGTCTTTAAATACTTGAAATTTTATCATACAAGTCTTTCACTTGCTTGGTTAGGTTTACCTCTAAGACATTTTATATTATTTGAGGCTATTGCAAAAGGTGTTATTTTCTGATTTCTTCCTGCTGTTGTTAATATCCAGCTTTAATCTGTGGGTTAAATCTGATAGGATGTAGGAGGTTATCTAAATTTTCTTGTATCTGTTGAGACTCATGTTGTGTCCAAGTATGTGGTCAGTTTTGGAGAAAGTTCCATGAGATGCTGGATTTTCACATAGATATTGTTTCAATTTGAATTTATCATGGAATACTTTATTTCCTCCATCTATGGTAATTGAAAGTTTTTCTTCATATAGCAGTCTGGCATCTGTGGTACATCTCTCTAGGACCATATGGATTTTATAGTCTCCATTGAGAAGTCAGATTTAATGCTAATATGTCTATCTTTAATGCTATTTGGTCCGTTCCCCTTGCAATTCTTAATATTCTTTCTTTGTTCTGTATATTTAGTGTTTTGATTCTTGAGTGGTGAGGGGACTTTCTTTTCTGGTCAAATGTATCTTATGTTGTATAAGCCTCTTATACCTTTACAGATATCTCCTTCTTTGGATGGGAAATTTTTTCTTCTGCGGTTTTGTTGAAGACATTTCTAAACTGGGTTTCTTCTCCTTCCTCTATTATTTTTAAGTTTGGTCTATTCATAGTGTCTCGGATTTCTTAGACATTTTGTGTCAAGAGTGTTTGGATTTAATATTTTCTTTGACTGGCATGTCCATTTCTTCTATTGTATCTTCTATGCCAGAGATTCTCTCTTCCGTCTCTTGTACTCTGTTGGTGATGCTTGTGTCTGTAGTTTCTGTTCAATTACCTAGATTTTCCATCTCCAGGATTCCCTCTGTTTGTGTTTTCTTTCTGTTTTTATTGTCAGGTCTTCAACAGTTTCCTTCAGTTGTTTGTTGTTGTGGAATGTTTTGGTTGTTTTTGTTTTGTTTTGTTGATGCAATATATAGAGTTTGTTATCATAAAAGAAAGAATCTTTTTATTTAGACAAAAAGAGGAAAATGTAGAAGGTTGGTCTAGTGTTGCTATGTATTCGAATGTTAAATTCTGTATCCCAAGATCTTTCCCAAGATGAGCAAATTCTCATGCACATCAACTTTTGTTATGTAAACCTTCCCCACCCCCCAATTAATCCTGATTAGTTAATCAAAGTAGCTGATATCCTGTAACTGGGCAGAAAAGAGGTAGGTGGAACAAGGGTTCCAAGGCTTAGGGTCTCAGGTAGGGACCACAAGAGGATCAAAGAGAGGAAGGAAGTCGCCCTGGGTAGGTAGATCATAATCCACAAGGCCATGAGGGCTGGCCTGATGGAATAGGAGCACCCTAGGCAGAACATAGCAAGTGATACCTCGAGAATCACCAAGGAACATAGACGGAATAGCATAGAAGGCAATATCTGCCCAGCTCTAGTGCTCTAAAGCTAAGTTCTAAAGTTCTAAGTCTAAAGTTCTCTGTTTCTTTTATTTGGGAACTAAATGATGTGAGGTGAGGTAGAAACCCCTAATCAATATTTAAAGGCAACAAGAAGATGTATCAAACTCCCAAAATAGTAATTACCACAACAAATTGGTGAACCAAAATGAGGTGAGATAATTAAAAAATGCAGGTTCATCATCTCGTCAGACAGTCAAACTCATGATCTTATTAGATATTAGACTAGATTGTTACAATAAAATCTTTCCTAGCTTGAACAAATAGCAAATATCTAAAAACAACTTTGCCTATTCATATATGCTATGATTAGATAGATAATCTTTTAAAACCTCAGAGAATTACAGAATATGGCATTTAAAGATGTTTTTATTACTTAAGGATTCTTTAAGGCCTTTTAGACTTTGAGACATGTTAGCTTCTAGCACCACCCCATTTGACTTGGCAAATGATGATGAACATCAAAGGTCCTCCATTTAGAGGTAGTTCCAATTATGACATGCTAGCCACCAGGCCAAAAAAAAAAAAAAAAAAAGTCCCCAACTTCATCTGCAGACAGAATGCTGTCCGAAATGGACAAAATTTGGATGCAGTAAAGTCGACTGCCAAGTTCTGTCAAGACAGAATAAGCAAGTCTTTCATAATTCTTGCTTGCTTCACAAATATATCTATCACATATACTGGGCCAGAAGACTGAAGATAGATATCCCAATGTTATATAGAACTTTAAGAACTATCCAGTCAGCTAGCTGCCTGTCAGTTCTATAGTTATGGGGGCTGCTTGCCTGCACTTCCTACTTAATCAGATAATATTTATTCCTTCTCAGGACTCTGATGGGATTGAAGACTACATAGTCATAGTCTTGCAATTAAACTTATACAGGATCTCAGAAAATGGTTTAGGGTCTAAGGAGATGTTTGAAGGTTGGTAAATGAAGGTTAGAGGTCTAGAATATATTATATGAAGGTTGGAGAAAATTGAAAACAAGTATTTTAAGGTTGGTAACTACAAGTTATGAAAGAGGATTTAAATGCTCAAGATGGTAATGAAAAACTGTTTTAAAATACAAAACTCTGAACTCACAAAGGTAGGAGAGATAATAAAATACTTTATCCAAAGTTGACAAATACAGACAGACTGGACTTTGTGAATATAATTTTCATACTTGTTTCATATATGTTCCTAATGTATCTTGTTTTTTTCTTGTAAGAGAAAGAGCTTTTTATTTAGACTAAAGGGGGTTGGGGTTGGTCTGGTGCAGCTCTGTATTCAAATGCTAAATTCTATATCCCAAGATCTAGTTGCTTTACATATTCCAGCTTTTGTTATGCAAACCTTGCTTCCCAAGTTAATAGGTCAAAAAAAAAGCTAAAGGGCCTGTGATTGGTCAGGAAAGAGAGAGAGAGAGAGAGAAGAAGAAGGAGGAAGAGGAGGAAGAGGAGGGGGAGGAGGAGGGGGAGGAGGAGACTTCCTGGGAGGGAAAAAGAAATTCTGGAAAGAAGAAAGAGGAATGCTTTTATCAGGAAAGATGGAAGGAGACAGACATGACTATGGGCCTGGAAGGTATAACTAGCCACATGGTTGGATGGGGCTAGGTGGCTGGGTTAACTTAGATGTTCTACTTGAGAGTCTGCCCAACTAAGGCCTAAGTTTTGAAATATTAAAAGGTCTATTGTGGTTATTAGGAGAACAAGCTGGTCAAGGAATATCTTCTGCCATAGTAATTTTTGGCACTAATTAATATATACAGAATAATTAATAATAATAATAACATAACTAATAATAATAATAATAACAGCAAAAGGTATAGAGAGTCCATCACTTAACAGATGTGTACTGTGTAAATGTTTGGTCTTGTGTAACCATCAGCTTTATTAAGTTGTGTTTCTTAAAAATGTATCCACTCTGTGAAATATCCAAATACACCGATATTGGCTCTTTTATATCCATATTCCCTATGTGGTTTCATTTTTACCCCCATCTCTGGTACTGGCAAACGGTTGCTTTTCTACTTTGTATCACCTGACCACTCTTACGAGAATATTAATATTTGATTAATCTTTTCAAAGAACAAAGGTTTAAACAGCTTGGTCATTTTTTTCATATGTGTGTGTGTGTGTGTGTGTGTGTGTGTGTGTGTGTGTGTGTGTTTTATTTATAGTTTTATCCTTTTTCTGCTTTTGAGGTTTAATTTCCTACCAGTTTTCTATGTCTTAAGACAAATATTTACTAATTTTAGTATTTCTTTTTTGATGCACATATGTAAGTCTATGAAGTTTCTGGAAACAGCCCCCATCCCACAAGTTTTGACTTAATTGCTTTTCCAGTTGCTGCAGTAGGCACAGGTGAATGCAGGCTAGTGCTCAACTCTTTCTCCATCTATACAGTCCAGGATCCCCTCCCCAGGAATGATATCTCCCACAATTAAAATGAGTCTTCCTGCATCAGTACCATAATTAAGAAAATCCCCTACAGCCACACAGCCCAGTTTTCCAGGTAATTCTTGATCTTACTGATCAGAATGCATCAGATGATGAAGGCATCAGTTAATACCAACCATCACAGTACATTACAAGTATTTTGAAATTTATTTCCTTTTTTATTGCTACTTCTTCTTTGATAGATGCATTATTTTTTATAAATCTGGCATAACATAGCAAACTTTAATGTATTAAAGATCACTTGGTACAATTGTTAAACACTATGTTATATGTATTTTTAAATCTTTTATTCAATACATGGCCAGTTTGTTAAGTGTTGTACCTCTAAAAAACATATATTCTGTAATTCAGGGCACGTTAACTAGTTAAATGTTGTTCTTAGTATTATTCTGATCTGATAGTTTTCTGGAAAAATGAAAGCTGAGTGAATTTGTTGTCAGAAAGACAATATTTCACTATGAGAAAATTCAAGGCTTGTGGGAAATGATCTAAACAAAGACAAGGATCTTCAAGAATTAAAGAAGAGCATCCCCAGATGTCAGGTGTGAGTCAGATTACACAGTGTCAACATTTCTTTTCTATTTTGGTTTTTGTGGTTTTGTTTTTTGTTTTCAGAACCATTGAAGGCCTGTTGAGCACAGTAAACCAAGAAAATCCAAAGAGATCAAATGATTATAATGAAGGAACTTAATGCCATTCAGAGAGAGCAAAACGCAGTCCACAAAACCTGCCAGAACTAATGGCTGAATTCTGACAGGCATGGAAAGTCAGCTAACTTGCAACTACTAGCTGAATGACCCATGTATCAAGAATGATCTACTGGAAATTTTTAAATTACCACAAAGGTGAAATAATGAATAGTTTTAATAAGTGGAGAGATAAAGACAGTGGTGTAGAATAGAAAACTCAATAATGGTAAGGTGTTAATTTAGTATTGCCCATTAGACCAAGTGTGATGGTGGACCCCAGCACTGAATCAGGAAGATTAGGTTTTCAAGATCAGTCTCTGCTATACAATAAGTTCAAAGCCAATATGGGCCACATAAGACACTGTCTCAACTCATTAAAAAAAGAAAGTAGATAGATACAAGTTATTTTCCAACTGCTAGATATTATTTCTGGGAACTTGACCTAGGATATGATCTTTTTCTGGCTAGTGTTTAGACTGACACAATAAACTCTTTTTGCATGTTTTTTACAAGATTCAGTGCAAGCACACATTTCTCACAGTCTTTTTATGCCAAAGTTTATGTGGATCTGCAAAAGATCTAGAAAAGCTAAAACAAAGTAACAAGTTTAAAAGTGTATATCAACAGATTTCAGGTCTTGGAGTTCAGAAATGTATCTAGAAAGATCTACTTATCTTGAACTATATAGAGATTTATCCACATTTGTATGTTTATAGTGTATATGTAAACATTATCTGGGGTTCTTTAGAAAATAGAATCAATAGAAGAGAGATGGTACATAAATATATAGATATATAAGTAGATGATATGTAAATAGATTATAGCTAAGCATATGATAGGTCATACATACATACATACATACATACATACATACATACATACTTACCAAGACAAACACACAGAAAGACAGATTAGAAGATATTGGTTCACATGACAGCGAAAGCTGACACATTCCAGGAGTAATCAACAAGCTGAAACCTCACAGAGCCAATGGTATAGTTCTGAAGGTCTGAAGCCTTTAGTTTAAATCCATGAAAACTGATTGCACAGCTCTAATACAAAGCTAGTAATCTAAAGATCTAGAAAGAGCCAGTGTTTCAATTCATTGAAAACTTGATTGGATTGTGAAAGGCCTAGGAGATGAATATGACACACTCCTGGGTTTGTCTGTGATGACATTCCCAAAAACAATCAAATCTTGAATGTGTGCGAGTGTGCGCGTGCGCGCACACACACACACACACACACACAGAGGTACTAGATACAAACACACACAAGAACTGGATAAACATGTACTATTTCCTTAGTGGAGGGGATTGACAGATGCTGACAATACTTGGGAGCCTGAAGAAAACCTAGATCCTCCACAGTTAACAGAAGCTGTTCTTGGTGCTCAAAGTCTAGAAAGTTCAGGAAACAATGTCACAAAAAGAAAGATTTTATCTGACCGAATCTGATGAGAGTAAATCCAAGAGAAAAAGAGACACTGCTAACAAGCCAAGAGGATGTGCCAAAGACCTTAATCCTGATGAAGTGATGAGTGCCATAGACAGAAATGAGAATCAAGATTTCTCATGAAATGGGTGGATTCACAACAGACTGGTGCTGGCAAAGAAGTAAGGTATAGCGTGTTTTCATGATGTTGCTGTTGTTTACAATGAGAGGCCAACTTCACATTCTTGTCCAGACCATGAAGTGCAAAAAAGATTCTCATATTCTCTCTCTCTCTCTCTCTCTCTCTCTCTCTCTCTCTCTCTCTCTCTCCCCTTCCTCCCTCCCTCCCTCCTTTTTTCTTTCTCCTCCTCCTCTTCCTCCTCCTTCTCTTCTTCCTCCTTCTCCCCCCCCTCCTCCTCCTCCTCTTCTTCTCTTCTCTGTCTCTCTGAGGGGGGCATTGGTTGGTTGGATGGTTTTTAAATAATAGTGCGGTTAAAGTCACCAGGTTTTTTGAAAATTGAATTTGATGTGTTAGTCTTGAATATATTGACAGTTGCTGAAATCTGGATGGTTTGGGTTTGGATTTTGTATTAAGAATGCTAGTTACTTTGAACAAATAAAGGCTTCCTGTAGTACCCTTCTTTAGCAGAATAGAGCATTTGATCTTGTGGTTTATTTCCTCTGCATGGGAGAATAGTCTTTTCTAAACATTGGAGAAATTGCCCAGCAAGAATTTGTTTTTTGGACTGCGTTGAAGAAGGACAATTCTAAGCTTTTTGTTTGTGTGTTATGATGGCTATTCTTGGCTTGGCTGCCAACTTGACTACATTTGATCAACTTAAAACTCAAGTTTCTAGTCATACCTATGTGGGATTTCCTCTATCAGATTATTTGAGGTGAGAAGACCCTGAATCTAGTTCACATCTGCTGGAGGCAGTGCCTACAAAGAAGGGTAAAAGTTTTCATATTTGCCTGCTTCCCCTCACTCTCTCTGAATCAGCCTATTATTGTGGCTGATATTAAATCCAGCTTCTTCAGGGAGGAGCCATCCAGGAATCCTCCAGGACTCTAGAGCAAGTTAGGACTGCCAAGACACCTAGCCTCATGGACTGAACAACTATTAAATTATCATCCTTTCTGCAGCAGATAGCCATTGTTAGATTATCTGGACCACAACTGGTGAGCCAGGGTGTGTGTGTGTGTGTGTGTGTGTGTGTGTTTCATTAATATATGGAGATAAATATATATTCATATATATTCATTGTGTCAGTTCTGTTCTTTTGGAGAACCCTAATGTATGTATGTATTTATAAAATACTTATCTATTTTTTAAAAAAATATTCAGCTGGACAAAACATGGATGAGAACCCAAGTTCATGACACCCCATGACTGTGAGAAACATAAAAGAAACTTTTGAATAAGCTGAATTTTTTTCCTGAAGCTGTAACCTTTCAAATTAAATAGGTGATTCTGTAGTTCATTGTACAGCTGAAGTTAGATAATTTCAAAATAGCTGCATCAGAATTGAGATCTATAATATCAAATAAATTCAATAATCTATTTGCAAAATTCCTAAAAGGCAAAATTTCATCGCTTCCAATGAGTTGTATTGGGGTTACTTATAGTAATATGGGTGAGGGATTACTTACAGGAACAGAAATGACTCAAAGACAGCTGTGTCACTGGAAGCCCACTCTAACAAGGGTGACAGCTCACAAGGGCTGTGAACAATCTACAGGTAGTTCAACAGATGGGAGAATATTCTTTCCCAGTAGCTCAGTTTATCTGAGTCTCTTTTAGACAACTCTGCTGGTATTTGTTTCTTTCCAGTAATTTGTCTGTTCTCTACTTCTTCAAGGTTCCTTGGCTAGTCTCTGTTTCTTCCAAGCTTGTGGGTTTATCTAAGAATGATTCTCAGCAATTCTTTCTGTTTACATACTCTTGGGGAAAGAGAGGCTTAGTGAATCTTACTGGTTTCAGGGACTTCCTGGGACTCTTTTATTTCCTGTCTTAAGGAGCTTCCCTGAATGACGGAGTCTGTTATTTTCCTTTAGAATAGTGTTTCTCAATCTTTGGGTAGTGACCCCTACAGGGGTCACATATCAGATATCCCACATATCAGATATTAACATTGTGATTCATAACAGTAGCAAAACCACAATTATGAAGTAGAAATGAGGTGAATTTAGTGTTGGAGGTCACTACAATACTATTTTTTTTCTTTATTTTTTATTGGATATTTTCTTTATTTACATTTCAAATGTTATTCCCTTTCCAGCCTCCCCAATCCCCTATCCCATCCCTCTCCCCTGCTTCTATGAGGGTATTCCCCCACCCACCCACCCACTCCCACCTCCCTGGCCTCGGATTACTCCACACTGGGGTATTGAGCCTTCACAGGACCAAGGGCTTCTCCTCCCATTGATGCCAGACAAAGCCATCCTCTGCTACATATGCCGGTTAGAACCATGGGTCTCTCCATGTGTACTCCTTGGTTGGTCTTTTAGTCCCTGGGAGATTTGGGGGTTCTGGTTGGTTGATATTGCTGTCCTTCCTATGGGGTTGCAAACCCCTTCAGCTCCTATACACTAGCAGCTTGACACACACCTGAATGCTCTAGAACAAAAAGAAGCAAATACGCCCAAGAGGAGTGATGGCAAGAGTAATCAAACTCAGGGCTGAAATCAACCAAATAGGAACAAAGAGAACTATACAAAGAATCAACAAAACCAGGAGCTGCCTTCTTTGAGAAAATCAATAAGATAGATAAACCCTTGCCAGACTAACAAGCGGGCACAGAGACAGTATCCAAATTAATAAAATCAGAAATGAAAAGGGAGACATGACAACAGAAACTGAGGAAATTTTAAAAAATCATCAGATCCTACTACAAAAACTTATACTCAACAAAATTGGAAAATCTGGATGAAATGGACAATTTTCTAGACAGATACCAGGTGCCAAAGTTAAATCAAGATCAGATAAACCATCTAAACAGTCCCATAACCCCTAAAGAAATAGAAGCAGTCACTAATCATCTCCCAACCAAAAAAAGCCCAGGACCAGATGGTTCAGTGCAGAATTCTATCAGACCTTCAAAGAAAACCTAATCCCAATACTCTTCAAACTATTCCACAAAATAGAAACAGAAGGAACACTATTCAATTCATTCTATGAAGCCACAATTATGCTGATACCTAAACTACACAAAGACCAAACACAGAAAGAGAACTTCAGACCAATTTCCCTTATGAACATTGATGCAAAAAATGCTCAATAAAATTCTCGCAAAATGAATTCAAGAATACATCAAAACAATCATTCACCATGATCAAGTATGGTTCATCCCAGGGATGCAAGGATGGTTCAATATACAGAAATCCATCAATGTAACCCATTACATAAACAAACTCAAAGAAAAAAAACCACATGATCATTTCAGAAGAAGCATTTGACAAAATTCAGCATCTCTTCATGTTAAAAGTCTTGGAAAGACCAGGAATTCAAGGCCCATACCTAAACATAGTAAAAGCAATGTACAGTAAACCAGTAGCCAACATCAAACTAAATGGAGAGAGACTTGATGCAATCCCACTAAAATCAGGGACTAGACAAGGCTGCCCACTCTCTCCCTATCTATTCAGTATAGTACTTGAAGTTCTAGCTAGAGCAATTAGACAACAAAAAGAGGTCAAAGGGATACAAATTGGAAAGGAAGAAGCCAAAATATCACTACACCACGATTAATGTATTAAAGGGTTGCAGTATTAGAAAGGTTGAGAACCACTGCTTTAGAACACCTTTTTGTTTCACCTTCCCATAAGCCTCCTGTCCTTAAATCTCTCATTGTTTCATTTCTCTTTACATCCTATGTCTTAAGAAGCTTCTTTCCAAGGTGGAGTGCTTTAGCCCTGGAGGAAACTGCTGCACAATAATGTTTTTACTTTATTTTTACTCATTCTTATCCTGTAGGCTCCATCTTTTCAATATTTGCTTTCCTGGCTCAGCATAGTCCAGAAAAAAAAAATAGCTTGTGGTTTGAGAATGTTATTCATTTATTTACAGTTTATTTTATTATGAAAAATGGTAAACAGTGGTCAAGGAATAGTTTCATACTTCTTTTAAAACATCTGGGCTGGAGGGATGACTCAGTGTTTAGAAATACCTACTGTTCTTGCAGAGGACTGAGTTAGATTTCCAGCATCCACACTGGGCAGCTCACAACCTCCTACAACTCCAGCTCCAAGGGATCCGAATCCCTCTTCAGGTCTGTGTGGACACCCACTTTCACATACACACACCCACATACATAAATATATTTAAAAGTATTTTTTAAAAATTTATTCTTCTCTCATATATAACATTCCGACCACAGTTCCTCACCCTCTTCTCCTCCCAGTCCTTTCCCTCACCTCATTTTTCCCCAGATCTACTCCTCCTCTGTTTCCCTTCAGAAAAGAGCAGGCCTCCAAAGGATGCCAACCAGACATAGCATACAAGCTAAAAAAAAGAGTAGGCACATACCCTCATATGAAGGCAGAAAGAAAAGGGTCCCAAAAACAGGCAAAAGAGACACCCCTGCTCACACTCTTAGGACTCTCACAAGAACACGAAGCTATACAACCATAACATACATGCAGAGGAGCTAAGTCAGACACATTTAGGCTCCCTGATTGTCACTTCAGTCTCTGTGACCCCCTATGAGACCTGGCTAGTTGATTCTTTAGGCCATGTTCTTATGGTGTTCTTAACCCCTCTGGCTTCTACAGTCCTTCCTCCCCTGCTTCCTTTGGATTCCATGAGCTTCTACTAATGTTTGGCTATGGATCTCTGCATCTGCTCTATCAGTAACCAGATGAAGTCTCTCTGGTGATGATTATGCTAGGCTCTAGTCAAGAAAAGTAAAAGCACAAAAATAAACAGTGAAAATGTACCATATTATGGATAAACCACTTTAATCCTCAATTTATAAATCGTTTTCACAAATTAGTAATAAAAAAGTTAAAAAATAAATAAATATGGGCCCAAACTGTGCACAGGAATTTCACAAAATATCCAAATCAACTATGAATGTATCAAAAAGGAGCTCAACTGCACACGTAAACAGGGGATTGAGCTAAGTACAACATGAAAGACTGTTCTAATCCCACAGCTGCTGATATAGGAAAGTCTGCTGAGAGAAAACATTGCTAGAGCTCTTATTTATTGTTGGCAGAAAGTTTATAAATAACAGCTTGGTATCACCTAATAAAATGAGCCACACTAATCCACTGACTCAGAAATTCCTCTTAATAGAATGTATAAGTAAATCCCTATGTGACCAAGAGAGTTGAGCAAGAATGTTCCCAGCAGTTCCTTACAACAGTTCAAATGAGAGTCAGCCCAAATGACTGAGGTGGGGGAGATAGGTAGACTCTGTCATCTTAATAAGATGAAATATCATTGTGTAATAAACCAAAAAAATTACTATCATGTTTGTAAGAAAAATATGAGCATAAACTCCAGATGCCAAAGAATGTGTACTTATATACTATGTGAGAATGTTTATATGAGCTGCAAAATGAGGAAATCAATCAATCAATTAATCAATTAATCAATGAGGCTTAAATCTCAGTAGTTCTGGTCCCTAAAATGTCCAGCATTGACTGAAAGACAGAGACCATGCAGGGATAAGACCAACCTTGATATGTTGCTTGTTGCAAACATAGATTGAAAATTAAGCAGGGCTGGAAAGATGGCTTGGTGGGTAAGTGGGCCTGGTGGTTACTTGACCACATCTGCAACTAATTAAAGCCCAAGCAGTCAGGCACATCTGGAAGGGATTTTCCTTGGTTGAATCATTTGAGGACATCCTGATGGCATCCTGTATAAAGGACATGAAAGAAGGAAGCTTTGGCTTTTTGCCTGCTTGCCCTTGGCTCCTGCTGACACCTTCATTCCTTCACTAGTATTAGCACCTACTGCTTTTGGATTCTGATTCAATATGGTATACTGAAGACCAGATGATGGACTGAAGACCTACTGAATTTTTGGACTTTGTATTTTTAGACAACCATTGTTGGACTTATAAAACCACAGCCTGTAAACCACTCTAATAAATCATACACACATACACACACACACACACACACACACACACATACACACACACACACACACGCACACACACATATGTATATGTATGTGTGTTGTATAATTAATCAGAAAACTCTAATTAATACAATAGATTTTCTCTAAGTGTGAGAACCTAGCTCAGATCCCAGCACCTGTAGCAAAAGCCAGAATACCTGTGTGTGTGTGTGTGTGTGTGAGAGAGAGACAGACAGACAGACAGGCAGAGAGCACTGTAGGAGGCAGAGACATGAAGATCTCTCGGGCTTGCTGGCCTAGTTCTAGGTTCAGTGAGAATAACTTAGAGGATAAAAGCACGAGCACCTGGTGCTCTCCTCTGACCTCTATGCACACACAGAGGCATACATATCAGCACACTTATGTGCTTATAAATCACATATACAGTACACATGCCCATATACAATACAAAGAATAAATAACATTTTTGTAAGATCTGTAAACATTCTACACATATCATACATAAATATGTTAAAATAAATCATAAAGGTGTTAATTATCTGAACTATTCATAATGCTGATCCAGCAAGCCCATATCATGACTGTGAGGTAAAATAGGATGTTTCATATACATTGCAGCATCACTAACATCCCAGTAAAGTAGATCATATGCCCACAGCACAGCATGATCTAGGTAACTCTCGTGTTCAGCACTGTTGAGACATTAAGTGACTGAAGCTTTGTAGGTGCCTTTTGGCATCATTTTGATCAGAACTGCCAAATTTATAGAAGCTTGTACAGAAAGCTTCCTTTTCTCTGTTCATGCTCAGTTCCTACATGTACCAAATACAAGGTCACTCCTGTTAGTGTTTTTTCCCTTGCCCCTGGTAAGGGACATCTACAGGCTGTCACTCTGGGAGCTCTCCAAACAAAGGACAGCAGATGCAAATGCTTACATGGACATCAAAGGAAGTTAGAAATCACAAATACCTATATGAGCAACAAAAGATGCCAAGCTTCCACAAAAAAGGAAGACAACATGCACCTCTGTTTGCCTGAGACAACTGGATTCTGTGACAACCCTCTTACTTGACCGTGGCTTCTTAGACTCCTTTCATAACGGGTAAGTGCTCAATTTTTACTATGATGGTCCAGGCAGTGCTGAGAGAGAGGTCCTTGTTTCTTAGAGTAAATGTAAAGTTTGGTCCCTTATAAGATCTGAATAGCCTGGGTTTTCATAAATTAAATATGAGTTAAGTCAGATGATAAGGGAGTCATGTTTGTACGATGTGGAAAAAGTCGAAGGAGACATTCTAGACAAGGATGATTAGAACTGGCTTCAATTTAAAGGAAGAAGGAAGACAAGTGGCCTTTCTGTGTTTCTACACGCGAGAGAAGACTTCTCTCCTACATCATCCCAGCAGCAGTGTCAATCCCAAAGCCTTTCTCTGCAAAGACCCAGTCTTTGATGTTGAGAATTTCAGCTAATGCTTCCTCCCTCTGCTTTCCATGAGCCAAGGAGCCCCTCCAGCATCAGACCCATAGACTGTGAAATACAAGCTGGCCTTATCCGGGACGTTCTTACAACTTGAAAGAAGAGATGAGATGAGCTGGTAAAATTATAGTAATAGGGGCCTCCATTCTGCTTCACGTAACTGTTTTCATTTCACAGACAAACAGACAGATGATATAGATATAGGATATAGATTAGACATATACATAGACATATAGATATATAGATTAGATATAGGCTTAAGCATAGATACAGATATATATATTAGCTCACATTCTGGAATGCTAATGAGCTGTAACATACATGGAACATCCTATTTTACTTCACAGTCATGGTATGGGCTTGCTGGATCAGCATTATGAATAGTTCAGGCAATTACAACACCTTTATGATTTGTTATAAAATATGTACATGTTTTATATTATACATATATATAACACAAATATGACATATTTACATATCAAAATATATTTACAGATTTTACATATATCAAGATTTCCAGAGAGTTATTTATTTCTGAAAGATGGACTTAGCAGGCAAATGAATTTCATAAAACTATAGCATTGTATAAGTTATCCTGATCTCTCATGTAGTTATTGAAGACATCAAAACTGCCCAGTTTCAAAAAGGTGGAGTAGTAGAGACATCCATTATTTTCCTATTGCTCTCTACAGGCCTAAATCTGTTGAGACATTAAATGATGTCTCATAAGGCATCAAGTGTATGCCTTCAGGAAGAAGATTGTGTTATATGCAGGGACAAAGGTTTAGTAGGAAATAGCAAACAGAGGCCAGATAAAATCCAGAAATACTGAATTGTCTATCTGGAAACAAACAAACAAAAACTCTAATACCAGGTTCTGAGCAAACATTAGAAAAGGTGACTATCCTAGTTAGCTTTGACTGTCAACCCAATGCAATCTAGAGTCTTCTGGGAGAAAGGCACCATTGAGAAATTGTCAAGGTCGTATTGTCCTGTAAGCATGTCTAGAGAGGATTGTCTTCATTATTAATTGACACCTGGAGTCTCAGCCCACTATGGGTAGCACCATGCCTAGGCAGATTGTCCTAAGCTGTTTAAGAAAGCTAGGAAAGCAAGAGTCTATGATTGAACCAGCAAGCTGTGCTTCTCCGTGGTTTCTGCTCTGTCCTGACTTCCTTCAATGATGTGTTGTTAGCTTTAAGGCAAATTCATTGTTACAGCTTCTTGTTACAATGTCTGAGATCCACACAGGATCTTCTGGGCTTCTCCCAAGGTCTTCAGTCATTTCTCCAGCTCTGCCCTCTGTAGCTCTCCAGGGTCTAGTTGACTCCACTCCATTGCTATTGCTGTTCTTGATGGTCATCCTATGGTACTGGCATCTCTATTATTCTTGGGTCTTCTGCTACAACTATGCCTCACCAATAGTTGCCCATAGGCTCCCTTCATGGTGCCAAGTCTCAACTTCTTTGCATGACCCTTTCACTCCTGGGCCCTCAACTGCAACTGAGACTGCCTTTCCTGCCTCACACACTGCCAAGTCTTTGCTGCTCTCATGGCCCCTTCATGCCTTCAAAACCAGTAGCACCTAGGTGATTCTTACACATTTTCAAATCTAGCTGTAGACTTGGAACAAGGAACAACCTTGGCCACCTCTGGAACATAGCTTCTTTGTGCTCTCAGAAAACACTTCCCTAAAGATTTCACCTCTGTGATGCTGGACTTTTCTTTTCTTTAAGATTTATTTTATTTATTATATGTATGTACACTGTAGCTGTCTTCAGACACTTTTTTCTTCTATTTCTGGCCCTGCTCGCTTTAGCCCTGCTCTCTGTAGCTGTCTTCAGACACCCAGAAGAGGGCATCAGATCTCATTAGGGATGATTGTGAGTCACCATGTGGTTGTTGGGATTTGAACTCAGGAGCTTCAGAAGAGTAGTCAGTGCTCTTAACCACTAAGCCATCTCTTCAGCCCCGATGCTGGACTTTTCTTAATTACTGTTAATTTCTTAGCTCTAACCAGCATCCGTTGTCCCAGTAACCACTTCCTCATGGCTAAAACTGCTGAGTTCTGCTGCTCTCTGGGGCTGCCCCCTTGTTCATCAGCTTTCTGTTTCCCAACTCCTTTAAGGCTTTCCTGGAGCTTGCTCTGTAGACTGACCTTGAACTCAGAAACTGGCATAGCTCTGTCTCCAAAATGATGGGATTAAAGGTGTGCGCCACCACTCCTGGGCCTAAGCTTTTCAAGGCCATTATGCCTCAAGATCCGGATAAAGCCTGTGTCTTCCAGCCTCACAATCTGGATCACAGGTATGCCCTCATTTTGGATTATAGTTTATTTCAGATTAAAAGTCCAAATGAAAACAATAACCAGATAATAATAACATCTAACATGATATGAGCTATCCCTTGTTCAACTACAAATGCATAAACAGTAAGCTGGGTTGCCCCAGGGTCACCACGATCTTAATTCCATTTAATTCTTAAACACAGGATTTAATTCCATTTTACTTCCTGGAGCCCTTTTATTACTTAAGCCATGCATTTTTTTCATTTTTCCTTTCTAATCTTACTACATTTGATTAAAACTTGATTCAGGAGACTAAACCAGAGGACAAAGTCTATGCTGGGCTTTTTTGAGAGTTTCTTTTTCAATGCAATTAATTGAAATCTCTTTACCTTAGCTTCAGGTAGATTCTTCAGACAAGGGCAAAAAGTAGATACATTCTTCACAAAAATATTCCAAGAAGTCTCTAGGCCAATGCTAAAATTCTTCTTCTCAGAAACCTCTAAAACTAAGCCCCCAAAGTTCAAATCACCCTCAGTACTAATGTCTTCCATAGTCCTACTAGTATGGCCCAGTAAGCCCCCACTTAAAGCATTCCACCACTTTCTAAATCCAAAGTCTCAAAATCCACATTTCTCCAAATAAAAACATGGTAAGGTCTATCACAGCAATACTCCAGTCCCTGGAACGAAGTTTTGTGTTAGGGTTTTACTGCTGTGAACAGACCATATGACCAAGTCAATTCTTACAAGGACAATATTTAATGAGGGCTGGTTTGCACTTTCAGAGAGGAGGGCTGCTTTGACTATCTGGGAGGATTTGTGCTTCTGTAGAAACTTTAAGTTCCTTTTCTGCTTTCCTAAGGAATGTCACTGGGACTTTTATTGGAATTGTATTGAAAGTATATGTGCTTTTGGTAGGACAGCCAATTTCACAGAATTGGTTCTTCTAGTCCATTAGCATGGGTGTGGTATGTCTTTCCGGTTCTTCTAGTCCATTAGCATGGGCGTGGTATGTCTTTCTGTCTTCTAATTTCTTCCTTGATTTCTTTCCTTACCGTTTTAAAGTTTTCTTTGTAGATATCTGTACTGGCTGGTTTTGTGTCAGCTTGACACACGCTGGAGTTATCACAGAGAAAGGCGCTTCAGGTGAGGAAATGCCTCCGTGAGATCCACCGGTAAGGCATTTTCTCAATTAGTTATCAACGGGGGAGGGCCCCTTGTGAGTGGTACCATCTGTGGACTGGTAGTCTTGGGATCTATAAGAGAGCAGGCTGAGCAAGCCAGAAGCAAGCCAGTAAGAAACATTCCTCCATGGCCTCTGCATCAACTCCTGCTTCCTGGCCTGCTTGAGTTTCAGTCCTGACTTCCTTTGGTGATGAACAGCAACATGGAAGTGTAAGCTGAATAAATCCTTTCCTCCTCAATTTGCTTCTTGGTCATGATGTTTGTGCAGGAGTAGAAACCCCGTCTAAGACAATATCTTTCACTTCCTCAGTTAAGTTTATTGCAGTGCGGGGGGAGGGTAGGGGGTTGGAGTTTTGGTTTGTTTATTTGTTTGTTGGTTGGTTTTTGTGAATGAGCTTGTTTTCCTAATTTTGTTTTTAGTATATTTGTCATTGATATATAGAAAGACTACTGCTTTCTTGTGCATACATTTTGTGTGCTGCCACTTTTCTGAAAGTATGTTTCAGGTCTACGAAATTTTAATGGAATCTTTAGGGTCTCTCGTGTGTCACCTACAAATAGGGATGCTTTGGCCTCTTCCTTTCCTTTTGTATCCCTTTGCTTTCTTCTCTTGCCTTGTTGCTTTAGCTATGTTAAAGCACTATATTAAACATGGGTGGAGAAAGTGGACATCCTAATCTGTTCCCAACCTTAGTGAAAGTGCTTCAAGTTTATCTTTAAGTTATGCTTCCAGTTTGCTATTTGCCAGATGGTTGCTGTATGTAACCTTTACAGTGATGAGATATGATCTCTCCAACCCTTCATCTATCAAGATGATTGATTATAGGACTAAATAAATGATGGATTTTGTCAAAAGTCTTTTCTTCGTTGATTAAGATTACTATAGAATTCACGTCAATAAATTATATTTGGTGATTTACATATTTTGAACTATCCCTTTATATCTGGGATAAAGCCTATTTTGGGCAATACTTTTATATGTTCTTGAATTGGATTTGCCAGTGTTTTGTTAATAATTTTTGCATTTGTCCTCACCAAGAGATATTAGTCAATAGTTTTATTTGTTAAATTTTGTCTGCTGTTGAAATCAGATGAGTCCTGATATGTTTCTTCTTTTCTGTGTTATGGTATAATTTGAGAAGCAGTGGTTTTCTTCTTTAACTGACTGGAAGAACTCTGCAGGCATTATGATTGCCAGAGCTTTTATTAAGCAATATTATTTGTTAGGAATTTGGTCTCATTGTTTGTAATAAGTTATTCAAGTTGTTGATGGAATCTTGGCTTTACTTTGCAGGCCAAAGTAAGAAGAAGTTCATCCATTTCTTTTTGATTTTTCAGTTTGGTGTGATACAGGTTCTTAGTGGTCAAAGTTATATGACTGCGCAGTTCAGAGGTCTTTGGGCAGAACTTACTACAATATTTTTGTTAAATGGACATGGTTTCAAGCTGCCTTCTGTATAGATATGTACATGCCTGTATATCAGTCCTGCTCTCAGCCTTGAGCAGAGAAGCTTCTGTTCGCAGTGGATAGCGGTTACTTCTGAGACTCATAACTGGGAAATGTGCTGAGGATGAGTGATTATTGAGTCTGTCCAAAATGAACTGCAAAACAATGTAAGGTCAGGATGGTGGGGAGCAGTACCATAAAATGGTGTCTTTCTGGACATGACATGATCCAGAATGCATGTTGCACCCATGAACTCATAGCAGAGGGAAGGGTCAACAGAATAACTCAGAGCTGGAAGGATGTGTAGTTCCTCTAACATTTAATTTCCAGGTAATTTGGAGCATACTTATAGAAGTAGACTCTTTGGGGTGCTAAAACTGAGGAGAGTTATAGGCAGACTTCATTCAGTCTAATTTAGGAGTTAGTGTATTATCCCAGGCTCCTGAGAGTTGTTAACCATCACATAGCATGGGTTTGAATCCCACTTCTGCTACTAATTTATGTCCTTGTTTGCATTTCTGCTGCCATGAATAAAATACCATGACCAAAATAATGAAGAAAGAGTTTATTGTGGCTTATAGTTCCACAAGGATGGTGTCCATCGTGGTGAAGGCGTTTATTGTGGTGTATCATCATGGTGAGAAAGACTTGGCATCATAGTAAGAGCAATAAATTGGATAGTCACATTTTCATCCCCAAGCAGGAAGCCAAAAACATGAAACAAGAATTGCTACAAGGCTAAACTCTCAAAGCCCACCCTGAGTGTCGTGCATCCTCCAGCAAGGCTCCGCCTCCTAACAGTGATGAGCATCCTCCAGCAAGGCTCCACCTCCTAAC
>JADRCH010000059.1:812555-851179 GCA_019843965.1 Rhynchomys soricoides | reverse complement strand
ATGAGCATCCTCCAGCAAGGCTCCACCTCCTAACAGTGATGAGCATCTTCCAGCAAGGCTCCACCTCCTCACAGTTTCATAACATCTCCAAACAGTACTATCAAGTGGGTACCAAGTGTTTAAATATATAAACCTGTGGATAACAATTCTCACAAACCATCTTATTCCACCCCCTGATCCTTATAGTCTTAGCATATGAGTATACTATGCTGAGGTCATGAGACTTTGATGAGGTTGTGAAAGAAGGGGAGTATCTCTCAGTGCTCTTGGGAGAGCTAGGAGTGTGAAGGGTCCTATTATCTGGGTCTATCAGAAGCCTCTGGAGGGCTGGTAAAAACACAACACATTGTGCTCTCCTGGACGTCATTTAGGTCATTGTGATGCTAGCAGATGCCATGACAGCAACCATTTCTGCTGTGCTCCTCAAGCATACGAGCAACCCAGTCCCATGAGAAAAGTGCATCACTTGGGACCACCTCCAGGACACCAATTCCAAGTCTGTCAGGGTTCCAACTGAAAGCATTTAAGGAGCATAAAGACTTTAAGATGTGAAGGAGCACAGAAAAAGCACAAGGAAGTTTTGTAGTTACAGTCCTTGAGTGTCCTTCACCCCTCTATGGATAGAGCCACAGCAAGCCAACTTGAGAGATGCTGAAGCCATTGACTGAGGTACACATGCAGTCAGAGGAGGAGAAGCTGTTCAACAGCTCTCCTTCCTTCAAAGACCCACCACCCAGCTTGAAGCCAGTGGCCAGCTTTGTCCTTGACAGAGGTCCTCACGTGTGACTGAAGAGACAAGCTTGTGGTTTCCTTTCCTCACATGACTCTTGGCAATTTTTTTCGGTCAAAGCATGTCCGATTCAGTTGAACAACACACACACAGCTGCGATTCTCTGGAAGAGCTTGCGCAAGCCGTGGATGGTCGGTTCCCTCAAGGCTGAAGGGAATTAGCTGTTAAAGCCCTCCGAGCCCCAGGAATGTGTTATGGGAAGAGTTTCAATTATTGCTTCCATTTGTTTAGTAGCTTTAGAGTTCCTTTTTTTTTTTTCATTTCTTTTTGCAATCTGATTACATTTTGAAAAATAAACTCATCCATTTCTTCGAAGTTAAATTTATTGGCACACACTTCTTGTTTTCTTTTGGGTGTCTACAAGCTCTAGGATGACACTTTCCTTTTTCATTCTGACTGGTGGTTATCTGTGCTTTTTCTCCAGCCTTGAGGGAGTTTTAGTTTAGTGTTTGCCTTGCTAACCACCTTACTTTGGGTTTAACTTACCTTTTCTGGTAGATACTGGTATATTCTCTCTCTCTCTCTCTCTCTCTCTCTCTCTCTCTCTCTCTCAGCTTGATTTGAGAGAATGGAAAGACTTATTTTGTGAGTGTGAGTGTACCAGAATATTCTTAAAGCTTCAACAAGGAAGAAGCCAAGTGTGTGCATGGACAGATACACTCAGGCAGAAGACATTGTCCAGGCTGCCCCACCCCCAGACCCCCACCACCACTGCTGGTGTACCACCTGCCCCAGCCTCATGTTCTCCTCAACCCCTGCTCTATTCTCCTCCAAGGCAGCTCCAGAAACAGGAACAGAATGTCTTCCTGACCCTTTCCCCATCAGAGCCTCAAGTTCTGATAGTCCCCAAACTAGAGAATAGGTCTGCCTGGACCAGAGTGGCAGAAACACATAGATCACAATATGGCTTATGATAAATAGTGTGGACAGCCCCTGCCATCAGAACCTGACCCTATCAGTTCAAGCACTGGATTTTCACACAGAACTCGAAAACAAAAGCCTCTAATGGCTACATGGAAATGATTACGTCAGTAATGACTGGTTTAGCCTTCTGCCTTCACTGCCTCCCTCCCTCAGGGCTTTGGGTATGCTATTGAATCTCTCTACGCCTCCATTTCCTCAACCATCAAATAGGCATGATGATGAAGATGTGTGCCTCCTAAGAACCAAATACATAACAAGGGTAAGGCCTTCTTTTATGGCTTTCTTTCTCAGATTGGAGAAAGCAGGCACAAATCAGTCTTTAACTTGCTGGCTACCTACAGTGAGCTCATGAGACACTGCCCTGTTCTCTATTCCCTCTGGCTGCTCATGCCAAGATAATGAGGCACCAGTGGCCAGTGCTGCACATCATGGCTTCCCTCTTGAATTTCCTGGTCTCACTGAACTTGGGGACCTCTACCTTATGATTTGGTCATGACTAAGCCTGAGAGAAAATCTTCAGTGTTCCCTGTGTGCAGTTCTCATAGATAAGCAGGACAGCATGGGAAGAGAGGATAGGATTAACCTAGACAGAATGGTTTGGGCTTCTATAGCTCTTCTGTGCTGGCTGCTCACTACAGCCACCATTGGTACCATTGGTATCCCAGGAGTGGCTCAGGCTGAGGAAACCAATCCATTTTTCTCCTCCATGACCTCTCTTGCCTTTTGTCCCTCTCTTTTGCCAGGAATTCCTAACCCAACAGCCCCACTCCCAAGCCTCTTAGAATAGCAAGACTCTCCAGAGCCTTGAATATCTCATTCCACAATTAGAAAGCTGAAGTTAGGTTGGAGACAGAAGGAACTTTCTTGGCCAGCTGCAGGCCCATAGCAAGACTGATACCTAAGCTGCCAGCTGTAAATCTAGAGCCACTTCTGTGATGCTCTGCAGTTCTAGGGCCATGCACTGGTCTCTGCCAGGTGCCAAGGATGTGTCCCCATCATATAGCCAAGAGAAAAGTCTGTGATCTCAAGTCACATGCCAATGGACCTCGACACACCTGGGGCCTAAGACAGGAATTCCAGACTCATGTATTTTTCAGATGATTATGTTCTGCTGTGCCTTATGCTGTGGATGCTGTTATAGCCATGTCAAGAAATTCTTCATGCCCCTAAAGCCTTTTCTTGGTGATCTTGGTTCTGTGGCCAGATCCTAAACATGAATAATTCCTGCTTTGTGTCAGCAGGAAGATACCTGTGAGAGAGCTAAAGAGCTGTCAGCTCAGCAGCACCACCTCTTCCCAGGAGACTGTCACACAGATAGAAAGTCACATGAGTAGAAAACCACATGGGTAGGAAAGCCTTTCTCACTGTGATGGCTATTCCTGGTTGTCAACTTGACTACATCTGGAATGAACTACAATCCAGAAATGGAGGACACACCTGTGATCCAGATCTTGAGACGAGAAGACATGGGATTCTGTCCTGGATCTTGACATGGGATGACACAAGCTCTTAATCCAGATCTTGAGGTATAGTAGCCATGAAAAGCTTAGGCGCAGGCAAGGTAGTACAAACGTTTAATCACAGGAGACTGGGGCAAGACTCACAGGAACTGTGAGTTCTAGGCCAGCCTGGGACAGAGCAAGTTCCAAATTCAAGCTTGGTGGTACACACCTTTAATCTGGGCCATACCTTCTGCTGGAGGCCTACATAAGGACAACGAAAGAAGGGGGACTGACTCTTCTTTGCCTGCTTCCACTTACTTACCAGCACATCTGTTAGAGCCTACTTCTTCAGGATTCTAGCTTATACTGTAGACCAGCTGAAACTACTAGTCTCGAGGAACTGAGCAACTGGATTCTTGGACTTCCAACTCACAGCTGCCCATTGATTGGTTGGACTGAAGACTGTAAGCCATTACAATAAATTCCCTTAATATATAAAGACATTCCATAAGTTTTATGACTCTAGAGAACCCTGACTAATACACTGCCCCTATGTAAGCTTTGCCTCAGAATATAGATGCCAGATGGCCTGGAACCTGAGCCTTGGGAGCTAATATCAAAGCCTCCACATTCTTGTAGTACAAATGTGCCCAGGAGAGGCCTGGCAACTTCCTACAAGTGCCCTGCCCTCTAGTGGCTGCAGTCTCTTCACATCCTGGCATTAATTTTATCATCTACCAGGTAAATTTCTGCTGAGTCACCCAGAAGAGCAACAGTTGCCTCTAGAGGTCCCCCTTTTCACTCACCTGCCAGGTGAGCCAGGCAGAGGTAGAGTGAGTGAACGGGTTCCAGGGATGACCTCAAGAGGGCTCTTTCTAACTGCAGCGCTTTGCCACCAGCAGCATCCATTGCTCATTAGACACTGAGCTCTGTGCCTGTCTCAGGCAGAGGTGAGTCTGAGACACTCTGCCACACCTGGACCAGAGCCTCACCCTCCATGACCTTCGCTCTTCTGCTCATACTTAGAGCCTGCAAGACTATTGGCGGAAGCAATTTTGCTCTCCTCCCAGCCTTCCCATCTATACCCTGGAATAACTTGACTGTTTTTGATACAAAACACATCATGCCTTCAGTGATACTGCGTTTGAAATTTCAGTGGTTTGGGTTGTATTTTGAATACTGATAATCTATTTTTATTGTGTCTTCATGGTGCTGGACTTTCAATATTGTGGTTTGTGCATGCTGAACAAATGTTCAACCATCCAATTGCACCCTCGGCTCCACTGATTTTATTATTTATTTATTTATTTTCATTTCATGTGCATTGCCTGCATTTGTAACCCGAGTAGGTTTCTATCCAGCTTGCAGGGTTGAACTGCATTCCCGCAGGAAAGATGGAAGGACACTGCATCCCAGGGACTGGCCTCCATTATGAGTATGAGGTTTGGAAGTGGGCCAATAGGAGGATGGGTGCAATAGGAGGACCCCTGTATTTTGCAGAAATTGCATTTTCTTCAGGGATAACTCTTAGCCATTAGACGGTATTCGTTCTAAGGTCAGGAGGGTTGTGGAGGAGGGAAAATGATGTTCAACGAGTCTATCTGTGTGGCTGGCTTGGGCTCTTGTGAGTGCCCAGAACAGTGCCTCTAATGCTCACTTTTCTGGCTTATGATCCTTGCTTCATACCAGGCTTCTGCCATCTGCTACTCCTTTCCCTTGATAGCCTCCCACTTATGCCTAAAGGCTCTTTCCTTTACATACCTCTAAGCCTTCGCATGCCTCCCCCGGCCTGGCTCTTTGGCCCTGACATTCTGTGTGCACTTCTCCAACCCTTATCACTTCATTTATAAGACAAGATTAGCAACATCTTACAGGCAAATGAACACAAAGCTTCCTTCCAGCTAACACAGGCTAACATTGCCCCTCCCAAAAGTCTCTTGGGCAAGGCAGGCAGGAAGAAGGACTCTCATCTCAATGTGAACCCTGCTCTGGGAGCAAAGCTGGAGGAAAGGCCAAGGCACAGACTGGATCCAAACATAACCTATATAGTGGTTCCCCCAGCACCACCTCAACTTTCCAGCCCCTGTGTTCCCACCCCAGTGCCAATCAAGTCTGAATCCTGAAATCATTTCATGGAGTCCAAGAAACATAGACAGTAGGAGTTGAAGATTCCATATTTTAAACAGATAAAGAACCATAATATAGCTTATCACATGACTGAGATCTGTGAGCCTGCAACAATAGGCAGAGGGATGGCAGCAGTTGGAGGGTTGAGAGCTAAGTGAAGCTGCAGTCTCTAGTGCTGGGATGGGAAGGTAGTTTATCTTCACCCCAGTTAGCAGGGGTTCACGTTCTTCAGGTACTCTTGAACCCACGTGGCACTAGTTAAGGCACAGCTTTCTCGACCTTTCTTCAGCCTGAATCTGTGAACAAAGGACATGGACAAGGACCTTGGTCACTCACTGGAATCTGTAACCCTCATCTCTGCCTCTGTGAGACCAGGGGCCCTGAACTCCTGACTCTGTAATGAAAGGATATTATAAGATCTGAAGCTGGCATGCCTGTGTTACATTGGAAGACTAATGGGGACCCCTGAAACCACCCCCAGAGACTCAGAGCACAGGAGCTGGCTGACAGTCTGATGTGTAGCTAGGATGAACAACTCCTTGCTCCAGGTTTGAATGTCTGTGTGTCTGTGTGTCTGCCTGGGGCCTACTGTGTGTGTGTGTGTGTGTGTGTGTGTGTGTGTGTGTGTTTGTTTGTGTGGTGTGTGTTTGTATGGTGTCTGTGTTTTGTGTGGTGTGTGTGTATGTTTGTGTGATGTGTGTGTGGTGTGTGCTTATGGGGAGTGTGTGTGTGTGTGTGGTGTGTGCTTATGGGGTGTGTGTGTGTGTGTGTGTGTGTGTGTGTGTGTGTGTGTGTGGTGTTCATGTATACAGACATGTGTGGTGGCCAGGGGTTAGTGGTTATGAAATCTTCCTTAATCAATTATCTATCTTACATTTCCAGGCAAGGTCTCCCACAGAACTTTGTCAGAGCAAGCAAGCACATAGGCTATACCTGTCTCTCCCTCATCTACCACTAGGGCTACAAACTCATACCATCCTGCTGGGAATATGAACTCAGATCACCATGCTTGAGTAGCCAAACACTACCCACTGAGCCAATGTTCCAGCCTTGTCTGTTGTGCTTTTGTTAAACATTTCTTTCTGGCTATATAACTTGGGATCTATCTAATCATAGGCACTATGGAGTTCATAAATCAAGACCCTCCTCTTGGGAAGCCCCGCTCCCCCTAGTGTTGCTCTACACCTTAGATTGCCTGTTTGGGTTTAGACTCTCTATTCTTGTGGAACAGGGCCATCTAGTGTCGACTATTCTCATTTCTGTCAATATCATCCCTCCCCTGGCTAGTGTTTCTCCAGCTGCTCACTCACGCCACAGCTTGGCGGTAGGGACAGGTGGGCCCCATCTTTCTGTAACATTTGATAAACTTCAGGGGAAGCTTTTTCTCCAAAGTTGTCAAGCAGCAGCTAGAGGAGACCACGTGCACTAGAAGAAAAGCATAAAAAGACCATTCATGAGCAACCATCCCTTAGCCTCTCGCCCATAGAAGGATTAAAAAGCAAAACCCGCCAAGTCCTTCCTAGGATAGACTCAGGCATGGAGACCACAGCCAGAGGACCACAGTGCAGCTCTGTCTCAGCAGCCACACATTTCTGAAGTGGAGAGAACAATCATAAGGCTGGAGGGGTCAGAGCTAAGCACCCCACAAACCAGCAGGTGTTGAGGACAGTAACCACAAGCCTGCCTGAGCCCAAGGCTCAGCACATACCCCTGCCCATCTGCCCATACAGTGAGACTGTTCATACCACATATACAAACCCCTTCAGTCCCAATGGATCTGTACTGTACTAGTACTTACACTCAGGGCTCTGACCTCACATCCTAGGGGACCTGTTATCTCATCACATGCAAGACATTCCAGTCCATGGTTCACAGACATGGGGCTGGGTGAGGAACTCCACACGGGCTCAGAAGGAAAAAGGTGAGTTCCCCAAAAGTGGCTGGTCCACTCACCCATACAATCTTCCACATCCCCATCCTTGGTCCTCATCTCTTTCAGGGTCCAGTAACCCCCACTCTGCTGGTTTATACACTCCCCTCACACATCCCATCTTCGACATCCCAGTGTTCTAACCCTGGATCCTTCCTGTCTCACTATCCATAGAAACCTGCAGGTCCACTGACCTCAGGTTGATATTCTCTGAACAATCTAGAACATGGATTCCATTTTATCCATGCAGAAAACATCTTTGAGGGGTATAATAGTTTTCTGGCTATTTGCTCCTGTGGTCCTCCCTTCAGCCCCTGCCTGTCATCTGTCACACTGTGGAAATCAGTCCTAGTCCCTCCTCTGGACTTCAGGGATCCCAGCTTGCTTTAAACAACCCCATAGTCCCTTCTAGCTGTCTGTAGGGTGAGGATCAAAATTATCTTCCACACACTGAAGCCACTTCACCTCTAATAAAAAGAAGCCCCTCCCAGGACAGGGCCAGTCTTGGAACCACATTGAGAAGACCCTGGCCCAGGTCTGTCTCTGCAGCCACCTAGTTCTGGGATTAGCAAAAGAATTAGAGGAATGGGTTTCAGGTCTGAGCTCCCCACCATGGAGTAGATGTATGCTACTAGTAGATGTATGTAGATGTTCATAATCTCCCGCCATGTCCAATGCCTCCATCCAGACAGGAGCAGAGATGGAGCCACTGAGGTCTAGGTGAGCTCAGTTCCCAGCCCAGAGCACCTGCCTGTACATCTCCCCTCCCTGGGCCCAAGCACAAGGATCCCAGTACTCACTGCTCTTGCTGTCCACATCCGGTAGCCACATGGCAGACAGCAGCAGGCACATCAGAGCTGTGGTAATGGGTTTCATGGTGATAAGTTTCTGTCTCAAGCCTCTCTGGAGCAACTGCCAAACATCTGTCAAAGCCAAGAACTCTCTCCTGCCTCATCCTGTACTGAGCTTTTATCAGAAGTCCCAGGGTGCTTTCCCAGACCATGGGGAAGAGGTGGGAGTCCCAGAGAGAAGGGACTCATACCCAGTGGCCACATGGAAAACTCCTTTTCTCGACTCTCCTTGGGGGGTATTCGAGATATGTTTGGGTATCTAGTGGCCTTGGGAACTTCCCCAAGTGCAAAAGCAGATACCGATCTTTACGTTCTTGACAAAATACGTGGGAGCTGTCCTGGCTGAGTGGAAAGTCAAGAAAGGTGAGAGAGAGGAAGTGGCCTGTGTGCAGCTTGTCTAACCCAGATCATTCCATTCAAAGCAGCTACTGGCCTTAGAGAAGGACAGAGCAGAGGAGCTACAATCTGCATCAAATCGAGCTTATGTCCGGGTTCCAGCTCTGCCAATCAGTGATGGCACAAACTTATCTAAGCTACACATCCCTACAAAATGGAACTAGTACATATCTCAAATTTGGGTGGTAAGAATGAAATGCAGAGCTAGGGAGATGACTCAGTCAGCAAAGTACTTGCTACACAAGTGTGAGGACCAGAGTTTATTCCCTAGAAACCACAAAGTAGGGATAGTGGAGTGGTCTTGTATCCCGAGCTGGAGAGGCTGGCAGGTTGATACTTGGGGCTGGCTGGTTTGCCAGCTGAGCCTAGTTGCAGAGCTCCAGGCCAGTGAGAACTTATCTCAAAAAGCAAAGTGGTTTACATGCACATAGATACATGTATGTGCACCTACATACATGTACATACACACACACACACACACACACACACACACACACTCCACAAGTTGAATTAAGATCCTGTCTGTCAAATGTCTTGCCAACACATTTGCTATTAGTTTGTTTCTTTGTTCTCCAGCCCTCTCACGGCTTATTCTATTCCAGATCCTTGCTTGATTACCCTTGGGATAATTGCCAATGGAGACAGAGCCTGACCTGAGCCATCTTGCTTCAACTTATAGACAAGCCACGGAGAGCCATCCTGCACAACAACTAAGTAAAGACACATCTGTCATGTGGAGAGCACAGGAGAATGTTGGGGACCCCCAGGGACATCAGAGGACCCTTTCCGGACAATGTTCTGTAAGTACCATGTCCTGCAGACTGCTGTGAAGACAGCATGCTAGGCAGGGGAAGGACTCTGGAAAAGCCAAGTACAAAGGAACATTCTTCACTCTGCATCATGGGGAAAGCTAGAGCATACAGCTGCAGGCAGGATTGCACAGCCAGATATAAACAGTGTGGGCAGTGTGCAGTACTTGGGATAAGCAGCTCATAGTAGACCCTCAAGAAAAAGCAGCTGAGCTTTTTGGCACTGGCATCATGGAGCCTATACACAGTGGGTCGGCTAGGCTAATCTATGTTGATCTTAGCTTGTGTAACTGCGAAACTTCCAGTGTTGGTTGCCAATTGAGTGTAGTACAACCTACTAGATAGTTACAACTCTTCCCAAATAGTCAAGTGTCAGCCATCCATTTTGCTCTCCTATCTCCACTTATTTCATCCCTACTGTAACATCGACCTGTACCACCTTCCTAGCCAGCTCCCTCTGTGCCCAGTTTGCTCATTTTAAACACTTTTCCTCTAATAAAAGTCATTTGCCAACTCCTGCCAGCAGATCACAGCCTCCTTTGAAGCCCCTGTGTCTGGATGGCAGTAGGAAGTCCTTGGCCTCCTGCATCTCTCCACTGGGGCTCCCTCCATGCTACCATGGCAGGTCTGGGTTAAATGGGCCTTTCAAGACCTTTGGCAGTGATAACTCTTGGCACTCCCGAGGGAGCTTTGTCGAAACTGGGAATATCTTGGCTCCATTTCAGAATCAGAATCAAAACTCAAGTGCCTGTACTTGTGAGAAGAAAACTCCAGGCGATTGTCAAAGCACCAAGAGATAAAATCTTCACAGTACAGAGGGTGGGAGGATGACTCTCACGAAGAGGAAAGTCTGGGGCTTGCTATATTGAGAATGGGGGCGGCATAAGAGGCAGGGACTTGAGCCCTGGGTATCTAAGAATAAGATCAGCTCATGATCTCTACGTAGCTGGGCCAATGCCAGTCAGAACTCTACTGCTTCCTGCCACCCAGAAAGTCATTAAAATTACTATCCCATTGATGCCTCTCTCCTATGTGCTTGTCTTTGGAGGCTGATGTGTTCAGGTTCTTTACCCCATGGTCATGGGAGAGAGGAGATGTGTGTATGTAAACTGGCTAAATACAGGTGTAGACCCTTTAGACTTGGTCAGTGAAGAAGCCACATAGCTGCCCTGGAAATTTCTGGGTGTCCCCCCCGTTCCGAGGGCTGTCCCCCGAACAACTTGCTCCCCATCTTCCCCTTCACTGTGACCACTGCTAATTCCCAAACAGAAAAGAGGAACTCACCAGTACTTCATTAGGTCTTACTTTCCTGGGCACCTGGAAGAAGTGGCCAAAAGTAGGATTTATCATCCTGCAACTTCATGTTACACATGGATACCCCAACATGGCTGTCAGGGCCCAGGGGCCAGAGCCATGTAATAGCTCAATAAAGTCTCTGGAAACGAGCAAGCAGAATGATTGATGGTGGACTGACAAACAAGAGGTGACCTCGGGATAAGCACTGTTATCATTCACACAAGCAAACCTTCTTTCTGTGGTTTGTAGTTAGGAGCCCTTGTCACTCATCTTTCATTTTCTAGGGACCACTGAGTGAGGATGGGGACCAGGTGGCTGGCAGCCAGGGTGGAGTCATCCTAAAATGCTGTCCAGAGGCATTTAGCCCAGCCCTGCCTACCTCATGCTATTGAGTTATATACAGGTCAGGTGGTCCTTCCACAGCAGGTCATTGACAGCCCCTTGGCATGTGTTGAGCACACAGAACTGCAGAGATGGCTTGATCCATCTCTAGAGTGAAAGTCTCTGTTCATTCCTTTAGGAATAGGAAGAGGACAGTGACTAGAGCCAGACATAGCCACATCAGACCTCAGTTCTACCACTCCACCCTAGGCAGGTAACACAGGCTTTCTGAGCTGTGTTTCCTCTTGGACCTAGTACAACTCTCTCTAATACTGTCAAAATAAACATCCTAAGCCTTAGCCTAATTGTTGATTGTTGGGAGGGCTCCCTGCAATGGGAGAGGGCTTGGAAGGAAGGACTCCTGAGCACCAGGAAAGGTACTTGGGGGAACCCGTGAATCTCAGGAGACTCCCAGATGATGTGGAGGTAAATCTTGGAGAGTGGTTTAAGTACAGGAAGTGCTCCAGAAGAGATGGTGTCCTGGGTAAAGGGGGCTGAAGAATTCACTGGACTTACCCCTAAAACTGGGTCCCCTTTGCTCCAGATCTGGGACTACTCTGAGAGGTCTGTGGATGATGCCAAGAAATGTCACTGTCTCTCAAACAGGGCTCCACTTCACAGTCTCTTTTTCTACTAGTCTGGTCTACAGAAACCCAGGTCAAGCTTTGTGTCCTTAATGATGTGGTCACAGTGTCCTTCTGTGTCCTTGATATCTGCCCCAGACACAGTTGCCTGAGGTAAGCCTACATCTATTCACCGTAAAGGTGCCCAGCACCCACACACCACAGAATCCCAAGTGCCGACTTCTTTACTTCCTGTCCCTGTGGGTTTTAGCTGCTTTGCTCTTCTGTTCTTTTACAGGAGACCTTTCCTGTCTACTGCTTAGTTACAGCACAGAGAACACAGAAGTGTCTCTCACTACAATAGGCAGGCAGAGGTTGTCACAATAGTGACCATCACTGGTTCTTTCAAGTGCTTCTGAGCCGGAAAGCCCAGCCGGCTGTGCTCAGGGTGAAATACAAATGTCTTGGCTGTACTTACAAAGTGTGAAGTGGTGGCCCTACTCACTGAAGTCCTCTTCAGATGTCAGGCCTTCTGCTTCTCCTGCTCAGAACTTTCCCCTGCCTTCACATGACCAACTTGCCACAGGCTGTGCCACCCCAGGCTCCTGGAGAGAACCAAAACTGCAGTTTTTGATTCCCTGGGGCTCTATGTCCCACCCTATGCAAGAGCTCTAGAGAGCAGAACTCTTTCTATCCCAGTCAGATCTCTCCTTGCCATCCATGTGTGGGATACAGCTACTACTGGAGGTAAATTTTGTACCCACTGAGGCCTCACACCTTAGTAGGCAGGCAGGAGTTACACAGGTGGCCAGCTGTGGAATCAGAATAAGGAGCTGGGTTCCAAAACTGCATCTGTTTATACAGCATTCCACTACTAGAGACCTTGCAATTTCTGTGTGGTCAATGTATCACATGTGGGGTCCCTGTGACATGGTTTAGTGGGGTGTTCCTCTACTCTCTCTGGAGGCATCTTCCAAAGACCTGCTGTTTAACAGTTCCTGCCTGGTTACTGAGGCAAGAGAAGGGGTTGCATCACAGATCTGCCCTCTAGGGTAAGATTTAAGGAAAAGAGCACCCACAAAGCAACAGCTGGGCACAGGCTGTCATTAGTGTATGGTCTAGAGGCTAAGGGCTCCTTAGGTTGCACTGTGGTATTTCACTTAAGCCTGGAAGCAAGTGGGGTGTGCCCAGAGGGTCGAAGAGGGTGTGGAGCTGCCATGGTAGGTTGTGAGCAGGTTCTGGGCCCCTTTGTTAAGCTCTGAGCTCATCTCTAAATAGATATATGAATACTCCCTGCTTATAGGCTTGGTATGGTGTTGAAGAAATGTGCTCAGAACAATGCCTGGCAGATTCTCAAGGAAAATGGGAGCAGTGAGGTCAAGCACAAGTGTGGAGGCAGGCTCTAAAAATGAATAGGGAGAGGCCCAAGTTGGGTTACACAAGATTATGTTGACAAGGCTCGTTCATCCCGCCTGATTTGTCACCTATGGTTTACTCAAGACAAGGCATGCCTTCCATCATGGGTGGTCTTGAAGGCCCAGGCTGAAGGCTGAGAAGAGAAGGAGGCAGTGAGGGAGATGCTGAAAGCATTCAGCAGGGAATGAAGGAGGACTGGTCTCTAGAGAAGAAAAAGATGTGAGAATCAAGCCACTTCTCACTGAACCTCGATTTCCTCCTAAGAAATGGGGGCTGGGGAGGAAAGGCTAGCCTACATAGCCACTCTTGATCTGGAAGTTGAACTCATAAAGAGACTATTTTGGGAGGCTTTGATCAAAAGGCAGGAATTGAGACCTGTTGGATGCCTGAGTATTTCGGATCCAGGGCCACTGGGGTGGCACTTATACCCTCCCCAGCTTGGCATCCAATTACTCGTTGAGTCTCCAAGAGAGGGAGGAAGACCTCTGTTCCCAAGTCCTGACTAAGCCCTGTTGGGACCAGAGCTTTTAGCAGCCATACTTGGAGTCTCTGGGCACACCCCTTCCCGTTCTGAGAAAAATAAAGGACAGAAAGTCTTGACAGGAATGCTCCTGGGTGCTGGATGCATAGGTCCCTCTACTCGCTGGGAAGAAGACCTCAGCTCAAAACTCAGCAATACCCAGAATATCAGGAACCCCAGGGTGCCTTGTAAGCTAGATACTAGTGTGGACTCCACATTGTAAGCATTCCCTTGCAAAGTCTCTGTGGACTCAGGGGTCCCTGAGGCTTCACCTACTCTGGATATAGGCTGGGTTCCAGGAATACCCCAGTCCTCTTTTCTTCTGGATCCTATTCTCATAGGCCAAGATGAGTCTTAAGAAGAGTTGAGCAACCTGGTCATGGTGCAGGTGAGGAGTTTAAAGCAGGGACATGAGGACTCAGTGATGAAGCTCAAACAGGGCTTGGCCTTTCAATCCCTCTCAGGAGTTATGACTTTGTGTTGATGTCTGCAGAGACTCACTGTGGACAGAGAGAAATGGAGTGAGTGGGAATGGGTCCCTCTGGATACTGAGGCATTGCAGAATGCCCACAGCCTGGAGGCTAGAACACAGGGTCTACCTTTGCAGGGAATGGAGAGAATATCTTGAGCATGTCCAAGCCTCAGAACAGGAACATGGGGACAGGAAATGGCAGCAGTTAACTCCAGTGTGCCCACTGAAACCAGCAAGGCTACTTTTAGTTGAGGGGACAGGCCCATGAGCTTTCGAAAAGTCCCTTTCCTCCCTGGCATAGCAGGTAGGGCAGACTGGGACAGGACATAACCCACAGCTCATTCCCCAATGTGTCCTATGCCCAGTGTTCTAAGGGGTCCTAGAAAGGCACCACATGTCAGTGTCTGTCAGCCCTGGCTTATTCCTAGAGAAATTCTATCACCAGGGCTGGACAACTGAGCTTTGGGGTGAGCTCAGCTGGCACGAGAACATCATTGAAATCTCAAGTCTTCAGGGTCACTGACCATGTCAGAGCCCAGCACTCGGTCCTTTAGGCTCCACTCCTCATCCTGATGGGGTGCAGGGAGTACTGGACATGGGCTCCACCACTGAATTTTAGTGTTTTGTTTTCACATGGTGTGAGGGATCAAACCCAAGACATGTTAGTTAGGCAAGTGCTTTACCCCAATCCCTAGCCCCTATCACTGCATTTTAACCCAGATTACTAATCCCTAATTCCTGCTGTTCTGCTTACCTGCCTGGACTTCTGTGTCATCCTGGGCACACTGGGTTAACAGGGCCTCTGCCTAAAGAATGATGCAAGAGTTCTTCCAAAGGCATCTAGCACAGGCCCTGGCTGCAGGCTGGAACTCCTGTTCTACCTAATCCTGTACTGCTCACTGTCCCTCCATAGCTATTCTCAAAAGCCAATCTGGAGTCTGCAGGATCTTGTGTCTCAGCTGCTGTAAACAAGCCGCACTTCCTAGGTGGCAGGCAAAAATAAAAGGCCAAGGTTACATGGGAGCATCAGAGCTCATATGGGAGCACCAGAGCTCATATGGGAGCACCAGAACTCATATGGGAGCACCAGAACTCATATGGGAGCACCACAGCTTATGTGGGAGCACCACAGCTCAGGGCTATTGCCCTTCAGACACAGCCCTGATTTGTGGCCAAAGTCTGTGCATCCTACCAACCCTGTGTCCCTGACTAGGGTGAAAATTTTTCAGAATCCAGTGCAAAATGACTGAAACATTCCAAGGCAGTGACAGTGGAGACATGCAGCTTGTGTGTTGTGAAGCTTTTCTGCCCTGTTTTTTTCTCCCATTGGGTGGCATCCATCCCGTTGGAGTATGGAAAGTTACTTCCTGGAATTTCCATCCATCTTCCTGTCTTGGGAGATGACATTCTAAAACCCACCATTGTGATCTTATCCTTTCAAAGCCCTTGACATCCAGACACTTACTAACTGTGATGAGGGGATGCATTTCACTTCCCACACATGGCATTTGAATCATACCCTCCCAGCTCCTTTCCACCAGCAGAGTGAAAGACCAGAGCTTCTGCCAGGTGAGCAAGCTTAAGAGGACAGAGAAGGGAATATGGAGGAAACTGCTGTGGACAACACAGTGTCCATTCTGCTAGCCTTGGCTTTGTCCTGCCCACTTCTTTCAGCTGAAGCTCATCTCCACCAAAAATGTCTCCTCCCACCTGGATCTGACCTCATGATTCAGGATGCTGAAAACCAAGCCTGGCAGAGGCTAGGCACCAATGGAGAGGGTTTCTAACCAACACTGTCTTCTGCCACCTCTTCCAAGCCACCATCGGTGGATGGTCCTTTGTCCTTCAGATGTGTTAAGTAGAAAGATGGCTCCCAGTGTCTCTTACACTCTTGCTCATCCACTTGTGCCCATGGGTGTACTAGAACCCCAGAAAGAAAGGAGACATGGGTATCCTCAGCTGTATCATTCTGTCTCAGCTCTGTAGTACTTGACTTGGACCATAGCAAAGTCCTCATCTATAAGGGATGGATTCCTACTGGCTGACAGAAGACTAAGCTCCTTAGCAGGGACCACAGATAGACAGACTGGGTGTTGGGCTTCAGCCAACACTGCTACCACTGCTCTTTTCTGGCCTCCCCTCCCAGCCAAACCAGTGAAATAGTTTCACCTCCCAGTTCCTCCCACTCTCTCTAATCTCCTCCCATTATCTTTCATTCTCTCCCACTCCCTCACAGACTCTACCTTCTTCCACTCCCTCCCACGACCATCCAGCCCATGCCTGCCTCTCTTTCAATGTACCACATGCTGACTTAGGCTCTTTTGAGACACCAAAATGAAGTGGTCACTGACTGACTGCTCCCCACTCCCACCCCCATGACTTCCTTGTTGGTAAATCCAGGGCACCTCTGGCTATTGTGTTGCTCACTTGTCCCTCTTGTTGTCACCCTTGGCCCTCTTGCCCACCTAGTTCCAGGAATACTCCCTGGCCATGAGTTCCATGGCCCTTACTCATTATGTCTTCCAAGCACCTGTGGTTTCAGTATTCAGTAGCTAACACTGGAGAATGCTTCCTGAGGGCCGGGTATTTCTCAAATGTCAACCTTCCCAAACTTCCTAATAGCCTCAGAAATGAGGGGCTGGAGAGATGGCTCAACCCGTTAAGAGCACTGACTGCTCTTCCAGAGGTCCTGACTTCAATTCCCAACAACCACATGGTGGCTCACAGTCATCTGTAATGGGATCTGATGCACTCTTCTGGTGTGTGTCTGAAGACAGCTACAGTGTACTCATATAAATAAAACAAATAAATCTTTAGCCAGGCAGTGGTGGCACAGGCCTTTAATCCCAGTACTTGGGAGGCAGAAGCAGGTGGATTTCTGAGTTTGAGGCCAGCCTGGTCTACAGAGTTGAGTTCCAGGACAGCCAGGGCTACACAGAGAAACCCTGTCTAGGGAAAAGAAAAAGAAAAGAAAAGAAAAGAAAAAAAAAAAAAAAAAGAAATGTATCATTCTCAGGCTCCATTTTGCAGACAAGGAAAGCAAGGCACAGAAAAACATCCACAGTTCCTGAGGTAGACACTGGGGAGTTGGACACTCCCCAAGCTCTGTGTCAGTGTTAGTTCTGAGATGCTCTGTCCCTCTCTCAGCCAACTTGCCTCTGCATGCCTTCCAGAGAGCAAAATCTGGCTACAGATCCTAATCAGGTCACATCCCATCCCACCTGTGACCTCCTGTACACACCCTAGGTGAATTCACCACCCTTCTGCCAGACACGCCTTGGTCTTATCATAGACCTGCCTGTGGAAATCTTCCAAATAGGGTAGTCTTTACCCAGTTTCAGCCTGATTATCTGCCACTCTTCCAACAACCTCTTGCCAAAATTACCTCTTCCCTGGGGCCATCTCTACCCACCTTCCCTCACTCCCTTCTGAAAGCCAGATACCCTTTGCCCTTCCCTCTTCAGATATGCATCTGACCTTACGGTATAATTGAGCCCCTCCCTTGCCTGGCCACCTGGCTAGTCTCTGAGCACCTTGCCTCATAGAGCTCTGTCCAGAGCTGCTCATTGTGTTAGGGATCCAGAGCCTGGGCCTTTAGCTGCTGTACTTCAGGCTGAAACAAACTGAGCTATACCAGCCCAGAACCTTCTCACTGACATGGACACCACCTCTCCCCTGCACACATTGATTAAGGACATACATATATACACTGGACCATCACACACACACACACACACACACACACACACACACACACACACAGCATCTTCCAGCCATTCCCCACATCCACAGTCCTCTAGTTTGAAAATCCTGCCTGTTCTATGGCACTGCCAGTTCTGTAAGGATGCCTTTTGTATTCTTCTACAGTATTTGGTTCATTTCATGGGGCTTGGGAGTTACAACCTCAGAGTCATAATAGAGAAGTCTGACGAAGCAAGAAGGAAAGGCCAGGAATCATTTACGTGTCCCAGATGATTTGTGGCTTCCTCAACTCCTTTTGTACAGTAACTCGTTTGTAACGTTAAGCCTCTGAACAATACATGAAACCATTATTGTAAATGGGCTTTACAAATGAGGAAACCCATGTTGAAAAACGTTAGCAAAACACACAAGCCTGATCCAATGCCATGAGCAAAGAAGCATGCCCAAGCTTAGAACTTAACATAGAGTTGGGAGATGATGCTCTTCCCCAATAGCCAGGGAAGCCCATCAGACTGGACATGACCTCATTACTATGTAGACTCCTATTTCCCACCATAGCCCTGAAAGTGCAAAGGACTAACAGTCCCAGGATGGAACAGAACTATGCTAGGTAAGCACAGGGTAGGTCAAGACCAGATCATGTCTTCATGATCTGTTCCTCATCATGTCTAAGATGAGGTCTAACCTGGGCTCACCTCTGCCAGCATCTCACCTGTGTCTGTAAGTAAACAGGTGCATGCATCCTGGGCACTCTCATTTAGGCACATCAACAAAAATGATTTAAGACCGTTATTAAATTAATGTGTTTCTCTTACTTTAGTCATATGTAATTCCTGGTAACAGTATTATCCGTTGAAAGTACTTAGAAGATAGGCCTTAATGGAGAGTTTATCAGGCTTTGTAATTAGCAGAGCAATTGTGAGCACTTTAAAGTACTTGGAGGCAGATTAAACCCACTAAAGAGAATCAGCCACTCAAAAACACAAAACAGTATCCATTTACATGCCGGCAATTGCTGTGCTGATTAGAAACGAAGATACTCTCGAGGTTCCTATAAATCTCACTCCCGAGGCAGAATCTGACATCTCTCCCAGAAAGAATCCCTCATTAATTAAGGCAGAAGATAGTTACTGGATACTCACTATGTGTTGGGGACCCAGACGCAATGGACGCTTGTCCTCAGAGCTTACACCTGTGCGAAAGCCCTAATTTTCAAGCAAGCTAATATAGAAATGAGATTATTTCCAATTGGCTGAGTCAATGAGAGAAGCAGAGCAAAAGGATATGTCTAGAGGGGGAGATTAAAGAGCTTACATCTGAGCTGAATGACAAGAAGCCAGGAAAATGGAGGAGCTGAATAGTCTAGGCAACAAGAATAGCAAGCATAAAGGCCTAATGTATCTTAGCTTATGCCATGCCCCAAGTAAGATTCTTAGACAAAAAGGCCCATGAAAGTGTTCATTTGAGAGCTATAGGAGAAGGAACGAGAGAATCAATGGGCACGCCTCTATAAGGATGTAATGTGGGCAGCCCCACTGTGGGCATGCACTTGAGTTATCCAGCCCAGAAATCTTTTCTGTTATGAGGGACTCCCTGGCACTCCTGGCTGATCCTGCTCAGGGGGGCAGAGCAGTCTTCAGTAGCTTAAGGCAATATACATGAAATGGGGGGCATGACTGAATGGCATGAGCAGGGACTGGCAGCATCTGCTATCCACAGGGACCTGCCTGGAATGTTCCAAAAGAAAAGTCAGTCGGTGCAGGTAGACTCTGAAGCCTGTGGGGAGATATCAATGAGGAATGAAGTCTGAGAGGGCAGTGGGAACCAGCTTCTATGAAGACAACTGAAAGAGCTAGGGTTGGGGGGGCTTGTACTTCATTCTGTGTATTACTAGCCCAGCCATGAAACCTAGTCAGGATGTGGACTGAAATCACTTTCTCTTTCTTTCCTGTTTTTTTTTTTTATATATATATAAGATTGCTCTTTCGACTGTGCAGAAGGCAGAATTTTAGGCTAAAAGGGTTATTTTGGAGAGCAAGAGAGGATGGAGAACCAGATACACACAAGCAGGAGTCCAGATGAGACGCCAGTGGCGTCATCTGGCAAAGGGATAATGCCGCATGTCTGTGTGGGTGTATTACAATACCTGGGCAGGAGTGGTGGAGGAAGTAGATTTGGGGATGAGCTCATGGAAACACAGAGTGTGGCCCCGGAACAATAGGTGTGAGATGAACACGTTTAACATTCTTGATCTCTGGGTGGGCTGTACTACTCGCCGGATGGGCAACTGTTACTCTTCAGATTCTGTGGAAAACACAGAACAGAATAAGCTGATGTCTAAGGACCCCTTCCGTTCTTGTGGTCCATGGCCTTAAAAACTCACTCCAACATTCTCCTTTTAAAGTCATGGTTATTTTTAATAATGCCACAAGCCCATGTGAATGATGACTCAGAATGAATGCTAAGGCCTTGCAAAGCACCGACGTCTGACCACAGTTTCCCTCCCTTCTCTGAATCCTTCAACTCAAAGGAGCCAATTTACTGCCAGACTCCTTTGTTTTTGGTCTTCTATACACACAATATAATATTCACAGGTGTCCCTTAGCATACATGAGGGACAGCTCCAGGCCCCAGTGGATGTTCATGTCTGAAGATGCTTAAGTCCCTCATCTGAGGTGGCACAATGTTTGCATGTAGCCTCCGAGCATCCCTTTTATCTGCTTTTAATCATACCCAGAATACTTGTGATGCCTGATACAAAGGAAACACCATGCAAACAGAAGCTATTCTGTGTTGTGTGTGGGAAGTGTTAAGCACATTTGTAATATTCAATACAGATGTATTTTTCTATGAAATATTTAAAATCTGTGACTAGTTAAGTTCATGGCTTTATTACCCATAGATGTTATGGAGGGGCTGACTACATACATTTTCACATTTATTTTTACATTGTAAAAAGGGGGGGGGGAAGGTATGGGGGGAGGGGAGAAGAGGTGAACAGCCTGCCATGGTAGCCTGGTCTCTTACTCCCCAACACTCAGGAGGAGGAGGCAGGCAGGAGGAGTGTGAGTTTGAGGCCAGCCTGGTCTACATGATGTATCAGGGCCTTATCTCTAAAGAAATAAATGTGAAATATAAAATATAGTGCCCAGTGTCACCCTTCTTATTATATGGAATTGTTCTTTTGCCGGGAAGTGCTTTGTTTACGTGTTGTGTAATTGGGCACTGCAAAAGTTCCTCCGGTTTACATGCTGTATATCCTGCTAGTGAACACTGGCTTGTCTAGCCCGTTATGAGCACTTCAGGTTTTCTCATTGACAGTAAGAGCTAAGTGTTCTCTGTACATACTCTTGCTTCTGCTGGGAGGCTGTCCAGTTAGAGCATTCCCTCTTCAACAGTAGCTCTGTCTCTTGGCCCTGAAGGTGTCTGTTCTGTGTACACCCACTCCTGTTCATTGTCACAGGTCTCCTGAGTATTTCCATTCTCCTTATCTGCACCATCGACTGTTTCCTGTCCATCAAGCTCAAGGCATGGAGATGGTTCAGCACAGTGAAGTGGCAACTTATTGAGTCAAAGTGGGCAGCATCTTCAGAAACTCAAAGTTCCTCTCTGGAAAGCTAGTTTTGAAGCATCCAGAGCCAAGGCTTCACCCCACCTGAAGAAAAGCCAACTCTCTCTAGATGTAATCCCAAGTCACTACATGCCATCAGTAACATGAGTATCAGTGGCTCATGGGAACATGAGCCACTGTGTCTGACTAGATCCATGTGAAGCCCTTTTTTGTATCTTTTGTGGTTTGTTATTGTTGTATGTTTGTTTTGTTTTTAATCAAAATATCATGTATCTCAGGCTGGTCTGGAACTTTCTATGTGGCCAAAAATGACTTTGAACTTTTTTATTTTTGATCTTCCAAACGCTACCTCTCCAGTGATGAGAGCTGGAATTATAAATGGATACAAGCATATGCAGTTTATGGAGTGTTGAATATTGAACTCGGGACTTCAAGCATGCTAGATAAACACTATACCAACTGAGCTTGGAGGAGGTCTATCCTAAGGAGAAACTGCCATTGCAGTCTGCGCCTAGAACTGAGCAGACATACAGCGAGGACCTAACCCCATCCACAGCCTGGAATACAGATGCGATTGGCTGGCAGACTTGATGGCAAAAAGAAAATGCTTATTGCTATAAACTGCTGGTATTTTGGATTGCCTGTTACTATAGTAAAATGAATTCCTAGAAGTAGGCATTGCTATAACCAAGGTGTAAAATGCCTAGCTTTGGCTTTGGGGCCAAGCACCAGACAGCAGATGATTTTTAGAAACTGGAGCCAAGCCTTCACCCCATCTAAAGAAAAGCCAACTCTCTCTAGATGCAATTCCAAGTCATTGCATGGCATCAGGCTTTATGATAGGTCTCCTTCCATGAGCAGCTGTGTCTGACAGGTCCCATGGGAGGCCTTTCTTTGTATCTTTTGAGGGTCGTGGTTGTATGTTTGTAAAAGTGACAGTGCATTTAACATGACTGCTCAAGAGCCCCTTAGTCTCATCAGAGGTCTTTGCAAATGGAATGATTTGGTCTTGGCCACTAGGCTGAGTATTAATGGCCATGACTTCGACTCTGGGCCCTAAGCTACATGTTTTTTATTGAGAAGATTTTAAAAGCTGCAAGGATTGGAAGGTGAGATCACATTTCTAAACGCTGTGTGACCCGGCCTTTCTCAGTTTTCAATTGTCTCTCAATTCTTCTTGCAAAAGTGCTGGTTCTTGGAACTATCTCCTTTGTGTAGTGTCTCTTGTCAAGGCTAGCCACAACCAACTCACCCTCACAACTCTGTTGAAAACTTTCTTCTCTCAAATCCACGAATTCAACCACTTTATTTCATTTTAATATTTTGCCTTCTGACTTGTAAATGATAGAGTTTTGTCAAAACTTTCACAATGGATTACATGCACTGTCGTTTTTATAGACCCTTCTAAAAACCATCTGCTGTCTGGTACTCGGCCCCAAAGCCAAAGTTAGGCATCCTACTCTTTGGTTGCAGCAATACCTACTTCTGTGCATCTCTTTCTCCAAAGTAACAGGCAATCTAAAATACCAGTAGTTTATAACAATAAGCATTTTCATTCTGCGGTCATGTCTGCCAGCGTGTTCTCGCTCCAAGCAGTGAAAGGAGTCAGGTCCTTGCTGCACATCTGTCAAGCTCCTGGGCCCAGGTTGCAATGGCAGTTTCTGTTTAGGATGTACTCTCCCAGCAGATCAATGAGAAAGTGGATGGGCAGAAACTTGGAATGCTTGTAAAGCTTCTACTGAGACATGGCACACACAGTGCCTGGCAGGGTTCCACTAGCTGCACCCAAAGCTAGAGGCTTAGAAAAGGAAAAGTCTGAGTCATTTCAAACAAGAACTTGGCCTCCCACCATAGAAAGGGCTCTTGCTATGCTTGAACACTAATCCTGTTAGGACACATGTGGTGAGCACTCTCTCATCTATGACTTGACTCGGGTTAGCCTTGAAGAGAGGAAATTTAATCTTAACACTCTGTCTTTTCTGTTAACTCAGAACTCCTGTGTCTTGTTTAAAGTTACAAGGTTGAGGTCTGGTTATATCTCTCGCTCAGTTGGTCAAGCACCTGCCAAGCATGCAGGATCTGGGTTAGGTTAGCAGCATCTTATGAACCAGCTGGGGTGGTGTCCACCTCCAATCTCAGTACTGAGAGGATGCGGTCAGGAGAATCCAGAACTCATGGTTCATTCTCTGCTACTTTGAGAGTTTAAGGCAGAGCCTGACTTAAGAAAACAAAAACAAAAGCAAACACTAAGTTAAAACATTCATCTCCACATTTTAAAAATTGTTAAAGTTTTCCAGCACTTTTTTAAAAAACCATTAACCATATGCATGCACAGGGTGTGTGTGTGTGTGTGTGTGTGTGTGTGTGTGTGTGTGTGCATGCCTGTGCATGCACCTGTGCATGCACTCATAGGTGCACCCATGCTCAGACCAAAAAAAGAGGACTTTGGGTGTTGTGCTATGTCACTCTTTATCTTATTACAGAAACAGGGTCTTGGAGAATGAAACCAGGCAGACAGCAGGCAAACCCGGTGACCCACCTACATACAGCACTGAGGTTACAAACACTTGTGTGGCTACACTCAGCTATTTATAGGGACGGTGAGATCCCCAACTCAGGTCCTCATGTATGTACAGTAACTATCTTTAACCACTGGACAATTTCCCCAACTCATAAGTGTGTGTGTGTGTGTGTGTGTGTGTGTGTGTGGTGTTTTAATATAAGAACCCAATTTGACCTTTATTTTATGGATCACCACCATATTTCCAGGCTTTGGATGGTCCCTCTGTTCCCTGAACTGATCTGAGGGACATACCCCACAGCTGCAGCATGGCTCTGTTGCTAGACTCTCACTCTGCATTCCTGCATTTCATTGGCTAGCTCATCTGCTCTACAGCCACATCTCAGGATGAGCTAGCATCTTGTGACTTAAAAAAAATTTTTTTTAGCTTTTTTCATCAAAAATGTCCTAGCTGTTTTCACTCTTTTTAGAAGTCAAAATGAGCCACCTCAAAGTGTTCCATAAAAATCTGGAAGGTGCCACTATGCTCTAAATAAATAAATATTGGCTTGGTGGGTTATTGTGACCATCCCATGAAGGTAGGTAGTCTCTCCCAACCCTACTGCAGATGAAGAAGCCTAGGGAGGCTGCCAGGGCTTCAGAGGAGCAGTTCTGGGATTCAAGTGTGACTTCAGCGCCCTTGTGGTTTCCACAACACACTGCCTGGGTTTCCAAGGGCTCAGCCAGAGGATACTGAGTCACTCCTGCCCTTGGGCCTCACCAGAAAGTGAAAGGAGGCTGTGAAACACCTCATCAAACACTGGGGTTTCCTCTCACTCCTCTGCATGTTTCTTGTTCCCCAGCTGGGCCTTATACACCCAGCATGGAAGGGATGGGCTGATGCTGATATGTCTGCAGAGTGCTTCCTGGCACTGTTACCTTGCTGAGAGTTCCTGGTGACAGCAGGAGCCACACAGGGCAGGTTATAACTAAGCTAGCTCTTTCCCACTGACTGGAACAACAATGAGGCAGAGGGCCTGCCCCTGACTTCCAGACATAGTTCATTTTCTAAGGAGGCGGTCACCTAAAATCCTCTTCCCTACTCCTGCGTGAGTGTGCAGGTGAATACAGGTCACCGCAGACTACAGCATCTAGACTGTTCCTTTCCCAGCCATTGCCTCCTTTCCCGCTCTGGCCCAAGGATTGATTGATTGATTGATTGATTGATTGATTTATTTAATGTAAGTACACTGTAGCTGTCTTCAGACACACCAGAAGAGGGCATCAGATTTCATTACGGATGGTTATGAGCCATCAAGTGGTTGCTGGGATTTGAACTCAGGACCTCTGGAGTAGTTGGCGCTTTTAACCACTGAGCCATCTCTCCAGCCTGCCTCCTTTCCTTCTTAACACATCTTCTTCTCACTCCTCTCCTGGACAATGATGGGGACACAGATAAATGACCTGTCAGTCCACGCTGATGCTCTGTGCTCTGGTTATGGAGGGCACTGCATTTACAGAGTTGCTGTGAGCAACAAGATCACATTGGTGGACCAGTAGATGCCAGTGCCATGCCAGCAGCCACAGCTGTTCCTGGGAACTAGGCAGAAATGCAAGCTGCTGGCCTTGGGACTGAGTCATGAACCTAGGATCAGGAATCCATCATCTCTTTTAAACTCTTCCTATAGCACCTGTCTATTCCGTTTTCCCTAAACTTTGAAATCACTTGTATAGTCCTGCACACCGAGTTCTCGATGAATAGTAACTATTTGGGGCCAAAGACCACAGCAATAATTCATTGGGAAATAAGTCCAGAATCTTAGCTTCTAGGAGAAGATCTTGTTTCTGGAAACATGTCATCCTCAGTGCGGAAGATGGAGAGATAGAAATTATCTGCAGGTAGTCTGCACTGCCATTTAGATGAATGACTTGGTGAGGCTCTGGCCTGCCACACAGGGGCCGCTGTGTACTTTGTCATTAAGATTTGCAGACAGGTGGTAGAAGATAGCTCAGCTGTTAAACTGCCTGCCATGCAAGCATAAGGACCTAAGCTCAAATTGTCAGCACCCATATAAACAGGCAGGCATTGTGACATGGATCTGTAACCCAGCTCAGGGGATGCTAGAAACAGATGGGTCTCTGGGGTCCATTAGCCAGCCTAACTGAGGCAATGAGCAACAGTTTCAGTGCCAGACTCTGTCTTAAAACATAAGGTAAGGAGCAATTAAGGAAAGACTCTCAAAGTCTTTCTCTGACCTCCACAATATCTCCTCTCTCTCTCTGTCTCTCTCTGTCTCTTTCTCTGTCTCTCTGTCTCTCTCTCTCTCTTACACACACACACACACACACACACACACAGACTTGTTGGCTAAGTCTGAGAAGCTCATAATGTCAAGGGTACACATTCTAGTAGATGTCAATGCAACTCTTCACACACTGGTGATTCTCGATCCATGACTCATAGATAGGGCAGACTATAGTGTAGTGAGCAAGCTGGCTTGGGTTTGACTTACCTTTGATATTGCATATTGCCTTTGGAGTTGAAATTTTTCATGATAACATGAAGGAAAATGCAAATGGCAACTCGACAATTGTGACAGCCCTTCAGAGAACCCGTTCTCACCTGCCACTGCCTCGGTCTTTGTAGGAGTGTCTTTATGCTGCCCCCGTCATCCTGAACTGATTCCTGTGCTCTTTTTACCCACTGCAGTATTGTAAATGTTTTCTGTCATGCTCCTTAATTTCCATAATTGCCATGGTGATGACTGAAAAGATATTTCATCAAACGGGGCTGACAAAATCTAATTATAGATACTTAGTTGGTTGTTTAGATGCTGGGTATTAGATATTTATGTGTCTAATTATAGACATCTAGCCAGTTATTTCCAAATACACTGTTATGACTATTTTTCCCAAGCCTCATTTTCTATGTGTGATGGTTTTCTTTAAATTAACTTTCCAGGAGAAAAATAATGTTAAAAGAGGTCGTGAGCTCACCCGATTGCTGGAACTCACAGAACTGGGCCAGCTCTGCTCACATCCTGCCTTCCACAGCTGGGTCTCCAGTGCTTGCTTTGGACATTCTCCCTGTCCTTTGGTGACTTCATGAACATGTAACTCTATACCATTATTGGCTTAAGTTTCCTGTCTAGAAATCTCAGATCCACTTCATCCAAACATATAGCTGACCAAAACACCCTGCAGAGAACATCCGTTTTCAGTTAGAGCTATACTATGCATCTTAAATGTCTCTCAAAGATCCATGTGTTGGAGACTTAGTCCAGAGAGGCAATACTGGAAGGAGGTAGAGCTTTTAAGAGGTGGGGCTCAGTGAGAGTTCTTTAGCTCATCATGGGGCGTGTTCTTGAAGGAGGGCACAAGACCCAGCCCCCACCCCCCGTATCTCTCTCTCTCTCTGTGTGTCTCTATGTGTCTCTGTCTCTGTCTCTGTGTGTGTGTGTGTGTGTGTGTGTGTGTGTGTACCCATGATGTCTCACCCAAAATAATGAAGTCAAGCAAGTATGGCCTGGAACCTCCTAGTGCAAGCCTTTAGGGTAGAAGCCTCTGGTCACAGCAGGATGCCATCTTGAAATTGCCCCAGTAGCCTTGGTAACTAGAGCAGAAACACAGTCATAGGCAGATCTACAGTAATGGTAATACAGCTATTACTACTCCTTAACAAATGGAGGAAAGAAGAGCCAGGAGACTCACACCTGAAACTCCAGCAATTGTCCTATCCTTCCCTACCCCAGCTGCACGTAATCTTGGGAGATGCTGGTCTAGATAGAAAGGAGAAGGTTAACTGAAAATGAGACACTATGGTGCAGTTTCCATGAGGTCACCATTCTTGATAGGGTGGAGCTTTCTGATGATGCAGTGGTTGAGAAATCAGCCACACCTCTATAAGGAAGTCCTCGCCCATGCTCTATAAGGAAGCCCAATAGACTCACTAGTCCTACCAAGTTGAACTTTGGTGAAATCACACCTAAGTCTGTCACTAGTGACTGCCTAGGGTGATTAGACATTAATACATATCCCCAGAAAAAGCTAATGCAACAGATCCCAAAATCAAGTTTTTCTCTTTATAAATTGATTCTCTCAAGTAATTATTACAGTTACAGAAAGCTGACACAATAAATATAAACATGTATGCCCATGTGTGCATGTATCTACTATGACATGTGTTTGGATGTTATACACAGATCATTAGGACAATCTCTCTGCTGAGGTACAGGCTTCAACATATAGTCCTCAAACCACATACATACATAAACATACAAATACACATACACAAACATAGAAAAACATACACGCACATACATACACAAACATATACACACATAAACATACATGCTCATACACACACAAACATACATGCTCATACACACACAAACATAACACACAAACACAGGCAGAGTATTCTTACCTGCGGCTTTTACTGAGCTTGTATTAGTTGGGGTATATCTATGTGAGCATGTGTGGATAAGTCTGGGTAATACTGTAAAATAAATGGAACTGCCCAAATTGAACATTGACTATCTGCTACTTGCTAAAATAACAAACTATGTCATAATCAGATTCTAAAAGCAACGAGTAAGAAGCAATTAAGCCAACAAAGGAGGTTTGGTGCTTCAGTGAGAAAGCTTGTAAGGCAAGCAGTGATGGGAAAAACACAAAGGCAAATGTAAAAATGACCTGGGCATCTGCCATTACAAAATTGCTTTCTTTGGCTTGCATTGTTTCAAGTCTCAACCACGTAATCATATGCTCCTTGGCTGCCTATGGTAGGCTGAGGTTAATTTTTATTTCTGACGTTAAGTCTTTACATGAAATGACCCAGGTTAAGTTTTACTTGTGTTCACAAGTCAAGCAGAAAGATTTACTTAAGACCTAAGGATTTTGTCTGCTGGGAAAGTCTTTGTGGCTGGTCCTGGTTAACTGGTTCACAATTCTTATCTTTGATTCTTCTTCCCAGCCAGCTGAGACTGTTAGCAAACAGTGCAGCTCTACTTGGTTACTGACCATACTTTCTAGAGCAAGCTCATGCTCATGCCAGCCTTGCTGGGATATGAGTGGCAGGATCTAGAGTGACCCAGCCTCTCCTGTCCAGGTGTCAATCATCTTATAGGTGAGAGGCTTCGGGAAAATTGTTGGAACCCTTGAGAGCACAAACATCCTGGGACAATAGCATTGGCCACAAGAATGTTAGTCAAAGATGAAAAAACACCCAGAGCAGAGATTCCCTGGAGCCATTTTTAAGCAATTAAATAAACGGAAGAGGCAGAGCCTGTCTGATGAAGGATTTGCATGTGTTCTTTAATATCCTTTAAACTTGAGGCAACAATATATAATTAACTTACACAGAGATGTGTTTATTGATTAAAGCACAAGTTTTTGCAAAAGCATCAGGCACTTCTGTTTTAAGGGTACCTCTGCAGCCAACTGTTATTGCCTGAAGGAAATTCAAGGCATCATTCTCAGAAAACAAAAGAAAATAAAGAGCAATGTTGGTCCTTGAGTCTTGAGTTGCAATCAAAACAGCTTGGATAGAGGGTGGTGACAGCAGCTGAGGATCTCTGGCTATGGAGACACATATCCCAGTAGGCATGAAGGCTGTCCATGCACGACCCCTGGTGTCTAATTTGTTTTGATGCTTAAAGTCATCCAGTTTCAGTGTTAGGGAAAGGATAGTTTATAGAGTTTTAGTGAAACTAGAAAAAAATAGGATTCAGTCAAATTATAAATGAAGTGGTGTGTTCTACTGTTCTGTGTTAGTACAGTCTTAGAGTCTATATTATAGTTATTATATTAGAGTTATATTTGTTCAAATATAATCATGGTTAGAACTTTTAGAACTTATTCTCTCTCTCTCTTTCTGTGTGTGTGTGTGTGTGTGTGTGTGTGTGTGTGTGTGTGTGTGTTGAGGAGTGCTTTCAGAGGCCAGAAGAAGAGGTCAGATTCTCTGGAGCAAGTTTTAAGCTGTCACGAGCCACCTGACATGGGTGCTGGGAACCAAACTCTGATATTTTGTAAGAGCAGCAAGAGCTCTTAACAATGCTGAGCCAGTGTCCCAGCCCCTTGTGACTACATTCCTTTTAAAAATATATAGTTTCATTAAGTTTGGCCTGATTACATGAGATTAGTAATTCTTTGTGTATTTTAAAATATGGTAGCTGGAGCTTTGGTAGGATGTAAAGGACTTTATTGGCTTAATGCTATTAGATAACATTAATTTTTAAAGGCTGTTCCTGCAGTGACTTACAGCGTTGTGTCCAGGTAGGGCATGGAGGAGATCACTACAGAGACCAGCACTATAATAAAAGCGTGTGAGAAAGGTTTCCAGGTTCTCACATGATCACATGGGGAGAAAAGATGTTTTGCTTTTCTTTACAAACAAACCATGTATTTTGTCTGGAGAGATGGGTCAGTGTTTAAGAGCTCTTGCTTCTCTTCCAGAGGATGAGCATTGGGTTCTAGAACTCACAATGGGTGGCTTATGTTTAACACCTCTTACTCCAGCTCCGGGGGATCTGATACCCCCTTTAGCCTCCTCAGGCACCTGCACACAGGTAGAAAATACCCACACATAGAAACACACACATATGTGTAATAAAAACAAATCTAGGATCCATATGACCTTAATTAAGGCTTTGTTTTGCTTCCCATTTGGTTTGATAGTTTTATAAACACACCAGATTTCGATCAGAATTTCAGAAATTCTTACCAATCCAGGAGCATGCTCTAAGAATGATCAGAAAGCAGTATTTGTCAGACTCTTTCTCATGAAACTCTTCAAGCTTGCATCTAGCAAGGCATGTTGATTATTTGAGTGATAAACATGTCACTTATTAATTAGAGTCGTGAATGATAACATTATTCTAGGACATGTCAGTCTTTAGAAAGTTTGTGCATCAAGGAACACACATCAATATTAATATGATTTTAGGAAGTTCTGACACCACACATCCCTGGCACTGCCTCCCACATAGTACACAGCACAGAAGAAACATTTCTCTTTTGATAAACAGAGAAGATAAATTCTTTCAAGATATTTCAAGGACATTTCTGGAAACTCTCAAAGTTAATTTGAGGCTTTGGGTTGGTTTTTTAAAAGACTTAATTTAGACATTGATTTTAGAGAGTTGTCAAAAATGTCAAAGGATTTTAAACACTTGATTAAATATGATCACGGGTTCCTGGAAAACAACAGCAAAATGCTTAGAGATTTTGAAGGCAAGTAGGGACAGTTGTGTAGTCTCAAGAAGAAGAAAAACTCTTAGCTGTTTTAATAAAAACTGACATTTCTTAAAATAATCAGATCTAATAAAAGTCAACAAGATGCCATGAGACTGTCTTGACAAAATACAACATCTTTTGGTTTCCAGGTCAATTGCTTAAGGGGGGAATTAAAGACAAAACCTTCCATGTCAAGAGCAGAACTGCACCCTAAGAAAAACATGGTCCTTTAAACAACAAGAGTGGCAAACTCTAACTTTCAACAGTCAGATTACTGCGCTCATCCAAGAAAGCTCAAAATTCACAGATAACATCTATCTAATCTCCAACATTGGCCAATAGGAAATGTGTGTTAATTCCTTCTAGCAGCTTAGCAAAGCTCTTCCATCTGTGCCTCCTTGATTAGCATCTTCTTGCACAGCTCTGAAAACATAGGGAATGCATTAGCAAATCCCTAATAACAAGGAAACATTCCAAGGGGATGGAACTCTTTTACCTGGAAAAAAATGGATGGGGGGGGGGCATTACCTCTTCTTTCAGGAAAGGGTAAAACCCTGATGCTTGTTCTCTCTCTCTCTCTCTCTCTCTCTCTCTCTCTCTCTCTCTCTCAGCAACCTGTCTCTGTACAACTGTCCAGCTAAAACTGCCCACTCTTCCTTTCTTTCTCTACCTTGCTCTCTCTTAAGTAAGCTCTCTTTTCTCTCTATTCTCATGGGAGTTGGGCATATCCTATTCTCTCAGGTTTTTCTCCGATTCGTCACTTTGTCTGCCACTCAATTAGACATCACTTTCAAACATGGGTGCTTCCTTCTACAAACTAACTTTACCTTCATTGTTTAGGATTCAAGGTGTATGCTAAGAGCTGAGCCACACCATAACACAATTTTGGGGTTCACACTGTGAACAAATATCCTGCAACAGATGACTATGTATCAGGAGAGTGATTCTGGCCTTGCCTCATTCCACAAGTTCCCCCCTCCCCAAGTTCATTCCAGCCCCCCAACATGCCTAAGATGGGAATTGAGAGGAAGGGTGCTCCCCAAAAGTGAAATAACATAGGGGCTGTATTAGCTACTTTTGCTTCCCTGAGACCATATAATGGACAGAGAAATAACTTAAGGGGCAAAGATTAATTCTAGCCAATGGTTTCAGAGGGTTATAGTCCCATGGTGGCAGGGAAAGCATAGTGGATCAGCTCACAGTAGTGGGAGCATGTGGACAAGGCTGGTCACACCACAGTGGACCACAGAGCACAAGGCCAGAACATAAAGCCAGTCACAATAGGCAAATGCCAAACCCTTGTGACCTCCTCTGACAGCCAGGCCCCACCTCCCCAATGGCAAACACCCACTGGGAAACCTCAGGTTGAAACTGTAACAGTGCTCTCAGCTCTGACCCATAGAAGGCGCCCCCAAAAATGTGGTCCCCAACAGGAAAAGGAGCTATCCTTAAGATCTTGAAATAGACAACGGAGCCTTATAAACTTAGGGACCCCAAAGCCTCCAAAATCTTCAAGAATTTGTCTTCTCCAGAGTTTGCTAAACTTCACACAAAATACAGTTCTAGTGGCCTTGGGGAAGAGAAGGGTCCCCCTCTTCTTCAGAACCTTCCTCCAAGCGCCCAAGTCCACCCTTCGCTTGCATCCATCTTAGTCCTTATTACCCAGCCCGCCAAGGCTGGTTTCTATCACTGTCTCTGAAGTCTGAGCCCTGTGTTCCCAATGCTACCACACTTTATTTCCCTCATGTTGTGGTGTACCTCTCCAACCATAAAATTACTCTGCTGCTACTTCAAAATCATTTCATTTTACTACTGTTATGAATCATAATGTAAATATCTGATATGCAGGATCCTGATAGTCAACCCCTACGAAATGGTTGTTCAATACCCTAATGGGGTCTTGACCCACAGGTTGAGAATCATTGTCATAAGAACGATGAAACTAATACTAATTTCACAGGGATGTAAGCGTTAAGTAAGGCTGTGCCTGGACGTCCTCTCAAAGCATTGCCAATGCTCAGAGAGAACCTGGAGTGAATGTTGCCCTGCAAGAATCTCAGAGCCACTGGCAAAGGAGTCAGGTGGTCAAGGTGGAAGAGGAGCAGCTTCCCTGAGTACGGGAAGAGGACCATAGAAAGCCAAGAGCTAAGTCAGTGGGACCCAAGGAGGGCACAGTGACTCAGATGTGCTCAACAAATTTGCCCAAACTAACCACAGGAAGCAGATAAGCATTTAGACAGAAGGGTCTTTCCGAGGTAAAAACCCATGGACGGGGCGGATGGAGCAATTTAGGAAAAGGGAGCCCTGGGTGGGTCTAGAAACAATGGAGTAAGGTCAAGATGCTGAAAATAGCAAGCACCCCAGGACCTGAGAAGGTGCCCTGTAAAAGTAACTTGTATTCTCCTGGTGAAATTGTCGTCTCTGAGGCTCACGGCCTCCGTCTGCTAACCTAGGCCTAGTCCTGGAAGCGTCTAGCCTCCAAACAAATCTTATCTAGGCCTAGAGGTTTTTAGTCTCTGAGACTTACCGCTGAATAAGCTCACCCCTTTCTAGTTCTTTCTGAACGCTGGCTGCCTCATTCAACTCAGCTGTGCTAACTCGAACTCATCTCCAAGCTGACTGACTCAATCTAGCTTCTCTCTCAGCCTCTGACTAACTTGCTCTGCTTGGCCTCAGACTAACTTTAGCAACATGTTCTAATCTTCTGGCTCCTTCTCATTCTCTGGCTCTCTGTGTCTAGCTTGTTCTCTCTTCAACCTGTCTCTGTAAAACTCTCCTAGTATAAACTGCCTCCCCTTTTACAGTGCCCACTACAGCAGGATGTCCTTCTGGCTTCCACTCAAGATCCTCTTACCATGGTACAAAGCCTGGGAGGAGAGGCAAGGAGTTAACTTAGATTCTACTCTGCCTAAGACCAGCTCACAATAGAGCAGAGATGCAAACCTATCCTTCCTGATCGCCCTCCTTACCACTGACCAGGAGAGATCATGCTTAGGCTGCCAGTCTCCACTTCAACAAACAGTGCAAGGTCTTGAACCAGTCACCTCTCTGGACATCAGCTCCTTTTGCTATAAGCCAAAAAACACCTGGAGGGGTTGCTGAGGGGACTTGAGGAGCTAGAGCACAGACCTGGTGCTCAATGCCTGTCAGCCATGGTACTTGAGACCTTCTCCTGCAAAGCTGTTCCTCAGAGCATGGTGGGAAATATGGCTGCCCTGCCCACAGTAGCACTGATGTGATGTCAAGGCACCACATGCAGCATCTAGACACTCAACATGGCTGTAATCCTGGTTTCTAGGGTCTCCTGAGCTCCAGTGCCTGCACTGTTAAACTGAGGAAGTAAGTTCTGCCAACTGCACAGGGGCATGGGAATTGAGGGGAGATGGACATGCTGTCCTACCCTAGACAGTGCTCATAAGGACACAGAGGCCAGGTGGCTGAGGATGATACTTCCCTGTGATGATGGGGTCCACCAGCTAATGAGAAAAGCCAAGGTAGAGGCTTCTCCACCCATGTCTTCATGGAATCTTCAAAGGTAAGTAGGTCTGCTACGGGCTGGGTCTTTATCCTTGCCTCTGCTGTCCCCTGCTAAAGGCAGCCACCAAGGCACTGAGTGCCCACAAAGACCTTCTTGCTCTGTAGCCCAGATGAAGTTACCCCCCCCCCACACACACACATACACATTTGCCTGCTCTATTCCTTCTGTTTTGCAGCATGCAAATTTGGAGAAAGTGATGCTTACAGAGTCCCTGGTGGGAGCATCTACAAAAGGAGAGGAATAATCTACTCAGAAGGAAAGAAGAACAAGTCACTCCCAGTGGGACATTCTAGGGTATCTCCCCACCTTCCTCCACAGCCCAGTGGTAGGTTGTGAGGGGACTTCGCAAGAAGGTGTGACTGTGGAGGACCAAGCCACAGAGACCAAAGCTAGCAGTAGCTTGAGAAGCCCTCTACTGCTGAAGCTGGACCTCACCTCTAGTGCTCACCACAGAGTGCTTGCTGATGGCCAAGGTGGGCAGGGGGTTCCCACTGAGGCCTTCTCTGTACTTCCACCATTTCCAGTAGGTCCTACAGTGACTGCAGGGCATTTAAGATTTGGGACAACATGACAACCACATCTTCCTTCACCTGTGAAGATGAGGCTTCATATTCCTGAGCCTTGGCTTTCTTGTTGGCTTTATGTGGCATGGCATAACCCACCTCCCCCCCCCCCCCCCCCGCTGAGAAGCTGGGTCAGAAAAGTCAGCTCTGATGCAGTGGCTGTAAGAGCCACTGTGCAGGTTGTTTAATCAACAGCTCTACAGATGACTGCTCTGGCCCCCATTGACAGAGGAGGAAAGGCACATGAAGAAGGCAATTGGTTTGTCAAAGCCACGTAGCTGGTCACCGACAGGAGGAATATTAGATCCAGGAGCTGCCAGCCTGGGTTTTGCTTTGAAGCTTGATGTCTCCAACTGATACATAATGATCATTCTCCCTTGTAGAATTCCCTTCCTGGTTTGCATTCTTTTCCAGGGATTACCCTGAGGTTGGGCTCACTGCCTGGACTTAGTCTAGGCTTGTGGTACCCCCCACCCCACCCCCCATTTAGAATCTGCCCTGGGGGCTTCTAGCAGAGAGCACCAGGCCCACCCACAATGTGCCAGTAGAGTGTCTTGATCCGGCCCCCCACACCAAGGGCTGGTGTCCTAACAGCAGGAAATGTGATGACTCAGAGTACACTTGTAGCTGTGGTCTTGAGTCCTCCTGATCTTAAACATGGCAGTTTCTGTGTCACAGTGTTACACAGAGATGGTCAAGAGGAGGGAATAAAAGCAAGGAGCAGAGAGAACGTTGCTAAGCCCAGTGTCCCAGCAGGATAGCTGATCTGGAGAGTGACCCATGCCCTTAAAGTCTCTCTAGATAAAGCAAGAAGCCTCTCCTGCCATCTCTGGCATTTCCTACTTTCCCCAACATGATGTGTCAAGGATGTAGAAGGGCCTTCAGTGGAAGCCTGATGTGAATGACTCCATCTAGACCCTTCTGCTGCCCTGATGAGCAGGGATACCATTTACCTACAGAAAGTAACTAAAGGTTAAAGAAGTTTACTAGTGGAGTGAAGGCTGCCCAGCTGACAATTCGCCAAGTGGCCTATCTGGCTTCTATGTCCACTCTCACCTCTACACAGAACCCAGTGTTTCCCCCTGTTCCTACAGCAGGATAGCACTGTTGTGTTTTTCCTACAGAGGACAAGAAGGACAAACCACATCCATGTTTTCTCCAGAATCCGGTATCCACTCCGTCCTGAACCACAACATGCCACTAATTCAGCAAACGCCTGCTAGGCACATTGTGTCCAAGGCCCTATTAAGCTAAGTGAGATTTTCATGTAAAGAAAACCAAGTATCTGCTTCAAGAGTCTTAGAGAAGAACACAGACACAAGGCAAAATATGAAAAGGAAATACCCTGGAGACTAGAAATGACAGGGAGATTGCCACATCCCCAGGCAAGAGAGAAAGGAGCCCAGAGGTCCATGTCCAGTGTCTGATTCAGTGCTTAGTCATCGGAGTCTGCAATCTCATGGAGTTTGGGGTCTAAATTTCTCATATCCCAGATGAAAAAACTGAGAGCAAAGGGGAGGGTTATTTATGTAGTCATGTGACTTACTGAATCATGAGACTTCACAGCCCAGTGAAGACCAGACCTCTGGAGATTTTCTCAGCAGCAGTATGGTAGCATCTATCCATAACCAAGACAAGAGTCCATCCTGCATCCATCCTAGCTCAAGTATCACTTCTCATGAGAAGCCTTCCCAGAAAGCCCCAACTCTCTCAGCCCTTGTCTGAGTCTACTTTTCAATTTGCTCTCACGATCATTTAACTCACCTGTCTCTTCCTGAAGCACAAACTCCAGGACAATAAGTTCAGGCTTTATTTATCCACAGCATGTAGCAAGGAGTCTGTTGTGTGCTAACAGAAACATTTGATCCCAGAGCATAAGTAACAGAGCAATGTAACAGTGTAGCCACCCTGATAGCCAGCTGCATCCCCTGATGACTGCTGCCTTCTGTTTTCTCCTGAGAAACCATGGACCTCTTTGAGCCCCATTAATGCTCCCACAGAGCTGGTCCAGGTACTTCATTATTCATTCAGCAAGGATGGGTTGAGCATCACTGTGGACCACACACTGTTCTGGGTATTGAGCCAAACAGAGAGTACCCACACCCTTGGCAGTCCAGGGAGACAAGATCAAACACAAAAGGGTCAGAGAGGGGACTTCCATTTGAAAATTGTGTCCTAGGGAGGCTCATTAGGAAGTGATATTGAAGCAATGCTGAAGTAAAGGAAGAGACCCAGCCACCCAGAGGAGGGGTTCTCTGTACAGAGAAGTTACTCTGTGCAAAGGCTTTCCACAGCAGGAAGAGAAGGGGGGCCAGTGTGCATGCGACAGAGGGAGTGCTCAGCAAAAAATCTGACTTGAGCTAGACTCTTGTAGTGCAAGTCTGCTGGCTGCTTTGGGGCCAAGGACAAAAGAAAATAACAGAGAATGATGCTCTGAGCCCACACAGGGAAAAGACAATGTTGTGAGCACTGGATGTCTTCTGAACTAGAGCTGATAGGGTTTCCAGATGGATTTTGCATGCTGGTACCTTAGGACAGAGGAGTCAAGAGCAATGCCAAGGATTTTGTAACTAAGCACCACAAACAATTGAGTTGCTACTGCCTGAAATAAGCTGGCACATAGATAGAGTAGATTTGGTTCTGGAATAGGAATGGCACAGGGTTGTCACTTTGGCTGTGGTCAGGCTACACATCTTAGAGATTAAAAAAAAAAAAAAAAGATATTAGGTGGGTGGGAAGTAGATGAGGGAGCCAGAATTTATGAGTATTAGCCTTGGGAGGCTTTAAGTTAACCATATGAAAGGGTGACTATCCAACCATTTCAGCAAACAGTATCGTGATTTTTTGTGATGCCACCCATCGTGGACCTGAAAGCCATAGCACTGCATCAAGTTGCCAAGGACTGGATGAGGTAAAGAACACACACGATCATTTTTCTCATTGTAGTAGGAGCTTTAAGCATAGCCCAACCTAGCCCATCGTCCTGCTGTAGCATCCTGACAGCTGGGATTATAGGTGTCAATCACTATGCACAGCAGTATAAAGACTTCTGAGAATTCCATTGTTAAAACATCGAGAGAAAACAGGAAAGAACACTAAGAAGAAATAATGGTGGGTGTGTGGGATAGGAACACTGGGAAAATGCTACATTCTAGGGGACTTGGCCATCAGAGTACCTGTTACACAAACATGAAAACCTGAGTGTAGAGCCTCATCACACATGAAAAGCTGGGTGTGGCAGTGCACACACATGTTGCTTATGCCCTACCTGCCCTTGGTGAGTTGGAGGTGAGGTGGTGCTCAATCAACAACACAGACCCAGGAGCAGGTGAGAAATGCTGCAGCAAGCTCATCTGAACTCTGCTGCAAGCTCCTTTATTACCATCCACCTGTGCCCTATTGGTCCTAAGAAAGCAGTCCCCAATTGGCTGGCATTGTCTGTGTCAGCAATCCTTGGTCTCTCAGGCAGTCCTCAATTAGGTCCTTCTGCAGGTGATACCTTTGCCATCTGTGTGGCCCCCAGTGTTTACATAGAGGTGGCTGCCTCCATTCCTCCTCCTCCTCCTCCTCCTCCTCCTCCTCCTCCTCCTCCTCCTC
>JADRCH010000059.1:774286-812545 GCA_019843965.1 Rhynchomys soricoides | reverse complement strand
GGAAGAGGAGAGAGGGAGGCCAGGTGTGTCCTAGGTGTTCTAGCTGCCAAGGGAACAAAGTAATTTGTGGGGGAAGGGGGGAAGGGATGGCCAGGTAAGCCAAACATTGTGGAGTACATAAGAATAGAGGCTTGGCCCATTAGGTTTTGCAGTGGTCACTGGGCAGCTAGATAAGAGTTACTACAATATATTCAAGATAGGCTCAAAGGAAAGCACCAGAGGCAGCCAGTGCAACACTTGCTTGCAGGTCAACTTTCCCTTAATGCTGGAATGGGTGCTTGTTATCCCTGAGTCTTCAAAGATACACAAAGGTCTGGAAATGGGATCTTTGCAATCATCCAAGATGCAGCAGAATTCTGAAAATAGATTTCTGATTTATCCTCATCAGCAATTTATTAACGACTTTCTTCTGTCTTTGGTAAGGCTCAATGCATGGAAATGCTGTCAAAATAGTCCAAGCCACTCTGTCCCTACACTGGGCTATCCTGGAAAGGTCATTTCTATGTGCAGATATGCTCGAAAGTAACAACAGAAAATTTTCAGTCTGTCTTCCTGCAGCTGTTGGAAGTTACATTTGTAACTTCCTCCCAGGGATTCTCAGGAGAGCTGTTGGCTCCTCCCAAAAACCTAAAACAAACAAACAAACAAACCACCTGCTTTGTTTGCTATCACCTGAAAACATTTCTTTCTCCAGCCTGGTGGCTCCTTCTGAGAGTTTATTATGGCTCCCAAGGCATGACTTCCTGTCTCCAGACTTCAGATCCTGTGCCCTTTCCAGCAGGAGGTGCGGGCTTCTGATCCCCCGCCTTGCCCACCTTGTGATCTTCAGGGAGTGAGCACCTGTGCTTTAATTGATATGAGCTCCTATAGATTGCTTTGCACACCAACCCTACCTCCCTTCAGAGTCTAGATATCATTTACGACAGCTAGAAGGTCAAAATGGAATTTTTACGACCACAGGAAATGGCAACTATCAAAACTATCTCATCATGGAAGAATCCAGAACTGAATCAATCACTCCCACACATGTGGTCCTCAAGAACCTGGGAGACACCCAAGAGCCATTGTCCAAAATACTGGCCATTTGGGCTGATATTAGATTCATCACTGCTATGAGCAGTGAAATGTCCACACAGATAAAAGACATATGTCACCAGCATTGGAGCTGTTTATTTGCTTCATTTTTTTTTTTCTTTAAAGGTCATTGTTTAAAGAGTAGCCCCCTGTGGGAAAGAATGCATGAAAATTCTGTTGAATTTTTTAAGCCGGTGACATTTAGGCATTAAGTGATATTTGAACAATCCCTCTCTGTTCTTATTTCCATCTTTGTCCCCCTTTCTTTCCCTTCTCCAGCGACCTACTTCCCCCTGATACTTTATAGGGGGGGACGTTCTTAAGTAATATGGGATTTTTATTGTTTAAGATATTAAACTGTTTAATTGTATAATAACCTTGAGATTTAACACATGCACTTAGAGACTGTCCTTGAAGACTTGTTGCTTGGTGATCCAGAGTGAAGGGTGATTGTAGCTTAACCTTTTACAAAGACATGTGATCTGCCTTCCCTGCCAACAGACATGGGTTCCCCTCCAGGTTTAAGCTCCATTCTTTGGTGGCAGCACCATCCCCAGGCTCCCATCTCCAATGCCACTCTGGGACCAGAGAAAAGAAAATGAATTGTGCATAAGCTGTGCTGTGACTTCTAGAAGTGACTCAATGGGCTTTGAGTCTCTGCTATTGGCTAAAAGAAGGATGGTTGCTTTCCTTAGTTCAGGTACCACTGCTTGCCATTGCTGAAGATCTGAGTGGGTCTATGCCTCAGACACTATGTCAACCCTGCCTCAACTGCTCTGTGGGAAAGCAGGGTCCAACCCACACTATCATAAACACTTATGACTGACAAGTCACATACACAAACCAATACTGTCCCTTTCATAGCTACAGGGTACAACCAGTGGGAACCTGCATAGGATAGCTCAATGACTAGAACTGCTTAGGGCTGGTTGGGGAGATGGCTCAGTCAGTAAAATGCTAACTATGGAAGCTTGAGGATCCGAGTTCAATCCCCAAAACACAGGTTAAAAAATAATCCTGGCATGAGGGCACCCACTTGTAATTCCTACCTTGGAGACGCAGAGGCGAGTGCATCTTTGGGGCTCACTGGTCTGTCAGTATAAGCTATTCAACATAATCAGTAAGTTCCAGGCCAGCAACACCCTCCTTCAAAATACAAGGTGGATAGCCTGAGGCATGATGTCCAAGGCTGACTTTTGACCTCCACACATGCACTCGAGTACACACAGACACACACGTGCAAAGAGCAAAGGAATACTTAAGATCAACCATGTGATGGCCATAGAGCATCCACCAGTGTGAACACCTTTAAGTGTGTCTCCATCATCACTGCCATCATCAACATCCTCTCTGCCCACAACACGATGAGGAAGACTCTATGTGGACATGTGACACACAGTGCTTACATGAAATGTCTCAGTGACTCCAGGAACAAACACAAGTGATATTCATCATAATCCCCTGCCTTTACAAAAACAGACACCAAGGGCCAAAACAGATGTATATGCACAAGTGGGTACATCTGAAGGGCTGAGGTCCTATGCACTGAGATATGAGGGATCAAAAGCTATGAGATTGGAAAATTATTGGTGACTTTTCAGTCTCATTTCTAATCCAGATCCCAGACTCCTGAGACTGTTCAACCCCTTCAGAAGATCAACGTCTTCCAAGTCAACAGAATCAGACAAAGAAAACGGAAGTCTGGGAGAAACCACTGGGGCTGGGTGCTGTTCTGACAGATTGGTTAATGTGGTTAGGGGCCCTGGCTTTGTCCTGAACAGAGATAAGCCCTGAGAAAACAGACAAAGCACACAGGGGACACTTTAGACATCTGACCTTTCTCTCCTGTCACAGCCTTGGGAACAATTCACAATGGCACTGGGGGAACAGATATTCTCTGGAGCTAAATAAGAACAAGACAGATAGCTGTGATGTGATAGGCTCAGAAAAGCAGGTGGAAGAGTGGAGCGCTCTCTCTCTCTCTCTCTCTCTCTCTTTCTCTCTCTCTCTCTCTCTCTTTCTCTCCACCCCATCCTGCTTGAGCAAGCAGAATTCCTTCTGCTGGAGTGGCAAATGGTTAAGACCTAACCTGAGAGTTGTCTTATTGGGTGTTTCTGATTCCTGGGGACCCTCCCTAAGTGTATTGCTTGCTACTCACAGACTTTACTGGAATTAAGATAAATGCCTCTGACCTCTCACTAGCACTGCCGCCTCAAAGGGGAGCCAGTATTCCCAGGAAAAAGAAGCTTGCAAGTCAAAATATTAAGATAATTATGGAACACATGCATTTCAATAGAAAAGTTTCTCTCAAGCTTCATTTGGCCTGGGAACTGAACACTGTGGGGTAGGAAGAAAGGGGTCCTTGACTAGTACTGGGAGCACATCTTGTGTCACATGCCTAGAAACATCACATAATCCATTTTTCTCAGTTCTTACATCTGTCCTTCCCAGGAGTTGTCACTTCCATTCCAAGAGTAAGAAGCAGAGTCTCAGTCACATGAGTGTCCAGAATACCCAAAGTGTGAGGGATTTTAACCTGGACCTGAGCTCTGTAGCAGAACCGTCCGAGTCACTTTCGATTGTAGGAATTTACCCAAGTCACTTTGCTTCTCTGATTTTTACTTTTCCCTTTTGCTTAGCTTGGATAACAATTATCCTTGAGCACATATTGTAAATACACATGGTAACCACAGACACTGGGGGGTTATTGGAATCATTTTTGTCTGGATGCTTGTCTTAGTCAGGGTTTCTATTCCTGCACAAACATCATGACCAAGAAAAAAGTTGAGGAGGAAGGGGTTTATTCAGCTTACACTTCCACATTGCTGTTCACCACTGAAGGAAGTCAGGACTGGAACTCAAGCAGGTCAGGAAGCAGGAGCTGATGCAGAGGCCATGGAGGAATGCTGCTTACTGGTTTGCTTCCCATGGCTTGTTCAGCTGGCTTTCTTATAGAGGCCAAGACTACCAGCCCAGGAATGGTACCATCCACAAGGGGCCCTCCCCCCTTGATCACTAATTGAGAAAATGCCTTATAGCTGGATCTCATGGAGGCATTTTCTCAGCTGAACTCTTTTCTCTGTGATAACTCCAGCTTGTGTCAAGTTGACACAAAACCAGCCAGGACAATGCTCTTTTTAACTTGTTCTGTCATTTTAGTAAAATGTGGTCACTTTTTTCTTCCCACATGGTACAGAGGCAACCCATTTATATCTCAGCTTTTGCTTTTGAAATAGGAAGGGTCTACCCACATAGTCTAGAAAGGAAGAAATGATGAGGACCTGAAATCGAATTCTGATCTTTAGTAGAGAGCTCAAAAGAAGAGTGGGCTTCTTTGCATGGTACAGTGTTTCTTTATGTTCTGAAGGATGCAGGAGCTGACATAGGAAGACTCCTACCCTGAGACTCAATCTTATCCAGAAAGAATCACAAGCAACAGTTGGAATGTTAAATGGGGGGTGTGTTTTTCTAACTAACTGAACAGCAATGGGATGAGATATCATAGAGCTCTGAGGACCTACCAATAGGAAGATATGGTGGCTGGGGCAATAGCTCAGTTGGTAAAGTGCTTGTCATGCAAGCAAGAAGAGCAGAGTTCAATCCCAGCATCCATTCAAGAAGCTAGGTGTGATGGTGCATACTTAGAATCTCAGCATTGGAGAGATGGGGACGAGATGGGAGGATGCCTAGGGTTTTCTGATCAGCCAGCCCAGCCCCAGGTCCCAGTAAGAGACCTCATCTCAAAAACCAAGATGGATGGCACTGAAGGAACAATGTGAAGGGCTGTCCTCTAACCTCTGTACACACAAGCACTTGAACTTGCACAAGTGCACACATGCATGCACACACACACACACAGACCCACCAACAATAACAATAATACATAGTAACTAAGGCATGAATAACACACACACAGCATTTGTGAAATGCTGCCTTTGTACATAACAACTAAGAGACCACAAAGCAGTTGTAAGAGGCTTTGACATCCATAAGATAGGAAGAGCCAGGAAAGTGTGTTGATGCTCAGAGACCATTGGTAGCTTTGAGACTTTCTCTGAAGCTATAGTCTTTCTAAAACAAATGGGAAATATTGAGAGTAGAACCATTTTCTGCATTTATAAAAAAGTTACACCACACAAATCTGTTGTTCTTCTGTAGAAAGTGAGTCTAAAGTCTTAGGGAGATGTACCATGCCTATACCAAAATACAGAAAGCCGTGTATGTCTGCATAAACTTCCTGGAAGGGGAAACCCTTGTTAATTAAGATCTGTGGAATTTTTGACAGGAGAAAGAACCTATGATGTACCAAGTATTTTGTAGCTGACTTCCTGTAGGGATTCCCATACTGTCTTTATAAAGTAGGTGACAGCTCATCCACTTTCCAGATAAGAAAATGAGGCTCAGAGATACAAAATGACATCCAGGCATCACTTAGCTGGTAGGTGTGGCTGCCACCTCCCCACATTCTGATGGGTACCACTGATAGTCACAGTAAGACACAAGACCAGTGGCTTCTGAGGTTTTCCCTTCTCTGTCAGTCTCACACCCCTCCTATGTACAAGGGGGGACCCCTCTTCCCCTTATGAGGTGCAACTCCCTCCCTAACCCACGCCAAGATCAGCACTGTGTCACATCTGAGCCACAACATCTGTCATGTGCTAGGTGGGAGGAAAAAATGAGCAAAGAGACAAGAATTTCCCAGTCTTCCCTGACTGTGCCCCTGTGACACAGAGACCCCCAGCTGGCATAAAGGTGCCCTGCCACATGCTGTCAGTTAACCTTCCTTAGCTTTGGTGGAAATGACATTCCAGTCACAGGCTCTGTTGCTTGCAATTGATAACTGGTGATTGATATCAATGGAAACTTTAAAGGAAGGAAGCAGATGATAGCTAAGAAGATATCCACAGTAAGAAACGAAAAGGGAGTATCCTCCTCAGGAGCCTATGTCAGTGGCTGGCACCAAAGGAAAATATGTTAAGTAGATGGAAGAGTGATAGTTACCCTGGGTCCAGCTGCATTGTCTTGGTGGTAGCACCTCTCTGAAGCACCATGCCACCTGCTGACTGTAGCAGCTGGCTCTTCCTCCCAGAGGCCCTCCCCATCTGTGTTGGTCAGTTTTTATTGTCAACTTGATACAACCTAGAGCTTCTGGCAAGAGGAAAACCTCTGAACTTTCCCAGATCAGACTGGCCTGTACCCATGTCTGTGAGAGATGGTCTTGACTGATGATTGATGAGGAAGAGCCCACCCCAGCATGGTCAGTGCCAGACCCAGTCAGGTAGGCATGGCTTCTTCTTCAGTTTCTACTTTAGCTCCTGCCATAACTTCCCTCAGTGTTGGACTGTGCCTTGGAAGTGTAAAGCAAATAAACTCTTTCCTCACCTAAATTGCCTTTGGTCCAAGTGACTTGCCTGAGCAACAGACAGGAAGCTAGAACATTCTGTATACTGCTATATAAACACTAACTCCTTCCTGTCCACCACTGACCCATTTCATCAGTCATCAGGTACTGATTTCCAATGTCATTAAATCCCCTTCTTGGCTGCTTCTCTGCCCTGGAAGTCGCCTTGGTTAGGAAGCCTCAGGATGAGTGGGATCAGAGGCTCAACATCAGGCTGCCTGGACCACGGACGTGGATCCATTCCCTGACTCCCATTAGTCAGTCTCCGAAGACTACCATGAAAATGCTGTAGGCTGAGTCTTCCTTGCCCAAAATAGTTGAGGTCAGAAGTGTTTCAGGCCTCAGGGGTTTAGATTTTGTTTCTGTTGTATTTTGGGGGTGGGGTTGTTATCGGGTTTTAGAATATTTGCACACACACTGAGATATTAGGGCTGGGACCCAAATGTTTCACACTTATCAGTATGGTCACAGGGTTGTTTTGTGTTGTCTTTTTAGTGTGTTGTTATTTATTATTGATTATTTTGTTTCTTTGGGCAGGTTCTCAATTATCAAGCCCAGGCTGACCTTTAATTTCTTACCTTCCTGTCTAAGCTCCCAGAGTATTTCAGAGACCTTTCTAGGTGTGTACTGCTACACAGTGGGTACCTCTGCTTTGACTATGACCCATCTACATGAGGTTAGGTACAGAATCTTCCACTTGGCATCATGTCAATGCTCAAAGAATCTTAGCTTTGGGGTTTTCCCACTTGAGAGTCTAGGATTAGGCTCTGTCTGGGAGAATAACAGTGAAAGCCTGTAAGGAGTTGACCTCTCAGCTGATCTAATACAAAATCCCACTGAGCGCCTGCTCCTAGGCCAAGCGCCTCTTCCCGGAGCTGGCAATGTTTCCTCTGTCACTCAGGGTGCCTGGCAAAAGGAGTCTAATGATCAGAACCATGTGCCCCTACCAACCAGCCATTGGATCCTCTCCTTTCCTAGTGTTCTCATCCCATAGCACCACAGGGCTGTTCTGTGTGCTGAAGATTAAACCTGATCACACAGGTGGGAGTCCAGTACATCCTGGACAGTCATTTAATCTAAGGTGAGGGCAAAGATGGTGTAAGATGGTACTGGCGTCAAGTCCTGCAGAGTAGGGTTCCACTCTACGGAGAAAGGAAGAGAGCATGGGTCAGACAGCAGTGCATTCTGGGAGGCCATCAGGAGACACCCTAACATACAGGAGCACTGCCCCACTGCTCAGAAGGAGCTTCTAGCAACTCTACCAGGAGCACTGGCAATATGGCCAGATGACAGCTGCCACTGCTCTTCACACACGCTCTCTGATTCCCCATGCAGTGCGTCTGGTGTGGCTTGTGGATTAGCATCTTAACAGATGCCCTAGGAGACCCACTGCATAGCAGCAGGCTTGGGATGCTTTGCCTGGCTCCTGACACACAGCTAGACCCTGGTCATCTGGATAACAAAATGGAAGAGATGAAGGCTTTCATTACAAATGAACAGGTAGGTTCACATTCATTGTAAGAAAGAAAGAAAAAGAGAGAGTGGGAAGGGAAGGAAAGGAAAGTCTAAACATTTTATTTTCAGAAACCAAGGTGAGACAGTGACCAAGAATGCTAGCTAGCCTTGTGGATCTGGCCTCCGGGCTCTGGGAGCTTGATTAGAAACCAAAGGACACAGTCAGGCCTAGAACCAAGATGACTCTAGGGTCACTTTAAATAACAAGTGACCTTTGCACTGGCTAGAATGATGTCTGTGGTGAACTGTCTGATTCCACTCTTTTACCTAGCATCAGGTTCAGTGGCATTTGGAAGTGGTTTGGCTTTAACAATGGTATTTAAAAATCATGAAAGGACTTGGGAGGGGTGATGGTCTAGAGCCCTACCACATGCCATTCCTCAGATCACATAGAGCCTCAGCAGCTACCATAAGCAGACACAGACACAATAGAAGGCCATATCCACAGAAAGGATACTGTCTTAGTGTTTCGTTACTGTGAAGAGACACTATGACTAAAGCAACTTTTGTAAGGGACAATATTTAACTAGGGCTGGCTTACAGGTTCAGAGGTTCAGTCCATTATCATCAATGCAGGAGCACGACAGCATCTAGGCAGGCATGGCCCTGGAGGAGCTGAGAGTTCTACATCTTGTTTCGAAGACAAACAGGAGAAGACTGTCTCTTCTGCACTGGGTGGCGCTTCAAGGCCCACCCCCACAGTGACACACTTCCTCCAACAAGGCCACACCTCCTAATAGTGCCAATCCCAGACCAAGCATATACAAACCACCACAGATACCAGGGCTTCCCAGTATATCTGTGGCTGTTCCAGGCTGTGCTCACATACATACATACATGTGAATACATGACCGTGTGTACATGTACATGGATATGTGTATAAATGTATCTATCTACATATTTTATAGATGTAAGTGTATACTCATATAGTGAAGTTTCTACATGCATATGTATGTCTAGGATAAAATACATTTATGTATCCTTATGGCTTAGCTAGAGGAGGTAACTTGCCAAAGTCACAGATTGAAACTTGAGTGTAAATGCTTATAACTCAAATCCACGTTTCTTTGCCTAAAAGCAAAAAACATAAGTATAGGTGTGAGAGGTCTAGTTCTCTAGTCCATGTCTTCTAAATCTTACATAGCATTCGAAGAACCCAAACCTGCATGTTAATGTTGTGCAGAGAGAGAACCCCCAACATGCATATTACTATATGCAGAGAGACCGGGAGGGGAGGAAAGCTGTAGACAAAACACGTGTCTTAGATGTACCAGGGCAGAGACCAAAAGACAGTCCCAAGGGAAGGAAGCTTCCCCCTCCCTCTCTTTCCTGCCTGTCTTGTCTTCTCTTTGTTATGGGGATCATATAACCTACCTCAGACCTTTTAGTCTCCCAGGCATGGTCTCAGAAGGAAATGTTTGGGCTCAGGTGTAGGAAGCAGCTGTCTCCTTTTCCTTTCCGCTGTGACTGAATGTTACAAATTGCCTCCTTGTAGACTTTAAATAATGTATGTCTCTCCAATGATTATTGAACAGAAGATTTGTTTACTATGATGTCCTGTGGTCCCTCCCAGGTCTCTGGAAATGCAATTATCTTTATTACATCTGTTCAGCATCTGCAAGCTGCTGTGCACATAGTCAGGTGGCTCCTAGGAGAAACTGATACTCACAGCAACCTGGCTAGCAAAGTTTATGTACTGCTTTCTTGTTGCCAGGCTCCTCTGGACCAGAAAATCTGAGGAAGAAGAATTAGCCTCAGAATGGCTCAAAGGCATGAATGGGCCCTGGAACCGCATGTGGTACTTGAGTGGGCAATTCCTACAGGTTAGTGTCGGGAGGCTCTGTTGGAGTTATGACACGCAGGATGGGTGTAAAGGCAGGTCTGACTTTGACCTCTGTATTTCTCTTGCTGCACTTCCTGCCTTTCCATTGTATTTTTGTTTCATCTGAGCCTTTTTCTTCAACCTTACTTTTCAAAATTCCTGTGTGCCACTTCTTGGACTGGTTTTATTTACTTAGCTGGAGGGAGATTTGCATTTTCAAAGTTCATGTGTCTGCTCTCAACTGGAAGTTGTTTTAATGTGTCATGTCTCTGAACTCTCACTTTTTATGGCCCAGTTCACATTTTCCCACTTTTGCAGAGGAAAGAACCAGTGTGGGAAGGTTAGGTAGTGACAGTCCAGGGTCTTGGTCACATGAACACTGAGATATGGACAGATGGAGTAGGTCAGGGCTATCTGCCTGAGAGGTTCCAAGTCCCAAGCTGTTCACTTCTTTCTTCAGCACAGACATTAGGCACAGCCATCAGGCCTTCTCTGCTAGCATCCTACTTCTTTCCACGTGTGTGTGAGGGGGTGGAGGAGATGGGGTGGTAAATCAGCTGTGTCAGTAAGGATAGGATGCTAGGTGTTATGGCACCAAGTAAGCTCAATCTCAGGATCTCCTACAGAACAACAGTCTGTGGCATGTTCCTGCTGTATGCCTAGCAGGGGGTGTAAGGGTTCTGCTGGACTCCTAAGCTCCAGGCTCCAGGCCAGTGAGACAGCCATCTGGAATGCTAAGTTACATTGACAGAGAGAGGAAAGTCTACCAGGTCCTACATAAGCAATTGGATGTTGGACCCAGAAATAGCATATGTCATGATCATTCATGTCTCCTGGCCATGGGATTCCATCCAGACACAAGGATGTCAAGAAATGCAGTCCTACCCTGGGCCCAGAACAGAAAGCTAGAAATAATTAATAACACAAAGTGTTCTACATTTGCCAAGACTGCATCCTATCTCACCAGCAAGATCAAGTCCAGGCTTCATACAGTTCCCAAAGGCCCTTCAGGGGCAAGGTCTACCTGCTTCCCAGAGCCTTCTTTTCCACAGCTCTTACACAAGCCCCCTAGTCTCTTCTGACCCTGATAACTGAGTTCCTTAATGAACTCCTGTGTGTGCTTGCCACATGTTCTTCTCACTGCCTGACCTGCCATGAACCTGTCTTTGAAGACTCTGGGAAAGTGGCTTCCTCTTGGAGGCAGCCTCCACCCACTCCACCAATTATAGAGCCACGCCCATCTCTATTACCATCTTGCCTTGTCCACTTGTCCACTTCACACTTTGTCATTTCTGGTTACTCATGTGTTTCTCTCCTTCATAACATGGTGACCATGTTCCATGTGCCCCAGAATGCCTAGAGCCAACATTGTCCTAGATCTGGGTTAAATATTCGGCTTTATGCTACTCAAGCATCTGCTGATAGACACCGTGATAGCAAATGTAAAACTTTATTAATGTGGGTTCTGTTTATCATTTACAAATCATTCCATAATTTTCCAAAAGTCACCCATTTTGTACCCATACCCATGGCTATCAGGACACAGGACCAGATTTGACCTTAAAATTGAGGAAGGTGTTGTTACAGAGAAGCAAGTCTGATTTAGAACAGACTTACCACAAGAGGATGCAGAAAGCATCACTGTGACCCTGGTGTGACAGCAAGATACTGTCACTGTGTTCTTCCTAATCCCCTTCAAGGATTACTGTGTAGATGGGGATACGGGAAGCATGGACCTATAAAGAAAGGAACCTGGTAAAATCAGGCTGCATTGGTACATGGAACAGGAGCCCTGCCAAGAAGGGTATAATGCCCGGAAGCTGTACATACACATGAGCATCTCTTGGAAACAAAAGGAGCAAAAGCAGCCAGCTCTTAGAAACAAAAGGAAGCAGAGACTCAAAGGATGCAGGGATTTCCTCCTGTCTGCCTATCTGTTTCTGTCTATGCAATGCCTTAACCTTCTTTCTCTGAAGAACAGCCTCTCCTGATTGTCTTGCTTGGAGTTTCTATTGCTGTGACAAACACCATGACCAAAAGCAACTTGGGGAGAAAAGGGTTTGTTTCATCTCACATTTCCATATCATTATCTGTCACAGGGATATCAGGGCAGGACCTCAAACAGGGCAGGAATCTGGAGGCAGTAGCTGATGCAAAGGCCATGGGAGAGTGCTGTTTAACTGGCTTGCTCCTCCTGGCTTTCTCAGTCTGCAGTTATACCATCCAGATGACCTTCCCAGGGATGGCACCACCCACAATGTGCTAGGACTTCCCACATCAATCATCATTCAAGGAAATACACTACAGCCAGGTGGCGGTGGCACACACCTTTAATCTTAGCACTCAGGAGGCAGGGGCAGGTGGATCTTTGTGATTTCAAGGCCAGCCTGGTCTACAGAGGGAGTTCTAGGAGAGCCAGAGCTACACAGAGAAACCCTTCTGGGGGTTGGGGGAGTAAAGAATGGAGAGAGGAGATGAGAGGAGAGAGAGAGAGAGAGAGAGAGAGCACTACAAGCCAATCTCATGGAAACATTTTCTCAGTTAAGGTTCTTTCTTCCCAACGACCTTAGCTTGTATCAAGTTGAAAATTAATTAATTAATTAATTAATTAATTAATTAATAGAAATCAGCACACCTTTTCCTCCATTCTATAGTCTGGGAAGTATAGCATCAGGAAGCCCACTGCTGCACTGATAACAGTCAGACTTCTAGAGGAAGACTGCACATCTCTCCGAGTTCCATATCTACAGGGGTATATAGGTGCAGCCAGGGCTAAGTGTCCACTCTCAGGACAGTGTCCTGCATCCAGAGATCAGAGTCCCACTGCCTTCTCCCATGGAGGGAAGACAGGCGATGGGTTGCCAAAAGCGATGCTGGCCAAGGCCCCTTTTTGTCTCCTTAAGGAGAAGCAGTGTAAACAATGGCTCCCAACAGACCATGGGGTGGTGCTAGTTGCTTATCAGTCATACAGTTGCCAGAAATACAGATTCCAGGGTCCAGGTCTCTTGCAGGTCTGGCTCAGATGGGTCAAATGAGGATCTTCGGTAATCCTGATTCACTGCTGAGCATGAGACGTACTGGTCCATCCCTTCAAATTCAGTTTTATGCTCTTGTTTATTCTTTCTGCTTTGGGTTTTATTACTTTCCCTACCTCCTTTTCATTTTATAATTTGTGCGCCTTCGAGGTTATTTAAGCAGAGACTTAATTCCCTGCTTCCTTTCTTTCTCACTAATAGAGGCCATCACCAGCAATACTTCTTCCTTTAAGTACCAGCATGGCAGCATCCCATAAATTTATATGATATGCTGTGTTTACATCTTTGCTCTTTAAATACTTCCTTCTGAATTCCCTCCCTCACCCAGGCTTTCTTTGAGAACACTTCTAACTTCTGTGTGACTGAACGGCCCCTGGTTGTTTCTGCAATTTATCTCTTACTTCATTGAACTGCAGTGTTGGAATGTGGAAAGCAGCCTGTTCTTGTCTTTTTCCTATTGACAAAGTGTCTCTGTACCCCTAGTGGTGATGTTTTTGATGAAAAAATCTATCCAGGAAGGTCAAATGGTCAAGTTCAAGGTTCAGATGTTATTACTCTGTAGGACACTCCCATTGGGAAAACCACCCTTCATGTGTAGAAGGCGCCAGCTTGGGGTGAGTCTGGCTGTGCCTCTAGTTGGCTCTGTGAGACCTTGAGCACATGACTCAGCTCCTTGGAGTCCAGTGTCTTGCCTGGGGAAACAAGATGCCTAACACTTGAGTCCAGCAGCATTCTTCCTGCAGAACTTGCTTGGAGGGCCCACTGGCTCTTCTCTTCAGATAAGTGAAGATATAGAAGAGGCTGTGAGATGACTGACATCCTGGGTGTGCTGCACAGCCTTTCTGGGAAACCGAGCAGATCTGAGGTAGAAACCCTCAGTTGAACGGGCATGAGGGCTGGGTCTGCTTAGCTACTATTTGGCAAGCAAAAGAACCTGAGCATTTCTACATAAACATTGTCTCTTTCTTCCCTGTGTCCAGCTCATCCTCAGCTCAGAGTCAATTCCTTCCATACGTTTCTTCTCATCTCCAAGTCTGTCTCATTCCACACCATAGATTCCTGAGCACACAGATCACCTTTGCTGCTTCTACTGCCATGCCTGCTGTACTCTGAGCTTCTTTTTAAAAGAATTTCATACAACCAATTTTCATCACATCCACCCCAATTCCTCCCCCTAACTCCTCCTAGGTCCACTCCACCATGAACTTTGTGTCTCCTTTTCCTTTTCTCATTTTATCAACTCTAAGTTTTGCTATCCATATCACATACTCTTGGTTATGCATCCATCCACTGGAGCATGATAGATCTATGGGGAGCCACACCCCTAAATAAAATTCACTCCCTCCCTCAGAAACCATCAAGTTTCCGTAGCTCCTTAAGTAGGTAGAGGGTCATGGATCTCTTCTTATGTCATGCTAGAATGTTGACTGGCTTGATCTTGTACAGGTGACAGCAGCTGCTATGAGTTTTCTAATACAACAGTCCTGCCTTGTCCAGAGCATGCCGCTTCCCCCAAGTCCCCCATGACTCCTGCCTTGTCCAGAGCACGCTGCTTTAATCCAGTCCCCCACAACCTCTGGCTGTTAGAGTCTTTCTATGTCTTTCCCTCTATGGTGTCTGAACTCTGGGAGAGGGTGCCATACAGATGTGCCATTGTAGCTGAGCAACCCAGGGACACTAATTCTCTTTTACCAGTTGTAAGCTTCTGCACTGGCTCACATCCACTACACAAGGGAACTTCTCTGACAGAGTCTGAGAGCAGGACTAATCTCTGGGGGGTGGGGGAGGAGATGAATCTTGAGGGCAGTTTTTTTTTTCTTTTTTTTCTTCTTACTTTTCATATTTTATTTACATTTCAAATGTTTCCCCCTTTCCAGATCTCCCCTTTGGAACCTCCCCATTCCCTCCGCCCTACCCCTGCCACTATGGGGATATTCTCCAACCCACCCTCCCACCCACCCACTCTCGTCTTCCCTCCTTGTCATTCTCCTATACTGGGGGATCTAACATTGAGGGCAGTTTGATGCTCTCTCCAATTAGTGAAATAATAGTAATGGCTTTACCCCCTGGGCCTCTGAGCTCCTCAGCCTGGGGTTCTTAGTCAGATTTGCAATGTGTTTCATCTTGTGAAGCAGACTAAAGAGTTGATTGCTCCTATAACATTTGTTGAGCTTCCCAATGTCAAGGATGAAGAGTGTGAACAAGAAAAAGGGGTCATTGGATGTCTTGCTCCAGGAGTTAAGGAGACCATACTCATCATCACAAAGATTTTGAATAAGATATTTCTTCAGCAGCCATTATGAAGCACCCACTATGTGTCGTGGGGAATGGGTAAGAAAGTCATGCTCCTTCTACAGGGAGTAGAAACTTCTAGACACATGATCATACACTGTAAGGAAAATATATGAGACCTAAAAATGGTGGGGATAGATTGCCAGGGAACACAGGGCCAGAGTGCCCTATTGGCTGTGCAGAGAAGCTACTGTGAGCAGCTGCTTTTAACACGAGGCTTTAAAAAAAAAGGAGTTGGCAACATGACAAGGAGGGGCAGGAAAAGACTGTTCTGGGCGGGGGAGCATTGGGTGAGATGGCAGAAATCACCGAGTGCAGGAAAGGCTACACGTTGCACAGTGTCACACAGAAGAATGGTGTGGGTAAAGGACACCATGCAGGAGCTTGTGTGCCGTGCCACCAGGCATAAGGTTGGCTGTGGCAGGAACAGCTAAGGGGCTCAGTCAGCAGCATGGAGAATCAGTCCATGCTGGGGGAGGGTGGGAACAGGGATGGGACAAAGGGGAGACAGATATGTGGAGGAGGGAGATGTGTAGAGAGTGGCTGACCACAGAGGGCAGAGCAAAGGAAGCTGGGAAACTGGGGACTAGAGCAACATTATCTGTTATCCGCCAAAAGGAAGAAATGCATGGGATGAGGGAAGCTCAGGACGTAGGAAGGAGATAGCACATTAGATATGAGCAGGCCACATCCTGTAGGCCACGTGAAGGAGAAGTCAGGTAGTTAGCTGGCTATGTATCATCATCATCACCATCATCACCATCATCATCACTATTGTTATATTATCATGGATGTCTCCATAATAACCTCAAAGGGAAGAAAGCCAAGGCTCATTCAAGGTCACAAAGCCACCATGTGACAAGGCACTATCTGACACAGACTTCTGAGTTCCAGAGTGCACATTAGGGGAACAGGAATCTCCACACCAAGAGAGAGCAGTCCAGAGCCTAAAGATATGGTAGCAAATTATCCCATGACCACACAGCCAGGGAAACGACAATCAGGATGATGACAGGCAAGGAACAGTGTCAAGTAGGGAAGACTAAGGCCATGAGAAGAATCCAGGAGCACTGACTCTGGAGACAGACAGGATACAATGAGCCTGGGAAGGAGTAACCAGAGAGAAGGAGAGGATGATGAGCTCCCCAGATCAGAGAGAAATGTGCATGCAAGAAGAGAGAATGGGGAGAGGGAGGAGAAGTCAAGGATTCTGGAGAGAATGCAAGGTTTGATGTCAGGAAGCCACGACCTCTGTGTTGGGACAGAACAATCTTCCCTGGTAATGAGAGTGTGAAGCCAGAGGAACGAGGCAGCAAGGGTGAGTAAGCCATGTGGGAGGAGAAAGCGGTCACGTCACCATGGAAGAGATTTTTGATCATGGGGACTGTGGAAGGTAATCAATTGCTGACATGCAGGGAAAGGGTGGCTTTAAGAGAAGTGGACAAGCCTTCAACAAGACCCAGAACACATGAGCTCTGAAAGAACCCGCCACACCTAGGTGGGATACCCAATGTACAGAAAGGAGGAAAGACAGGATGGGCGAGATCTTTGCGAGCCTGGAGGCACAGCAGAAACCCAGGAACACTCAGCCTGGAGACTCATCGCCACCAGCATCCACAGCCTCGATGCCTTTGCCTAAGCGTGCTCAGCCTAGTGACTGAGGCTGTGGTCCAGGGGGGGGGGGGGGGCCAGGAGAAGACGACTGAAAGACACAGCACAAGCAGAGGCCTTGCAGATGTTGGCACCAATGGGATGGACCTCATGTTCTGGGAGGCTCCGGAGGATGGGGAGACTGGATCTACTCACCATCTCTCATCCACTGCCACTTTTGCCCTGGGACACATGCTGTGGCAGAGTCCCCTTTGGGCTTCTAACCTGTGTGCCTGGGGTAGGGTGGAGGAAGGTTGAAGAAAATGACAGTATTCAGAAAGTCCTGTCTCTGACCCTGTGGCCCTTTGAGCCTCATGCCCTGTTAAAGGAAAATGGAGTGTTGTTACCTTTGTCTGAAGTCCTGAGTTCTTTGGGGAGTCACCCAGCTCTGGTCTAATTGTAATCCCAAAGTACATATGCTGTGTCCCAGAGTCAATATATAGAGTGAAGGTAATCTCAATGTAAATCCCCCTAAGTCCTCTAATAGAATCTGACAGCCGTGAGCCAGTTCTTTCTGGAGCCCAGTCGAAAGATTTGTCTCTTAATGGCTATGACTGCCGATCCCTTCTGAGCGATTAAAATGGAAACTGCCAGTCACTGAAACCATCCTGTGATAGACCTGAAAACAGCAAAAGTGAAGACAAGAGAGGCTCGAGATGGATTTGAACTGAGTAAAACCAATGCTAGACTAGCGAAGATTCACATGCACATAGGGGAAAGGAGATGGGTGTTTAATAAACATTGCTGGGGGACAAACAGGCTAGGGAGTCTTCATTTACATCCGGACAGCAAGCCTGTCAAGTTCAGCTATAACTGAACGTTAATCTGTGACAGACCTAAAGACAAGAAACCAGTACTCTTAACCCCTGCTGAGGATGAGAAGATAAATTCCCAGCTATTGAAAAAACAGATACCATTAGGGCTCTGATGGATGGCTTCAAATACATCAGAAGGAACATTTTTGCACCACAAAGTAATAAAAATAAATATCAAAGAACTGTGGCATCCATTATGTCTGACGTGGTCTCCTTCTCAGACCTGCTTACTGCCCCAAACTGATAATAGATGGACTGAGATGTGATTCCTTCGATAAGTAGTCAGAGAGGAGGGACCAAATCACACAGGAAAATGGAGCTGGTAAATCATGGCATGGAGAGAGGTGCAGTCTCGTCAGTGAGGAAATAAAATTCAGATCCAAGCAACTTTCAGGTCCAGTTATGTGGCCATTAAAGCCCCAGAAATAAATACAATAAAACTCAAGATGGGCAGCAAGTGAAAACTCATTCTTCAGCTTCACTCTGCAGAGAGGCTGCACCAATTTCCATCAGTAATCAGGCAACCTGAGGGCTGCCGGACCTCTGACCTAGTAATTCCTTCTTTGGTAAAAGAAAAACTCCGATATTATCCCCAAAGAAAGAAAAGCATGTCGGTAGCAGCATGATACCTATAATAACCAGGAATTGCCAGCAGCCCAGAGGCTAGAGAAGTGGAGGCCAGCCTAGCTGAGTGAGACATATTAAGGCGGTTAAATAACATGGGCCATTAAACATGGCTGATGGGGGGAGTGGTGGCTCTGCAAGCATTGCTATGAAATATTCATGGTCATCATTAGCTGCAGAGCAGAGGCCTTCCTGGATATTGATAAGGAAGGAACTTGGGAGGAGCAATAACTCACTTCAATTTTTAACATTCATTAAGATTTTACGTTAAGTCGTGTGTTAATTTTAGCCATTCATTCAACATTCATTGAGTATTGATCACCTGCCAGAGACTATGAAGATATTAACATGAGAAATAAAGGCTTCCTATATAGCAAATCCTTGCAGTCAAAAGGAGGGACAGAGAGGCAGGCAGGCAGATAGACACAGATGCAGATGCGTGTGCACACGCACACACGTACACAGACACACACTGTGATTGAGTGTAGTGAATGGTACAACAGGTCTCAGTTAAGCTCATGAGGAAAGGGCTGTTCTGGGATGACAACATTGTAGGCAGGCAAGCAGCATAAGCAGTAGTCACAAAGATTAGGAGTGGGTGCATGTGCACATGTGCATGGTGTGTTTAGGGTTGGCGTGCGTGCGTGCGTGCATGCATGTGCGTTTACTATCCCAACAGATCTAGAGGACCTGAAGGATCTGGAACACTTCCTTCATGGACCCAGGACCCAGTGGCCATGGTCTTGGAGCCCATTCACCAAATCTATGGCTATCAATCTCACCCACACTTGCCCCACACACCCAGAACATGCACTTCCACTGAGGTCATTCAGAGCCATCTTCCCCTGGTCGAGACACTTGTGCTGTGCTGTAGCCTGAGTGAATATCATGATCATAAAGGCCAGCTAAAGTAGGAAAGAATTCTCCGTGAAATGTTCCTTCTTAAAAGGATGCTTGGATCTGATCCAGCCATAGCACAAAGAGTCATGGAACCTGTTCCCACCTCCCTGAAATGGCTGGATATAATGAGTTGTTCATAAATGGAGTAAAGCAAATAGAATTCAGGGGCACCAGATCCTGGCTCTGACAGATGTGCACAGGTGTGTGGTGAGCCAAGTGTCAGGGCTGAGAAGTTCTCAGGGCAAAAAGCCACATGCTGCAGGGTTGATGTCTGAAAGCTGGGGGACAGGGATTGTTAGAATTCAACAAATTGTTCAGTTTAAAAGGGTGCATGGGGGGAAACCTGTGAGCTTTCACAAGGAAGTGGACATAGACATCATGATGCTATTAGCAAAAGTCGTAATAGAAGGGGCTGAGTGTAGTAGAATGCCTGCCAACCCAGCAGCATGAATTCACTCCAGCACTTGGGAGGCAGAGGCGGGCGGATTTCTGAGTTTGAGGCCAGCCTGGTCTACAGAGTGAGTTCCAGGACAGCTAGGGCTACACAGAGAAACCCTGTCTCGGGAAAAAGAAAGAAAGAAAGAAAGAAAGAAAGAAAGAAAGAAAGAAAGAAAGAAAGAAAGAAAAGCACTCCTCTGTCGGTCCTGGGGAAAGAGATATGTCAGTAACATGACTGAGAGAACAGTGGAGTGGAAGGAAAGAAGGCAAAAAAAGAAGGGGGAGCGAGGGAGAGAGGGATGGAGGGAGGGAATATAACCTCACTCTGCTGAGAAGACCTAGTTACTACCAGGAGCAAGCAAAATGCAAGGCTGGACACATACAATTCTTGTCCCTCTCTAGAGACCAAGGCTCCCTGAAGGAAGGACTATTCTAGACACAGAATCAAGGAAAAGGTTGACCAGGAACATCTAAAGCTGGGAAACAATGACAGTTCTCTAGAGCAAGGGCATTTGGGGGCTGTGAGGACCAGGGTCAGGAATGAGAGGCAGGTACCCTAAGAAGGCCCATCTCCCACAGAGACTGATACAGAGCTGCAAATGTCGCTTCATCGAGAGCAAGCTGCGAGGCACTAATTGCAGCCAACAGAATGGGCTGAGGGCCTGAGAGGGTCCTTGAGTCTGAGATGGTCCTCTGGAGTGGAGTGTGATGTGAAATGGAGTGGTGATAAAGTGTTGCTAACAAGTCGGAGATGCTCTGTGGGAATCACCACATTATCAGAAATCCATCTTGTGCTTGCTTCCATATGTGTCAGAGCCTCTCTTGACCTACCAGCCTTCAAACCTCCCAGACAATTTGGTTAACATTCCAGGGTTTCTCCAACTGATTCTATGGAGAGCGCTTCAATGCACAGGCTTTGCTGGTGACAGGCAAACCCAAAAGTGCAGAGCCCTGGAGATTCTCAAGTCCCTTGACATCCTATGGATGGTTTGTGGGGTCAGGACAAAGCCCCTGGTTCCTGGGCTCCCAGGGAAACCAGAGAAGATGTGTCCAAAAGAAACTGCCCAATGGAGATTTCCTTCCCTGGCTGGCTTTCTTCCTCCATGTCTGCCACAGAGGCACACTCCATTTCCTCTGGTCCCCTTGAGAATGGTCATACTTCCTGGGCTGGAGATCCAGGTTGGGATGGTGGAGCACATACTGCTCTCTGCTCACTCATCTCTGTTCTCCTCTTTGTGCTAGGTAAATCATTGGACTGTATTCCCCAGCTCCTCCTGTAGTCACATGCAGCCTTGTCACTAAATTCTGCTCTAGTTCTATGAAAAGATGGGCAGAAGCAAACAGAACTGCCTGGGCTTCCTTACACACCACTCCCCTCTGCTCTCCTCTTTGCCCCTCTTCTTCTCTGCTGACCTGAAGTATAGACCATCTTTCCAACATTACCATAGAAAACCCCTAGAGATGGCAGAGAATTCAGTAGCCTGGGGTACAGGGAGAATATTGAGGATGGCCCCTGGCAACCTGACCCAGTATCTACACCTGCATAGAAACAGTAGATGAACCTCTCTAGTTCTGAAGCCCTACATTGACCTTGTGTGTTATAGCAGCAAGCACTGCCCTCACTCGCCCAAACTGGCAGCATTCACCCCACAGCCACCTGCCTCTGACTCTGATGGAGTCATCTAAGGATGATTTTAACAACCTGTCCCTTGCTTGCCAGACAGGTGGCAGGAGAGTCTTCTGGAAGCTACTCATCCAGGGAAGTTGATGACTATCATCTTGAATAATGGCTGCCTTAGAGCTACAGAAAAGAAACACAGGGTGATACATAATGCTGTAGGGACACCAAGATAGACCCAGCTATCCATGATCTACTTGAGCTGTGACCTGCTAGGGCCTGTAAGGGTTTAGGGCCAGCTTTGAATGACAGGTAACCGTGGTAACAGCAGGACCCCGCAGCTGGCACTATTGTCTCTGTGGCTGGTGCTTAGAGCTCTCTTCCAGGGGAGGGTTCCCCATAGAGAGGTGTGACAAATACCCTGTTACGTAACACATGACTAGACTTGTTACTTTGTTTCCAGGGCCTGAAATTGTTTAAAAGAGCAATTCACATGAGCCCCAGGGGAGGGAACGATTTAGAAATCCTTAGTCAAAATCCATCTCACCACTTCAGGGTAGCTTTTTAGAGAGGAGATTCAGCCATCCTTCTGCAGCCTTTTTGGAAAAACTGTCAATTCATGTACTTGGGTCAGCCCTCAGCCTCTTGGTCAGTTCTTGGTTTTATCCTGGCCAACAGGAGTAGATCTGGGGGAATGACTGAGAGGAAGGGGAGAGTTAACCAAGTTACATCTCGTAAAGTCTGGGGCTGCCTCATACAGAGAAGAGTAAGCTAGGGCTTGGACTCTGACCTGAGGCGTCCATGGAAGATCCTGCAGGACAGAGCCTGGGTGCCGTTAGAGACAGAGAGATGTGGACTCTGCAGAGAACTAATTTTCATAGTTGCAGTTGCGTAGGGTGCAGTGGACTAGTCTGGGTAGAGTGGGCTGGCCAAGGTACAGTGGGCTAGCCTAGGTAGAGTAGAATGGCCAAGGTGAAGTGGGATGGCCAGGGTAGAGTGGGCTAGCCTGGGTAGAGTGGGCTGGCCTGGGTGGTGGTAAGCTCCCTGTCCTGAGAGTGGTACCGGTAAAGGGTAGCTTATCTCAGGAAGGCTGTCAGAGGAGCTTGTTTGGGACAGCAGGGGGTAGGTTTCTTAAATGAGTTTGTCTCCCAAGAGCTGTGTGTTGAGGTTGGCACATGTCTGTGATCCCAGAACTTGGGAGGCTGAAGCAAAAAGATCATGAGTAGAGAAGTCATCCTGGGCTACACAGCAAGTTTGCCTCCAAAAGAAGAAAGAATTCTTCCCCAAGATACAAAGGCATCTGCAATTTTGTTACCCCTCCTTCCAAAAAGACTAGCCACACCCCTTTCTTACAATACATTAGACATGCATGCATACTTCCCAAGGACTGCTTCACCTAACCTGTGGATACTGGATCAAGTGAAGTAAGCCCCTGTCCCCTAAGCTTAATGGCAAACCCTGTCTCTGGGGACAGTAATTACATTGGGTATAAGTGAGCAACTTGAGTTAATACAATCAGAGTGAGCTCTGGCCTTTATCTTGCTTTTGTCTGACAGTCTGTGTGGTAGGCAGGCTGACAAGGCTCTAGAGCCATCTTGATGGCACATGGATCTCAGGATGGAGTCATCAACAGGCACTGGCCTAAGAGACTGCCACAATCCAGGATTACACTGGCGAAGCACTTACATCCAGCTTTACCTGAAGCCAGGGGCTTTTCTGTTTGTTGAACCAGTTAATCCCACTCTTGATCAATGTAGCATCCTGGCTAGAATGACAGATCCTAGTGGTGAGGATCTTAGGAGACAACCATGGTCTGTGAGGGAATGGCGAAAGTAGGAAGTGAACAGGGGTGGCTGGAAGGGTGGATCAGTGGGGAAATGGTGTTTGCTGCATAAACATGAAAGTCTGAGTTCAGATCCCAGCTTCCATATGAAAATGCCAGACCAGGATACACACACTCCTGTGACCCCAGCACTGCTGGGAAGTCAAGAGGATCCCTGGGACCTGCTGGCCACCAGCATAGCTTCGGATTCAGTGAAAGACCCTGTCTCAGGGACATAAAACAGAGACAGATAGAGCAGGACACCAGACATCCTCCTCCAGTTTCTACAATCGATTGCACACATACATGCACATATGTGACACATATATATGTGTGCACATGCATATACATATGACATACACACACATACTTGAGTGTGCCCTGTCTTTGAGGAAGGATGCGGAGTGAATACAGGGGATGTTTGGCCCTTTTCCCAGGGGCCTCAAGACTGTATCCACCATGGGCAAGCCAATCAAGTGACCCTCTGTTACAACATATGAAAATCTCCTGATGCTCCAGCCTGAGGAACTGAGCTAAGCACAATAGCATCTCCTGTGAATCTGCTTTCTGAGGCGTCCCAAAGAACCATGAGAAATTGCAGAGAATCTAAATGTACAGCCGTCAAGCTTGGCTCTGTAGCTGCCTTCAGCATGGCGTTTACAAAGTGTGTGTAATAACATGGAAAATAGTCATGATAGTGTGAGTGAAAGCAGGGCATGAAACTGTGCAGTCAGTAAAGACTCAGCCATGTGAGAAGGGAAGAAAAGAATCAGAGACAGGACAGACCAAGGCAGTAAATGTGCCCAGAGATGAGCATCTGGGAAACAGAGTGGTTTCACTTTCTGCTCTTGGCTGTGTTTTCTAACCTCTTTTCTGTGTGTGTGTGGGGGGGGGGGGGTGTTTGTGGGGGTATGGGGTGTCTGTAAGCATGGTGTGAGGGTGTGTATGTGGGAGGGATGTGGTGTGTTTTGTGTGTGAGGTATATTTTGTGTGTGTGTGTGTGTGTGTTTCTGTGTGTGGTGTATGTGGTGTGAGGTGTGTATGTGATTGTGTTTTGTGTGTGTATATGGTGGGTAGCATGGATTGTGTGTGGTGTGTAGCATGGTTTGTGTTCATACACATATGGCTACACATGTGTGGTGTGTACAGTTACAGGTGCACATGTGTTCATGTATGTGAGGGGGTCAGAGGGTAGCCTTGGGTACTTCTCTGCAAGAACCATCTTGAGTCATTTGGGCACAGGGTCTCTCACTCACTGATCTGGAGTTTGCCAGTTAAGCTAGATGGACTGGCCACCAGTCCTGTCTCTGCCTTCCTGGTGCAGGGATTTTAAGTACAGCCACCACAGCCAGCATATTGTTCTTTAGTTGGATGCTAGGAATCTAATTCAGGTTCTAATGCTCGGAGGCATGGACTTCACTGACTAGACTAGCTCAAGTTCTCTGAGTACTATGTTTGTAAAGCAGTGCTGTTCATTGCTGGCGGTAGATGGAAAAAGAGCCACAGCGGGCAAATTTCTGAAATAGAGGCAGATGGGAGGGCACAATTCACTTCTGTCCATGAAAAGACGGGAGACTTTGACCCAGCAATCAAATCTGCTCCCAGATGTTCCCTGCAGCAGACAGTTTGAATCATTTGTATCTCTGAACCAGTGTGGTTTGTGTGTATATTTGTGTGATTTGTGTGTGTGGTATGGGGTGTGTATATGGTGTGAGGTGTGTAGAGTGGGGGGGGGTGCGTGTATGTGTGTGTGGTGTGGAGTGTGGCTCCTGTGTATATGTGGTGTGTAGCTTTGTATCTGTACCTGCTGACCAGAAGAAAAGATATCAGAAGAGATGCCTAGGAAGCTGGCTATAACAGGTGTCAGCACACAGTGTCTACCCTGCCCTATAGTTCATCCTTGCCAAATGAGTCTACTGCTCTGTCCTCAGATCCACTGTTGGGAAGGCACTCTTCTCTGCCTGTGGAGACCTGCTTTCGGAGCTAGGAATTGCTCCACGCAGCTGGGAGGCTGCCTTGTTAGAGCCCCCTCCTCTCTGTGTCTTGTCTCATCCCATCTGCTGTCATCTCTGCCCACTTGGTTAAGCCATCTGTAAATAGCAGGACAGCCACTCCCTGATGGCTCTGGGCTCTGCCCTTTCTGCTGTCTCTACACACAGACTGCTTCCTGCTTTCCAGAAACTCAGCTTGGCAAGCAGGGGCCTCAGATAACAGCTTTCTGAGGCTGTCACAGATCCCAGTAGTGATGCTCAGGAAGGGTCTCTAGTCTTAATGATTCATGTGCTAAGGACTGTCTTCTACAAGAGGATCAATAAGCTTCATTCTAGAAACAGTCCCCACTAGCTGCTCCCTCCTCAAGGATCCCTGGAGACACGATTCACTTCTCAGAGCAGATCAAGAATAGAGGTAAGGCTGGAAAGTCCCTTTGAGACAACCTGCCCCATGTGCTTTTGGGATACAAACAGAAACCAGAGCCAGAGTGAGTGTAGGCAGCAGGTGGCCAAGTTCAAGCTGAACCTCAGTTTTCCTAGCCCTCCCCCACCACACACAACCCAGTTAACCATTCTGGCTGGAGAAGGCCTATGAAAGATTGAGGGAGACTAATCACCTCTCATGGCTCTTGGCCTGGATGGGAAGAATTCATATCTTTCTTTACCACTGCCTGGAGCCCTGATCCTCTTCTATCTTGACCCAAGTCTAGAGTCCTCAGGAGACTGAAGGAAGGGACCCCAACTCAGCAACTGCTGCCATCCCCTGCTGACAACTGCCAGTGGACCCTGATGTCCCCAAGCTGACACTCTGCCTACACTAGCTGCACTTTCCCTCATTCCAGCCACACTGAGCTGCTAGACTTGTCTAGAAAAGCCCTGGACTGTTATCCTGACCAGGGTATATTACAGAGAAGATTCAGAGAATCATTACATAGACACACCTATGCAGATATCCTGGGAGTCCATGGACAGCCAGCCAAGCAGGCTTCCTTGGCTACATCTGTTCTTTCTCCACCTGGAAAATCCCCTTTCTCCCTTCATGGCAGGCTGAGACCCATAGCCCTGGGAAGGGATGAGTCACTGTCAGTAACTCCACCTCTGCAACCCAATGTTTTCCTCATCACTTCCGCCATAGCGTCTGATACAGAGTCTTGGAGCAAGTCTCCTCAACCTCCACACTCACTGATATCTGGGACCAGAGGGTACATTGAGGCTGGGGGATGCTCTATGCTACAGGAGATGCCATGATGCAATCAGGATTCTATGCACTACATGTAGGTAGCTAGCCCATTCCTACCACACAGTTAATAGCTGAAATCTCCTGGCATTCCTCAGACCACCCCAACTAAGGACCAGTGCCTTAAAGTTGGATTGGCAGGTCTTTCTTTCTACTAGTCATTGAATTTTGAGAGGGTGTTTTATTATTTTCTGAGCCTGTCACTACCTAGCACACAGTAGAGAAAACTATCTGCTGAGTAGATCCACAGAAATCCGAAAAGCTCCACTAGGTGCATTCCTAATTACAACCACTAGAGGGCAGACAAGGCCTGCCAAAAGCACCATGCAGGCTCCAGGCAGAGCCAAGGCCTGGGAGGACTGTCAATGCCAGGGCCCAAGTTCTGCTTGACTCTAGGATTCCTAGCTGTTTCTTTGTCCATTCTCACCACAGCCAGGGAAATACTGTTAAACAATGACGAATCAGGTCTTGCCATCTCTCTACTCCAGAGGCCACCCAGGGCCGCCATCTTTTCTTTACAAAAGCCACAGATCTTGTAAGAGCACAGGGCCTCTATGAGCCACCTCTACCACTGCTCTCTCATGTCTTCTCCAGAAACCCCAGCCCCATCTACACTGTCCCCTCAACTCCAAGCAGGCCAAATACCTATTCCATGGCTGAGCATGTCACCCACCTGACTACCTTTCCCTCTTTTCTCAATACCCTGTACCCCCTTTACCTCTCCCCAATCCTCACTCCCACTTCCGGAATCTCAAAGTCTAAATGCACAAGAACCCATCTATCAAAGCCTTTCATGAGCTGTCTGTCTCCCATTCCATCCTACTTGGCTTCATCCCCCCTCACCCCCCATAGCGGTTTTCAAGATGAATGGGTGGGAGGGAGAAAGAGAGGAAAGACTGAAGGGTGGTGGATGTAACAACAAATAAATGGATGGATAATACGCGGATGAGTAGGTAGCTATATATAGACAGATGGATGAATAGACGGACAGATGAGTGGCTACGCCGATGGTTGAGTAGGTAGACACATATAGATGGGTGAGTAAATGCAATGGTGGGTGGATAGATTTTCATTCCCATTCATCACTTAATTCTCCAGTGGTAGCCTCCAGGGAATGGGTGAGGGTTTAGTCTCCTTTTTTTCTTCAGCCCCAGAGCATGGTGCATGATGTTTATTAAACGGTTGTGGAAAGAGGAAGGAGTAACAGCAAGTTCTGAGCCGAGTCAACTAAGGAGAACTGCATGATGGGACCAACGGGCTTTCTTGTGCAAGCATCCTCCTCCAAGAAGCGGCTTTTGCCATTCAAACCAGACAACAGTCACAAAATCCTGACTGGGGAAAAAAATAGGGCTAGAAAAGGGTATTTTTCACAGCTGACCCTGTTACTTGTGAAATGGCAAACTCTGCACCCAAAAGTGAGGCTTGAATCCCAGCTTTGAGCTTCAAGTCTAGTGAGAGGACAGCCGATTCTATCAAAGCCTCTGTAACTTTGTTTCAGAGCTGGAAACAGAATAGCTATAATGATCACTAGGCCACCTGGCCCTCAAGTCCAGTTGCTCATTCATGCAGTTCCCTTGGCAGATGTCTTCTACGCAAGGTGCCTTCTACTGACTCAGCTAACGCCCAGCCTTTGCTCAGAAGCTTGCCTGAAATTGTGCTTTGGAAAGGTGTTCTGGGATCTCTGTCAGGGTGTACCTCAGCCTTTTCCGTGGCTGTTTCCCAGGATCTACACCTTGAGGATGGAGCTGTGTCTGGCTTCATCTGCCAACATTTCCAGTCCCTTACGGAGAAGGGACTCTCACTGGAAAGAGTCCCTGTCTGTCTGATTTCTCTGCAGCCCCTGAGCCTCCCACATCTACACTCCCTCTGTGTCCATCTCCAGCCACCCTACAACCAAAGCTCCTCTCCCAAGGCTTCAATAGTGACTACCCAAGACATGCTGGGAAATGGCCCCTGGTGTCTGGGGACCAAAACAAAGCATATAACAAGGGCGGTCCAAGTTGTGGCCAGCAACAATGGGGGAAGGTGGGGCACACAGAGTGACCAGTCAACAAGATTCCATCCTCAGAGCTGCGGCCAGCAGCAACAGAGCCTAGAGACATCAAACCTGCCAGCTAAAACGCTTCATGAATATTTAACAGCCATCAATATTTAATTAGTGCAGACAGATTAACTCTGAAATCACACACTGGGGCTAGGTTCCTCACTCCTAGAGGGGGAAGTTGGGGAGAGGGGCGGAGTGAGTCCTGAGAGATGACCACATTGCCTACATAAGGTCCCAAATACTACATTCCACACACACACACACACACACCTCTGCAGAAAGTGAGTAGCAATTGGAACAGCCAGAGAATAGAAGCCAGGAGGTCTGTGTCTTGGAAGGGTGGCAGGGACAGTGGAGTGAGGGTTGTGCCAGGCAGAAGGACCCAAACTGAGGCTCCTTCCACTCTGTATCCCCCCCCCAGCTCAACTGGGGCTGCTCTGGACCTGGCCTGACTTCAGGAGCAGGTGTGAGTGTGTAATTGCCTTTGCGCCTTGGTGGGCCTGGATTAAGCTGTTTATTGCATCGGCAGTAACATGGGAAGTCTTTCATTCCTTCAGTTTCTTTGAGTTTTATCACATCTTAGGCCACTTTTACATTTAGTGGCATGTCCCAGTACAACAAGTGCAGTGGCCAATGCCTTTTAAACAAACAAACAAACAAACATTTGGTTAGGGGCTTTCAAAATGTCCAGTTTAGAACTGGGCTTTGCCTCTGTACACATCGCCCTCACTTTGTGCTCCCAGGTCCATCCAGGCTGTACTTCCTGTCTTGGCTGTTGCTACCTCCTCCAAGGCCTGGCTCAGGGCACTTTTCTTCCAGGACACATTCAGCACCTTCCTTGTTTACAATCATGTTTGCTTCCCTGTCTCCTCCATGCAAAGCTCCTCGAAGACAGAAACCCAAACTTCTGTACGTATCCTGCCTGACATGGAAAGGGATGCTCATTTGTTTCCAATGTAATAAACTTGAAGTGAAAAGAGGTTTTACACAGTACCCAGGGAGCTAGGAGCTCAGAGGGCACGCTATGTGCATGACTGTGGGAATTGTGAGGGCACACTATGTGCATGACTGTGTATCAGTTGGCTACTGCTAGGTAACAAACAACCACAAATCTCCAATGGTATGTATCAATGAGTACTTGGTATCTAGGGTATTCAACCAAGCTGACTTTGAACTGATCTAAACTCAGCTGCGTAATTATCCACTGAGCCACAGTAGCTAAGGAGTTCTGTTTCCCCACTAAAGCAGTGGCTCTCAGCCTGTGGGTCGCAGCCCCTTGGAAAGGATCAAATAACTCTCTCATGGGGGTTGCTTAAGACCACCAGAAAACAGATATTTGCATTAGGATTCATAACAGAAATTACAGTTATGAAGTAGCAACGAAATAATTTTACGGTTGGGGTCAGTACGACATGAGGAACTGTATTAGAGTCGAAGCATTAGGAGGATTGAGAGCCACTGCTTCAGAAGGCGGTGCTGGTGGGGTAGCCTTCCCTGAAGCTCCTATCCTCCACCCAGTCAGTGGGCTGGCTAGGACATGGGCATCGCACAGCAGTCAAGAGGAACAAGAGGGATGCCTGGACATATAAACCCACATCATGCCTGTTTGTGTGGCATTGCTAATGTATTGTTGACCAAAGCAAGTCTGAGAAGCCCAGAAGCCAGGTCCTCACCGAGCAGAGCCATGGAAGGGAGCAAGTAGGGTGCTCAGAGCCAGGACCAGGGTTTTGACTGACCACAGGTGGGCCCCCATCACACTGGGCACAGGACCCCAGAGTGATGAGGCCCTGGGTGGGATGGGATCAGAAGTGAAGTATTCAGTTCTACACACTTTATCTCACATTACCTTCACCCAGTAACAGGAACACCTGCTTTAACTGCACAGCAGCAGGGACAGGAAATGACGTGAGTCCTTGAGGGATAGCCCAGAGGCAAGCTGGGGGTCAGAGCTAAGGCTGAGGATCAAAGTAAGATCAGACCTTAGACACCTGCACACTCGAGGTGAGGGTGGGGACAGACCAATGCCTCTTCCCGCTGGTGGCTCTTTCCTGTCTATACTCACCTGAGAATGGGTACCATCGCTGGTCAACCTCTACCCACTTCTTTCTCCTCAGTGTGTAAACTCTGAAACCTTCCCTCCAAACCCTAAATCAGTGTCATTAAAAACACTAACGCTTTGGGACAGAGGCATGATTAGAAGGAGGTGACTGGCAGGTAGGAGTCTCTATCTCTCTAAAGCGTGGAACCAGAGACTGACAGTTAGCCAATGTGGCTGGTTAATACAAAAGAACCTCTGTTGGAATCAGAAATGCATGGGTTCCAATCCTCCCCCCCCCCAAATTGGGCAACTAAAGCAGACACATGAACTCCCTGATCCTCCAAGTTCTTGTATGTAAAATGTGATATCATAACCTTGGTCAGTGCTGTGTGGGGGTCCCCCCAAAAGTTAGAAGAGCATACATGTAAGGCAACCAGCATGGTGCAAGACCCTACACAGGACCTTGACATAGACAACATATTGGCTACTTTCATTTACCGTGTCTTTGAGGTTCAACTGTGGAGTGTCTGTGTGTCTGTCTTAGGAATCTTCAAGGCCTTGCTACTTCTTGCTGCCCCCAAAATGCATATAGTTAAAATACCTGCCAAGGATTTAATAACTTCATCAGCTAATTCTTTCAAGCTCCAAGGTCTATATCCGGCCAGGGTGGTTTGAAGCCCACAGATATGACCCAATTGTTCTAAGAATCTACTCCTACTCTTCATCAGCTCTACACACAAGGCTCCTGTCCATTTCCAATTATCCAGCCCTTGGATTTTTTTTCTTTGTTTCCTTGTTAAAGACCAATTTTACAAAGCACTTCAGCGACTCAGCCATTTTTATCATCATCATTAATTTTATTTCTCTTCTCATTTATTAATGGGCCAGGCAGCTTTCAAGTATCTCTCTTCCCCTGATGTATTTATAAAATGTCCTTCTTATTCCCTCCGGCAGTCCTGAGGCTCTCCACAGCCTGCATTTCTTCCCTTGGCTGCCCCCCAGAAGCCTTTGCTGACTCCAGATCTTTCTTGCTGGGCACCCACCTAACTGCTGCCACCCGCTAGATCACCCCTGCTTTCTTCTCTATGCTCAGTGCAGGTCTGACCCTGGGAGGTCTCCCTACTGGGGCTCACAGGGCTCCATCCATAGCCAGGGGTGTCAGTTAAGCTGCACCCACTCTGGGAGCAGAGGGCCCCCTTTGTCCATCCTGGCAGTCAGAAGGAAGGGAGCAGAGGCCCACAGATTCTCTCTGCATACCACCACCTCTTTCCGGAACCTCTAAAACAAATCCATGAGGAGCCCCATTCAGAACCTTCTTAAATGGCATGGTTGAGATGTGACTGACACAACAAATTCACCCATCATAAGTGTTTAAGCATTACATGCAACAATTTAAATGAATCCACCATGCATGACCCACGCCAACAATCTACTGTTAGAATATCTGGATGCTTTGATCATTACAACAAGAGACTTGGCTGAGAGTGAACCCTACTTCCCAACTTCATCCCAGGGACACCAGATGTGCTGTGCTTCGTCAGATTCATACAAGTGGAGTCAAACATATTGGCTGCTTTCACTTAACATGTCTTTGAGGTTCAACTGTGTGTGTGTGTGTGTGTGTGTGTGTGTGTGTGTGTGTGTGTGTAATAGAGGGGGTAAATCATTGAAGGGCTTGGGACAGATGAATGACACCACGTGGCCTTCATATTAACAGGGTCACTATGTCAAGGATAGGCCTGGCAGGAGACCCACAAGGAAGCTCAGTGACTCACAACACAAGGTGTGCCATGGCATCAGACCAGAGCGCGTAGCAGGCAAAGGGTATGTACTTGGTTTCTGGAGCTGGTCCCATCCTGACACAGTAGCCTGATGGTGGGCTGTGACCTGGGAGAGATAGGAATCATGGACGGCATCAGGGTTTTAGCCTGAATACCTGGAAGAAAGGACTCTCCACTTCCCGAGACCAGGACCCTGTAGACCCTGCAAGTGAGTAAGGAAAAGCCAGCAACCCAAAGAGATCCTAAGAGAAAGGCTATACACACAGCTCCAGAGCTCGGGTGAAATTAAACTGTAATGATGGCACAGAGACAGAATCTGAATCCATGACACTTGAGGAAAAGGTGGTTTTGTGACTGACTACCTGTGACCACCCTCAATGGCCCCAGTGCTGGTGCTGTTGGAATAGCTAAGCACAGAAACTGGTTACAGCCTGAAGGCCTGGGCAGCTCTTCTCTCCTTCTTTCTGGGAGATGTAAAGCCAGTCTACCTTAGCCATCCAACTTGCCTGAGGCAGTGGTTCTCAACCTATGGGTTGTGACCCCTTCAGGGGGTTAAACAACCCTTTCATGGGAGTCACCTAAGCCCACCAGAAAACACAGGTAATTATATTATAGTTCTTAACAGTAGCAACCTTACAGCTAGGAAGTACAAAATCATTTTATGGTCGGAGGTCACTATAGAATGAGCAACTGTGTTTAAAAGGACTGCAGCATTAAGAAGGTTGAAAGCCACTGGCCTAGAAGAAGAGGCGAGGTCTTCCTCCTCAGAGTGTGCGTTGTCAGTTCTCCAACTCCATGTGCTACCATGAAAAGGAGTTTCCTGGTATGTGTCCATGAACATGGCTAGGCACTGCAGTGTCCTCCACCCAAGTCTCTTCCCAATGCGTTTGTCCTAAGTAACACGCTAAGGACAGGGCCCTGATACACGCACGCACGCACCTGCGTCTCTGGGTCTCTGCTCACCCTCACCTTTCCCTGAGACCATGAGAGTCAAGAATTCTACCTATCATACCACAGCCACCCTTCCTGTGTGGGGGATATTGGAAGGGGGAAAAGGAGCAGGTTTCAGAAGAGAAGTTCATTCCAGAGCAACATTCTCTAGACAAGAAGGATGCGGGCTCCTTGCTTTACCTGATAGAACCTGGGGCAAAGCAAGTGCAGTCTTAGTAGCTTTTCGAGCTGCTATGGTAAAATACCCTGACCAAACCAACAGAAGGAAGGAAAGAAGAAAGGAAGGAAGGGAGGGAGGAAGGAAGAAAGGGTTCCCTTTGGCTCACAGTTGGAGGCTACTGTCTACCATGACAGGAAGTCACAGTGGCTGGAGCTTGAGGCTGCTGACCACATTGCATCTGCAGTCAAGAAAAAGGGAGTAATAAATGCTTGTCCACAGCTCAGACTTTTCCTATACCGTCCCAGATCCCAGGCTAGGGAATGGTGCCACCCATAGTGGGCTTGTCTCCCCACCTTCATTAGCCTAATCAACAGGATCCCCTATAAGCACACCTAGAGACATGTCTCCCAGATGACAATAGATCCTATTAAGTGTAGAATTTAGATTAGCCATCACAGCAAGAATAGGCCATTTTGTTCCATCATCTATTCTGCAGCTGCAGGAGCATAGTCAAACATTTTTGGGGACATAGGACACTGCTCTCTGCTCCCAGGCTGCAGCCTTGGATCCGCTCCCATACAAGTTAGCAAGCTCCACCCTCTTGACCCCTTGTCACTCTTGACCCCAGCACTCTTTTCTCACACTGCATTCCCTATAGTATAGCTTTAAGGATCTAGCACCCTTACTCATGAATGTGGAGCCATCATGAAAGGGGTCAGTGTCCTTATATGAAGAAGCCAGAGAGGACTGGGAGAGAAGTCCTAGTCTGTAAGTGTTTGCTGTGTGCATGTGAGAATCCAAGTCAGATACCCAGAAGCCTCATGAAAAGCCAGGCACAATTGAGAGACAGAGGCAAAGATACCTGGGGCTCACTGACCAGCTAGCCCAGTCTAATGGAGAACCCCACATCCTGTCTAATAGGGGTATGTCTCAGGCAGCAAAATGCTTGCTTTATGAGCATATAGACTTGAGTTCAGATCCACAGCACTCATGGAAAAATCTAGACATATGCTGGGAAAGTAGAGGCTGGCAGATTTCTAGAGCTCACCAGCCACCTAACCTAGCTAAATTAATGAGCTGGGGGTTCAATGAGATGCTCTGTCTTAAAAATATAATGTAGAGAGCAATGGAAGAAGACAATCAATATCAAACCATGGCCTCCACATGCACATAAACACACATGAACATATGAACACAGATGTACTCCCACATACATGTGCACACATAAACACAAACATATAAACACCATGCACACATGTACGAACAAGGTAAGAGCCATCTTGAGGAATAACACCTACAATTGACCTCTGACACACATACCTACACACCTACACACACACACATGCTCCCACACCCTGCATACACAGCTATAAGCATCTACAAACATACTAAAAGAAGAAGCCATAGGACTAGCTAGCACTTCCTACTATGCAAATTCACGCAAAGACTGCTGTCTACAAGCAAGAAGAAATGTGACCCACCAGCACCCTGCTTTCAGACTTCCAACCTCTAGACATTTTAGCATCAGCAACTGAGAAAGGGTTAAGGTGATTTGCCATAGTATCCTGAACAGTCCAAGATATATCCATTTCTTTCCCTGCCTCATTCTAGGCCAGGGGATCATATATGGAGTCTTTCCATGAGATCTTTATAGGCTTGAGCATGTTTCATTCCTAGTCCCACAGATGCAGAAAGGCAGAAAGACATGGCCATGTGAAAGAGATGGCTCCCTCCCCCAAATTACCAGGTACGTGGAATATAATGCCGTTACCATGCAGACATAAAGAAAGGTTATTAAATTTAAGCACAAGGTTGAGGTATTTGAATTTCAAAGGTTGTCTGTGCTAGCTGGAAAAAAATATTGTCCCAAGATTGAGCAGGGATTGAGAAAATGCTGAGTGACAGCGCACAACTCCACCTTCCTCAGACTTGGGGATTTTGTGGTTCAGCAATAAAAAATTTAAGAGAAAACTGGAGGATTCACAAAGTCACCAGCTTTACAGGCTGCCAAGAACTCAGCTGGTTTACAGTCAGCCTGTCTTTAGAGGGGAGAGAATACTTTCACACCTAGAAAGTAGAGAAGCTACAGACCCAGGGACGGGAGAAAAAGACAATCTTATTGAACATGAATAAATTCAGCTTATGGAAAACTTTGCTCATGTTTCTCTCATTTCTCTACAAGCTGATGAAAACGTTGGCATGCATTGCTGGAGTGCCAACGAAACGCATCTTAATTCCTACAGAACTACTCAGTGCTGGTGCTGAGTAGCCCCTCCTACCACCTCCAACTCCTCTGCTGGGCTGCTTTCTAGAACCTGTTGGAAACTGGGAGAGTCTTCTGAGACGGAGGAACAGAGCTCTGGACAGCCCTGGGGTTCTCTTTCCTTTCAGAAGCACTTACTTCACTCTGTCATTTCCGAGGGGTCATGGCATTCCTGACCTCCCCAAGTGCCCAGGCAACCCTCTGCCCTGTGATTTTCTTCTATGAGTTTCTGGCAGGATCCTACCTCACAAGCCAAGTCACCGGTTGCTAGGTTTCCAAGAACAGCTACTTGGTAAACATTACGTTTTAGATCAAGGTTATAGCTGTTTCTGTCAGCCACCTCTTGGTCATGCACACAGACAGGTGAAGCTGTAGGCCTGTACCTTCTCCATGGTCCCTGTCTGCCTCCACTTTGCACCGTGTTCTAAGTGGCTATTAATAATTGTGCCTGCTGTCCCTTTCAGGAGACACCTTGAGCCAACAGCTCAAGGAAAGACACTTTAGTCTGCAAGTCCAGATGTCACAGAAGATCGTGATTTCCGAGTTAGGAGAACTGCTGCGTTCTGTGTGTACTGCTGTGACTGAGAGGAAGCCTGTGAGCTGGCACGAGGACCAGACTGTCTTAGAAGAGGCCAGGCAGCTGTGAGTTCCCCCCAGACCCACCCACCCACTCACATTCGGCAAGTCTCCTAACTTCAGTAACATTTGGTGCTACCTCTAAAACAGCTGTACCAGCCTCAAGGGGCATGTGAGAGCTAAACAGATAATATACACAGGACCCCGAACATGGACTGGCCCAAGCAGAGTTCCTTACTTCTCTGCTCCATGTTTTGTTTTAACTGCAGCAGAGGGCATGCAGGCAGAGTTGACTTAGACAATCATTTAAAAGATTTGATCTAATCACACACTCATTCCTGATCTAGGTGGCTCCTGGAGCTTTGCAGACTGTACTCTCTGCATGCACATGCCTGCCACACCAAGGACTCTTAGCAATGCAATGGGGTTCCAGCATCAAAGACCTGGACTTGGCTCAGACAGACAGTCATGGGCTGTTGTAGTGCACATAGCCCCTAGCCTCCCTTTTGCTTAGTGACTGTACTGGCTAGTTTTGTGTGTCAACTTGACACAAGCTGAAGTTATCATAGAGAAAGGAGTTTCAGTTGAGGAGATGCCTCCATGAGATCCATCGGTAAGGAATTTTCTCAATTAGTGATCAAGGGGGGAGGGCCCCTTGTGGGTGGAGCCATCTGTGGGCTGGTAGTCTTGGGTTCTATAAGAAAGCAGGTTGAGCAAGCCAGGAGAAGCAAGAAAGCCAGTGAGTAGCATTCCTCCATGGCCTCTGCATCAGCTCCTGCTCCTTGACCTGCTTGAGTTCCATTTCCTGACTTCCTCTGGTGATGAACAGCAGCATGGAAGTGTAAGCTCAATAAACCCTTTCCTCCCCAACTTGTATCTTGGCCATGTTTGTGCAGGAATAGAAACCCTGACTAAGACAGTGACCTTATAAGCAGGGACTCAGGAGGGACTGCAGCCATCCCACACCGCATGCCCAGAGGTAAAGAGAAATCTGTGATTTACCTACAGTCACCTCTTCCATTGGTACCCAGGAGAGTACACACTCACATCCAGGTTGGGCCTTCTCCCCTCCACTACCCCATGTTGCCACCACTGAAGAAAGGAGAAGCCCCAGGCAGAAGTGACTGGGTGGGACAGCTATCTCTTTAATGCCCCTTGGACCTAGGAGACACTGTTCTGGTTCCTGCAATGTACTCCCCAAGTCAGTCAATCATAGAGACTGGGGGTTGGGGTTACTTGAGGAAGACTTTAGGTGTGGAATCTAATGTAGGACTAGAGTAGATGCTATGGAAGGAAGAGAGGTGGAAGAAGGGGTTTAGAATCTGAACTTTGCCTTTCTCCAGCCTCTTGTCCTTCTTGACCTTTCCCACTTTGCTGGTCCTCTTCTCTCCTCCTCACAGAGGGACCAAACAGCCCAGGTCCACCCCAGCCAACTGTTGCTGCCATCGCTGCGGCTGCCTCCTCCCCCTCCTCCTCTCTCTCCCTCCCTCCCCCTCCTCCTCCTCTACTCCCTCCTCTTCCTTCTCTTCTCCCTCCTCCTTTTCCTCCTCCCCATTTGCTCCAAAGAGTGTTCTGCACCTCCATTCCCTCCCTCATCTTATCTCTAATAATTATATATTTCCCCGAGACAAATTTGAAGATCAAATGTTTTCTCGGACACCTGAGCAAGTTTCCCCAAATGATGCTTTCCTAACAAACCTACAGGCCTTGTTTGCCCCATGATTTCATTTGGGAGTGAAGAAGTGACGCTACCAGGAGTTTGGTTAAGTCATTTACCCAAGCAACCATGGAGAGCAACAGGAAGGCTGGTTACAATGTGTCCTGCGTGCTATCATTGAACTGACCTACAAGGCATAAACAGGCCTCAGCTGGATTATCCACTGTAAACACCTGAAGTATACCTAGCTCCTCAGAGTAGGAAGAGCTTTCTTGGTGGTAAATATGAGCAGGAGAGGGTGAAGGAAGACTAGGTTAGGTTTAGGTGCAGTGTGAAGCAGGCCACTTGGTAGCCAAGCGTGAGATGAAGGAAACGATGACCCGTTTTCCAGGGACTTCACCTTGTGAGTACCTAAGCCTCTTCTGTAGAGACATGAACAAACCACTACTCACCCCAGATACAGAACTGATGGCAGCCCAAAGCACAGGTACTAGTGAGCCAGTGACGGGGTGGTGGTGGTGGTGGTGGTGGTGGTGGTGGTGGTGGTGGTGGTGG
>JADRCH010000059.1:734492-774276 GCA_019843965.1 Rhynchomys soricoides | reverse complement strand
TGGTGGTGGTGGTGGTGGTGGTGGTGGTGGTGGTGGTGGTGGTGGTGTGGTTTTGTGTTTTACTTGCAGGAATATGAATGAGGGGTTATTTCTAGGAGCAGAAATGACTCCAAGTCAGCCTCAGCATGGGGGACAGCTCTTATGAGCTGGGAACCTGGAGCATACCACATAGCCTGTGGCAGCTTAACAGGTTGGAGGGTGTGCTTTCAGATGGGTTGGCTGGTCTGAGCCTCTTCCAGCTAGCTCCAAGGACTTGTCTGAGAGACCTTCTCCAGAGTATTGTTTGTATACTCTTCCGGGAAAGGGCCTAGTTTCAGGGCTTGTCAGTTTCAGGGACTTCCTGAAGCTGTTTTGTTTTTGAGTGGTTTACTTCCTTTCTTAAGGAGCTTCCCCAGCCAGATGGAGTGTTGTGTTTCTCCTCCCTTAAAACGTCCTGTTGTTTCACCTCCTCACAAATATTCTGTCCTAAAATCCCGTGTTGTATGGCCTTCCTTTTGCATCTTCGGAGCTTCCCTCTGAGATGGAAGATTTTAACCTTGGAGGAAACAGCTCTACAACATTCACAGATGTTTTCCTGTGATAGGATCACAGGCCCCAGGTTCTTCCCAGCCCTTGGGAAACTTCCACCTGGAGGGTGATACAGGGAGAGAGAGATAAGCCAGGCTGCAGGCACAGGCCACACAGCAGGCTCTGAAGCACAGGAGGTGCTTAAGCTGGGGTTGGAGAACCCTGCACCCCACCAGGCATTCCTTAGGATTGTGTACACAAGAAAAGGAAGGGAACCTGTGCCTGACTTCAAGGCATTCAGTGTTCCTGAGGTAGGGACTGTCTGTACCCCACTGCAGAAGTGAGAGAACTCAGTCTCAGAAAACAGATTCCTCACCTAAGACCCCAATGCTATAGTGATCAAGTCAGAATTCAGCATAGGCCCCAAGTGTTTAAGGCAGTGGTCCTCAATCTTCCTAATGTTGTGACCCTTCAATATAATATGGTTGTAATGACCCCCCAACCAAAAAATTATTTGCATTGTTACTTCATAACTGTAATTTTGCTACTGTTGGGAATCGTAAATATCTGATATGCAGGATGTATTAGGTGACCTCTGATAAAGTGTCCTTTGACCCTCCCAAAGGGGTGGCAACCTACAGGTTGAGAACCACTGGCTTACTGATTCTGTTGGCAAATATTACTTCACTATTACAATATCACCCATGTAAAAGTGCTCAGAGTCATTATTACAGCTTACATATCACAATCCACAGATCAAATAAATCGGGTATAACTGTGCACAGCACATTCCTCACCCAGACAAAGGGGACCAGAGATGCCAAGCAATCCACCCCCCCCAACCACACAGTTAATGAATGGGAAAACTGGGGCTTCAGCTTCCAGGCCCTTCCTTGCAAGCCCCAAAGCCCTGGGCAGGTTCGGAGTAGCCAGCCAGAGAGAGAATGAGAAAGAGCATTCATTTTCAGATCATTCAATTCCAAGCCATGCCTTCTGACCCCTCCAGCCCTAGCCCCATCATCAAGGGTGCCCTGCCATCTTGGACCTGGACATGACTAAACACAAATGAGGAGTTGTTGCCTAACAAATTAGCAACAGGTAGAGGTGATGAAGCCATCTGCTACCTCCTAGCCACTGCTGCAGCCTAATCCCCCCTCTCAGCAGTGTCCCGGCTCCATGTTCAAACATAAATTAATATACTGGTCTTTGCATATGTATTTGTGGCTTCAGGTGGGGAGAGAGCCACATGAGCAGGTGGTGAGAAGGCAGTGGCTAGAGATGCTCTGCTCATGCAAATGTCCTTAGTTGGGCAAGGGAGGCTGCTGAAGGGCAAATGGGACTGGATGGGGCAGACAGCCAGAGAGGAAGGTCTCTGAATGGGCAATTAAGGGAGGCCTGCAGGGATAGTCCCCTGTTCCATGTGGGAAGACTCCTGTCCCTCCAAGGTCACGCATTACTAGCTCTTCAGACATACTAGGCAAAGAGAAGCCCCGTGACTATCCCAGGGACAGACGGCATGGGCAGGACTACAACAAATCCCATCACAGGCAGCCAGCTGGCCTGACATCCAGGCTTAGTCTACCTCTCTGAGTCTGTTTCCTCACTGTAACTTTCTAAGAGACATGAGTGCACTAGCCGTGCCTTACTAGGTGAGTAGGTTTAATGGTGGCTGACATTCAGTGGGTGCTGAGTACATGCTCCACCCTCTCCTTCATTTCTATCTCTATCTTAGCATCCACATTAGATGGCACTGTTCCAGTTTTACAAATGAACAACTTGAGGTTCAAACTAGATTAAAGTTAAGTATTGTTACTAGGGCCTTAATATCTTGGGCTGCACCTAATCTCCAGGTAGGTATGTGGGCTGGAAAAATGTAAGTCTTTCGCCAAGGCACAGAGTCAGCAGTGAATAGTGGGGCTGGGGGGAGGTGTCTTTAATCCTTAGGGATGAAAAGAAGCCATCCATGTTAGAAATAGGGGAAAGGACTCCTGGGAGAAGGAACAGTATGTGTAAAGGTCCTATGGAGGGCAAAGGTCTGATGTGTGGAACGCCTGGAGCAAGCAGACAGGACAGCTGAGTGACACAGCTGAGTGGAGGCGGGAACAGACAGGGCCAGCTGCAAAAGAGCTTCCAGATTTTCTCCTAAGTGCATTGGGAGGTTGGAGCCGAAAGGCACCCAAAGACAGGTCCTTCCCACCATCTTGTGCCGTCCCATCTGACTTCAGGCTCCCTGTGCAGACGGGTTACTAAGCTGGGAGCCACCTCCTAGGGAAGTCTTCTCATAGCTCTGGGTGGACCATGAGATCCTCTTGGGTTCCCAACCTCAGGTCTCTTCTCCCAGTCACACAAACATAAGCTGGGCCTGTGTTCTGCTATAAAGTCCCCTGCTACGTAAGATAGGGACAGTAAAAAAGGACTGGAGCCCCTCAGTGTGTGTGAAGATCATGTGTGGGCATCTAAGTCTGAGAGCAGAAAAAGCAGGACTCCAGTGTTTATCGTCTCTTGCAACACCTGGGCGGAGAAGAGAACACATGTCAGAAAGCATAGACTTCTGGCCCAAGTCCCCAACACCATAGTGACCAAGTCTAGGCCACACAGACTCCTGCGTGTGATTTGAGCAAATCAACACTTCCACACACGCCATTACACATCTCTGTGTAATGGGGTCCACCTTAGCAACTGCCTAGCAGCTGTGCCCAAAGCACACTACAGTGTCAGGTAAATAGTCCCTTCCTTTTGCTTCCTGTACAGCACATAGTAGGTGTTCTGTGAGTATGCCCAGACACCCTCCTCCCTCTGAAGACAGAGGGATGGGGTGGTCCAGCAGTATATCAAACCTGCTAGAGCTATTCTTACAGAATGTTCCTTAGGAGCTCACCCATGTGCCTGTGTGCTTGCTGCTCTCTCTCCCTCTCCCCCTCGCTCCAGTCTGTCCTCCATACCTCCTCCTTTCCCTTTCTCCTAACTCACTCCCACCAGCCTCTCCAGGCCCCAGAGCAAGGCTGTAGATGCATCTCCTGCCTCCTCTACAGCAAGCTTAGTTAGATATAACCAATGGTCACACTTGCCAAGTCAACACTAGCTATACTCTTGGCACCCCTGACATTGGAGAAAGACTATCTGTGACCATCTGGCTCCTGACCTAAAGCTGGTGCTCCAGTAACAATGACTTAGCATTACTTGTCCCACCTTCAGATCTCAGCCACTGACATTCCCAAGGTTCCCACAACCCACCTTGTCTCTTTATTTAAGCTTAAACAAGACCAATCACCCTTCTCTGCGCAGCTAGCATGCTCTCTACCAAAAGTCCCTAGAATGTCCTCTCCCTCACATGCTGCTGACAGTTCTTGGCTTGTCCTTTGAGGTCGGAGATTGATCAGAAGAGTTACTGACACCATAGACAGACAGATGGACAACAGAATGGCAGGGGCTTTGAGGAGAGACCTCCAGCCTCTGAGGCAGAGTTGACTGGGTGGGCCTTTTCTTATGGGTCCCAAAGGAAGAAGGTTTCATGCTGTGTGAATAGCTCACAGCCATGCCTGTAATCTGAGGGAAGGAAAGTAAAACTCCAAAGAGGTGGGGTAAGTGGGGAAGTGCACACATTTAGCTGAATGGTGCCCTTTATACAGTAACCCTTTCATGGCCCAGATTTTGATATCCTTGGAGAAGTGAGACCATTACCTGCCATTCTCCTGGGATCTGTGCACCTGGGGAGTATGTTGAAGGGTCACATTCACAGACAGGCTCTCATCAAGGGCTTCTCATTTTCTTCACAGCAGCTATGAGAAGGAGGCTGTTGCTGGTAGGTGTGGCCCGATCAGCCCCTCGCTTGCATCTAACAGGTGCAGCTTCCAGACTCTTTATGCCAGCACTCATCAAAGTCTACTTAGCTGAAGGTATCTGCATGGATGAGCGTTTGTCTAAGTCAGCATCCAGGTTTGTGTATTAGCTATGACGGAGGCATCAATAGTGTCTCAACCAGGAGCAGAGGGGGTATGATGTGGGGTTTCTTCAGGATGCTCAGGGGATTCGGGTGTGAAGCATCAATGATGTAGTGATGCTGAGATGCAGGGCACAAGGTGAGAGGTACACCTCAGCCTGCATGTGCACACTGGGGCCTCTAGTGCACAGGGCTTCCTATACAAAGTCCAAGGTACACGAATTCTATACATCACCATTCCTGAGCCTCCCAGTGATTGAACAAACTGGTTTAACAGCATTGGAAAGGACCCTAAGCTCTGCTCCAGCCCCATGGGTGCATCAAACCCCTCATGAAAAACAGTAAAAAAAAAAAGCTGAGTCATGGGAGTGTGTTCTTCCCCTACCAGAGCATCATTCACCACCATCATCTTACAGTCTCCTGGAAAGATCCTTCCTTTCCAGGATTGTCCTGTCCTTCAGGGAGGGGGCTTGGGAGTACAGCCTGTCTGAGGCTGACTGTGAATCATGCCCCATCTTAAGATCTTAACTCCTAACCCTCAAGATAGGGTGTGGAAGGCCTTGACCATTGGGTCCTGGGCTCATAGGATCAGCTGGAATAAGAACCCTGTCAAACCTCAGGCTCTCCCTCTTCCAGTGCCTCCTCTGTCAGACTGGAGCCAGAATGATCCCACCAACTCAGTACTGAGGATAGGAACAGATAGATTTCCTCCAGATGAGCTCAAACATGGCATCCTTCAAGGGTTTCTCTCTGAAGGTCCACTCCTACCTCCCATCCAGGCTCTGGAATGTCCCCAAGCCACACAATGCCTGTTTGCAGGTCCGTCTTCTGTCTCCACAGCAGCCTTTGAGCCTTTTTACAAGGACAGGGTCTCATTCATCTCGGGGCTGCTGCTTGGCACAGTGCCCAGCACATCTTAGCAATTTCAGAAGCTCTCCTGGACGTCTGAATGAATGAATGCATGAATGACTAGCCTAAGACAGGAACCAAGTCTGCACACAGTTATTTTGATACTGGTAATGTATGGGAGAAAGACTTGGGAGATGCTGGAGTAGGGGTGGGGAACTGGCCTCAGGCCTCATCCCTTCTACCTGGCTAGTGCCTGGGTTCATCTCCAACAGGTGGAGTGGCTGTGCAGACCAGGAAAGGAGAGCCTTGGCCTGTGATGGGTCCTGTAGCAATCAGCCCAGCCCTGGCCCTCGTTCCTATCTGTGCCCAGAGAGGAAGCCACCTTGTCTGTGAGAGACAACATGTTCTGCTGCTGTCCCTGCTAGGAAAAGAGAGTTCCTGACAACTTGCCTGCCTGCATACTGCTCCTTTGCTGAAGCCCCCAGTAGATCCTCCTTCAGTACTTAGAAATGACTCCACAGAGAGTTGCCATCCCTGACCGTGCTGCAAACTGCAAAACCTTAGGCCAGTCCTTGCTCCTCACACCCCCTTGTTCATCTGCTCTGTGGCCAGTAGCCAAGTATGCACACTAATATTAACAGTCCTAATGGGCTTTTGCTTGGTCGTCTCGCTTACAAAGCACTTTCAGGCCCATCATCAGAACTGATCTCAAACCAGTGTGGAGGGCATAGCAGGGTTGTGGCTTGCACAGCATCTTAATATGGGGAGAAACTAAGGAAAAGGTCAGCTCCAGGTAGCATAGATGTGAGCCTGAAGAGAGCATGGGCCAGAGGCCAGGTGTCCTGACACGACATCCGGTACTCACACTCCCACCCTGCCTTGCTCCCACCCTCTCCTCTGCCCTTGGTGTTTTGGTCAGCATCATCACCTCTCAGGTGATCTGTTCTCTGTCAGTAGAAGAGAGTGTAACAAGGAGAGGCAGGCTTCAGCTATCTACTACAAGAGCTGAAAGGACCTGCCAAGAAATTTTCTGAATGACTTAGGGCTAGACATCTTCCTCTGTGAACCTCAAAGTCCACAATGGCAGTTGAGAACCTGCCCTCTGTGCGGCAGGCTGCTAAAAGCTAAGGTATTGCCCTGGGGAGCTGACTGAGATTGGAGGCAGCTTGTCTCTGGGGTGACTACCTCAGGAATGGAGAGTGGGAGGGACAGCCCAGAAGTGCAGGGTGAGACTCCCAGAGGACTCCCAAGGCCTCTTAGGGATGGGACAGAATGGCTATACTGTGGCTTCCTCTGACAAACAAGTTAAACACTATCAGCAGGTGCTAAAATGATCCAGCCAGATGGTGACTATTTTCATTTCAAAGCAGAGAAACTTGGAGCTCAGTGAGGTGACATGACTTGTTCAGTCACACAGCAAACAACAGAGGCATCTTTCAGATTCCAGGTCTGGGCCATCTCTCAGTCGCAGGCAATTAATGATCTAGGTGGAGTGGGTGGGATGCACATGGAAACCCTAAACCCCTCCCTTCCTCAGGCTCTGTTGGCCCCGCTCTTCTCACTGCCTCCCCCCAGAGTCTCAGCCGCAGGCTGGGTCCCCTTTACTGTACCAGCTCACCCTGTCATCTCAGCCCAGGCAGAGATTTATGGATCTCACTTCAAGGATTTTCCTTTAATAATAACATTTATAATCATTTTAGAAATTAAGAGCTGAGGATGCAAAGCATTTTAATTAAAATAATCCGTGGCTGATAATTATAGGACTCTCTTAGCTGGAACCATCTTCTCTCAATCTGTCACAGTCCCCGAGGAAGCCAGGAGTTAACTGTGAGCAAATGAGCAAGCCTTGGCCCCGTGGGTGGCACGGGCTGTGGGGAAGGTGGCTCTGGGTTCACCCCAGAGGCTGTTTCAGGGTGAGCACAGTTTGTAAAGCCTCAGGGCTGGATTCCTGGGAGCCTTGCAGGGTAAAGTGTCTTCTTTGAAAGAAGAAACACTATCCTCCTCCTCCTCCTCCTCCTCCTCCTCCTCCTCCTCCTCCTTCTCTTCCTCCTCCTCCCCTGTTCCCATTTCACCCCCCTCCCCATGGCCACACAGGGTCCTTATCACACTGGCCCAGCTATGAAGACCAAGACACAGAGGAACACATCTCTGCCAACAGCCCCACCCCCACTCCTCTCAGGAACTGTCCTGCCCTCTGTAGTCAGGAGAGGGCAGTGAAGGCCACCAGATACGGACACAGCTCCTGAAGCACAGACTCCATAATGGAACTTAGAGACAACAGAAGAGTCCACCGTATACCTCCTTCTGCCAGAAGTTCAGCATGGGCCTCACCATGGGCAGGTCCCATGTTGATTCCCCTAGAAACTCACATATCAGCAGAGACAAACCATGCAAACCAACCATAGCAGGAAGCAATTACACCCAAGATGTAGCTGCAGCAGTCCAAGCCCCCAGAGAATCATCAGGGAAGGAGGTTTTACAGGGAGGTGATGCCTGCCAGGGTTGTGATGGATGAATAGGAGCCCAGTGGCTCAATGACAGTTATAACTGCTCAATTTGTTAACTGTTTACCGGGTTCCAGGTGCTGAGCAGCTCTTGTCTGAGTTCTAGAGTATCATAATTAGCCCGAGACCAACTTTATCAGCAGCAGCCTTTTCTAGACAGATTTGTCGAGGTTGTAGCGTGTGCTCGAATGACATAATTAAGAAGCAGAACTCGTCCATGAGCTGAGAGTCCCATCAATGCAAAATCTAGCACTTCACCAGAGGGCTTGTGTAACCCAGGGAGACTTCTGGAAAGAGCTGCTCTCTGCAGAGTAGAGAGATACAAACTAGACAGCAGACATGGGTAAAAAAAATAAGGAGACAGGGTACCAGAAGACAGCACCCCACCTGACCAGTTTGGGAAATCCTGAATTCAGAGTGGCTTAATTCACTGGCCTCAATCCCCTATCAGTAACTGTAGGGTGGGGCTCCCTCTGGATACCTTTGCAGCTTAGAGGGTCTTCAGGACCCTGGACCTCCTGAAGTGTCTTTAGCATGGTATCCCCTCCCTGTGCTCAGCAATAGGAGTAACCAGGGAAGATGATCATACCAGGACTCCAGCATAAACCCATGACAGAACAGTGATGAGGAGGGTATTCTGGCAACAGCCAGGATGTGACCTTGAGCTTTCTGAAGCCTCCACTTCATCCTGAAGAGAATAAGGGACAGGGTGGGTCACCAGAGGAAGTGATAGAGACTTGGCTCCCTGTGGGGACCTGGTTCTCTAAAGGCTTGCCTACTTCAGCCTAGGTGCATCCCTCCCCACTCCCACTGGAGGCCTGCAGAGGATTACCCAGACTCACTCATGGGTAAAATTGGTTCTTGGCCAGAGGAGATGCTGGGGGCCTGGGTGGAAGTGGACTTTGTAATGAGCATCGTGGGGGACCAGGAATGGCACGCTGGTAGTAGAGAAGGGGCTGGTCACATACCAGGCCCACTCTCCCATACCAGTAATGACATCTTAGATGGCATACCCAGCCCCCTGTCCATACCACCAGCTCTGCCCACACCTACTCTGTTCCCTGTAGAGGGCAGGCATAGTCTACAACACATATAAGGAGCTTGACCACCCAGACCCAGGGCTTCTGAAGAGTAGCTGGGCCAGAGCCCCAGTGCTATGGTCTGTGGAGAACCTGCTGGGTTTACAAGGCTTGGGCTCCTGAGAAGGATGGATTAGTGAAAGGTGAACAGAGGGGGATTATTCAACCAACCCATGAATCCTTGGATCATACACTACAGGCTTTTTCTGGAAAAGGAACTTCCTGCCCCTCTCCTTTCCCCTAGGTAAAATAAAATGAGGACAAAGTATGTGTATAAAAGAAAGCCAGAAAATGACAGCTGTGAGAGTCTGGGTGATAATTGTCCTGGGTAAGGAAGGCAGAGAGATGCAATGAGCAAAAGGAAGCCATGCTAGGAAGTAGCCTTCATTACCATGGGCTCTGCCGTTGTGGTAACAGGAGGTTTGGAGGTACCAATTAAATCAGGAACATATGTGAATGAAGGAGAGAAAAACAGGACCAAACATGGTCCAGTGGGAAGAGTCATGAAGACTACAGTGATCCGATTGTACGTTTGAGTTTCCCATAATTGGGAGAAGATGTCAAAAGAAACAAGCATTCTGAGATTGAGCTACACCATGCCAACTCCCCAATCTCTTGGATACCTTGAGACTTCCTGGTTTCAAGCACGGTTTTGAAGGCCAGCTTATACAGAAAATTTCCTCTGAGAAAGTAAGGCCTGGCCTGCCATCTTCATGGCCATCACAAGGGATGGAGTGTGCCAATGAGGTGGTCTTGGATGGGCTCCCTTGGCTAGACAACCTTGGAAAATGCTGGGACAAGTGGTTGGTTCTATAGAGACACAGAAGACAGAGAAATAGCTGTGACTAAAGCCAAGCATACATGTCTGGGAAAAGCTTCCTCTCCGTGCCTGCCACACCTGTGCACAGCTTTGCCATGATGCCATCTCCAACAGTGTTTGCAGATGCTATGCCCTGGGTGTGCCTCAGGAGTCAGGGGTCCCTGTTTTGCAGGTGTGCTTCCAGGAAGACAGGTGGCAGGCAAACTCTCTGTCACTTGTGGCTTCAGAACTCCAGCTAATCTCTTATCACTTCCTCTCCTGCCAGGCAAGCAAATTAGCCTACAGGTCCTTTCCACTAATCTTGCACTAAAGAACACTCTTGGTCACAGAGGTACCTCCTTGCCTTGTCAGATGGGAGAAGATTCTGGTGGTCTCTGCCTGCCATGGTGGCAAGACTGTCCAATGAGGGGACAAAGAAAAGGAACCAGAGTATGTTGGCAGGACTGGTGGCCACAGAAGGACTTGTGTGGCCTGAAGAAGTCACTGGTAATCACAATTTTAAAAAAATCAGTTGCAGAGAGGCCACAAGGTGAGGCAGTGGTCCTGTCCACCCTTGCTGGGCTAATTATCTTCTTTGGGCTCAAGATGCCCTTTTACAATAGGGTTTCTTCCTGTTCCTCCTGCCTGCCTCCGTGAGAATGAAGTGTGTTGTATAGTACTGAGGAGTGAGCCTCAGTGGGTGAGTTCAACAGCTGCGGGCTAGGAGCATATCCTGGTTCCTTCTACTGCGCAGCAGAGAGATGGATGTCTGCTACAGAAGAGATGCCCCAGGAACTGAGTAGGTTCATCCCAGGTTTCCTGTCCTTTGCTTATTTACGGAGGGCATAGTATGTGCTAGACCCTAGGGCATCAGTAACCAATTGATGTCCCCATCTTCTTAGTTTAGTGATTCTCCATCCAAGGGATGCCTCGGGATCCCCAGGAGGGAGGTAGTAAATGTGGGCATGCCCACACCCAACTCTGGGCCAACCAAATCTGTATCTGTCCTTTTTAAAGTCTCCCAGGCGGTTCAAATATACAATCAGGGGAGACAAGAAAACAAGCAATTACAGTGTATTCTTGCCATTTGCTCTGCCTGAGAAAGTACATGCAGAACCTTGGAAGGCTGCCTAAGTCAGTTGTGGTAGCAGTGGTGGGAGAGAGGGTCAGTGAGAATGTTCTAGAAGAAATGATAGGTGACCCAGGATGGCATGCATGCTGGTGAGGTGGAAGAATGGAGACTGTTCTGCTGGGTTGGTCAAAAGGAGGGGTGATGTGAGGGGAGGCTGGAGAGGGAGGAGGGAGGAGGGAAGAGGAAGGAGGGCTTCAGATCATAGAGGGCTTGTTTGCCTTATTAGGGAATTGCTCAGACCCTAAAGCAACAGTCTTCTTACAGTATCAAAGCCCGGGAGTGGCAGGTCAGGTTTTTTCAGACTACTAGGGGAATTCAGGCTGCTCATCTAGATAGCAAAGGCCTCCTGACAAGAGAGGGTCAGGACCTCCCTGGTGTTCCTTCAGAACAGACAGGATGGACCCTCTGCCCTGGGCTGCTAGGGGCTTCCAGTTTAATCTGATCTCTGCGGAACATTAGCAAGGGGCTCCCTGGGCCAGCCTCGTTCCTGCTACTAATCGGCAGCTGAGGTGGGATCGATGGTAGCTTCATTGATCTTGCCTCTTTTCAGCGCCTTAAAGAGTTTATTGACCAAGGAGCTGCAGGGGGCTGGGACATGCACTCTGCAGTAACGTGAACCAACCCAATGAGGAAGGAAGGCAAGGAAGGAATTTGAGGGCAGGTATCCTGTGCAGTCCCTGCCACCAGCACTGCAGGATGATGATGGTGGCTCCAGAACCCCAGACCATGTTTTATCCCTTCCTCTTCTGTCCAGCCAGGGGGGAAAAGCCTCCATCCTCATTCCCCTTGGTATGTTGCAATACCAGGAAGAAACCCAGGGTCTCACACATGTGAAAACATGGTATAACATAAGGGTCCATGTCTGCCCTGCCCTCTGTGGTACAAAGGAGCAGGCAAGAATCAGGCTGGGAGTGTGTACATCTGGCTTTGTGTGTTTAGGATCTTTTAGTTGAAATATAGCAATTTTTTTTTTTTAAAAAAAATGCACTTTTCTTAAATGTAAAGCTCAGAAACATGTCCGAACCCCAGCCATCTGTGTAACCAACATCCAGGTCAAGAAACAGAGCCCTCCATCCCCCCCAGAACTCCCCTCGGGCTCTGTTCCAATCACCACAGACCAAATCTACTGTGTGACTTCAAACCCCACAGATTAGCTGTGCCTTTGCTTTCAGTAAGTGTAAATGGGATTTTACAACAGACCCTCTTTTGTGTCTGCCTTCTTTTGTAAGGCATCATGCTTCAGCGATCCATCCACAATGTTACGTCACCGTGAGTGGCCATTCTCATTGTTAGGTAGTACTCCATTGTGCGGGCAAACTATCATTTATTTATCCGTTCCACTCTTGGTGGGCATTTGGGTTGCTTCCAGTTTGGAGCTATTACAGATAGTATTTAAAACGCCTGTATTTTGAAAAATGAAAGAAAGAAACTAATAAACAACAATTTTAGATACTTTTTTTAAATGCCCAGGAAAAAAATCATTATGCATTTGTTTGTTCATTCCATGATTTCATGTGTACCAAGCACCCAGAGGGTACGGAAGTAGTTCTCTCCTACACTTAGCTTTCCCGGGCTGGTTACATCAGCCTGAAAGGATTTTGCAATCACTCTCTGCCTTCATTGATATTTCTCACCTTTAAAATCCTGGGGGGGGGGGGTGTCTTACCAGGAACACCCAGTAGACATTGGACCACCCTACTTGCCTAGCTCCTGCCCCTTTTCAGGTAGGTGATCTGGAACTGGGGGCAGTTGCTTTCCCAACTCCCTCCCATTTGTGGTAGCATATAGGCATCAAAACAAACAGACGAACAAGCAAACAAAAAACTTCATAAAGGAAATTCAGCTTCGACTGGCTTTCAGGTAGGAAGATAGCACCAATTCAGAAAAGTACTTGCTGTCCATCCCCATCCCCATCCCCACCTGACCCCCAAGGATCTAAGAGCATACTAATGCTGAATTGGGCTTGCCCAGGACAGCAGTGGCTAGGGAAACACATTGCATAAGCTCCAGCAGCCCAAACAGCAAGACTGCTGAACTGTGTCCCCACCCCTCTCTCCTCTGTAGTGCAAATAATCAGAGATGGTCCAGTAGACAATGAACTTTCCAATTGTGTAAATTTCAGCGCTATGGTAGATAATCCGGTTGGCCATCTTCAAGAAGCTAGGGCAAAATTCACAGCAATATCTGAGTGTGAAACAATCTCGGGGGAGTCTCAGACGCCCCAGGCACAGTCACATTCCACCCCAATTTCTTCTTAAATTCCCACTAATCTCTTAGTGCAGTTGGGGGAACATTTTCTTTCATATTTCATTTATTTGTGCATATATATGTGTGGATCTGGGTGCTGTAGAGTGCATGTGAAGGTCCACGAACAATCTGCACCTCTCTCTTTCCAGCATGTGGCTCCTGAGGCTAGAACTCAGGTCCTCAGGATCGGTATCAGGAGCCTGCTGAGGCATCTTGCTGGCACCCCTACAAACATAATTTGTAAAGCCAGATGAATTTGGGATTTAAATTCTATTTAATTATTAGTGTGCCCTTGGGAAAATTACCCGGTCCCACTGAATTTAATTTTCAATGATGACTGTGTTTATTTATTTCCATTATTAAGGTTTTCAGGTTTTTTATTTGTTTGAGTTTATTTTGGTTTTTTTTGGTTTTGTTTTTTTGTTTTTTGCTATAAATTTTACATTTTGTTCATTTATGGCCATTTTTAGTTTACTTTTGCTGAGGTAATTCCTATTTTTCCATCCAATGTGAGCACAGCTTTCATTAGATCCTTAAGCATAGTCATAAGAGCAGCATTAAAATACTGGCCTGCTAATTCCTCAATGTGAGCCAGATTAGAGTCAGCCACAATTCTTTCCTATGGGTCAAGTTTTCTTGGTGCCTGCTTGTGTCTAATCTATTGGGGTTGCATGCTGGATACTGTAAATTAGTACAATGGAGTCTTTGGATTCACTAAGATACAATATGGAACATTTTGTTTGTGCAGTTAACTCTACTAGACTTGAGAGTCAATACCTTTAGTCTTAGGTGGACAACTTAGTGACTGTCCTATGCATGTGTTGGTTCAGAAGGGAAGCCAGACACTTGGCAGAGTCCACACAGAGAGCTAAGTTCCTTCCTCTGGTTTACCTGGCTCTAGAGTTCCTCTGTCACTTACTTTAAAAATATATATATATTTTTAGTCATTTTTATTTGATGTATATAAGGGTTTTGCTTGCATGTACGTCTCTGTGACAAATACATGCCTAGTGCCTAGGGAGGTCCAAAGAAGGCATTGGATCCCCTAGAATTGGAGTTACAGGTGATTGTGAGCCACCATGTTGGTTCTGGAACTTAATTTGCTCTTTGCTCTTCTGCAAGAGAAGCCGGTGCTCTTATTCACTGAGTCATCCATCCATCCCCTGTCCTTCGTTTTCTAAGTGCCTCATTCCCAGGTTGTTAAGAGCTACTCAGCTGGGATCAGGAGCAGAAACCCCTAGAATCCCTCTCAGAAGAGTTGTGTAGATTGTAGGTGTTCATTCTGTAGAGCTCTTAGCAGCTATGCCTGCTGCCTGAGCTGATGTTTGTGGCGATCCTTTTTTCTGCCTGAACTCAGCCTTTCCAGAACAGGCAGGTCCTCTTATTCAGCCTCAAACTAAGCCACCCGCCCTGAGGTCAAAGTTGTTTCTCCCCCTTATAGGTAAGACCTTAGAGGATGGTCAATCAGCACTAAAGGATAAGGAGACCCTATACTTCCTGATGTCTTTGTACAAGTATCTGTAGGCACTGAGGGTGAGCAAGCTTCAACAGACCCTGGCAGGTTGGAGGAAGGGCTGTACCCCATCCATAGTCCTGTTCTTGGGTCTTCATCTGTAGAAGGATCCTGGGAATGGTCACAGAATATTATCTTCTGGGACTTACCCTCACCCTGATGTGAAAGTTCTCAGCACCAAAGACTCTAATCACACTGTTAAATTGTGCCAAGGACCCCTGAGAATTCCTGTATTGACCATGAGTACAGCCAGGGAAGGATGCATTGTATGGGCATTAGCACTGCCATCCAGGCTCCCAGCAAGTTCTGTGCCTGAGAACCAGCTTCCTAACTCACTAGGTGGAAAAATCCCTTCCTGGCCAGCTCTACAAGAAGAGATAGAGCACAGAGACTATTTTGAGAAATGGCTCGTGCCCGCGGGAGAGTGAGGCCACCACCTTCACATCTTGGTCACTTAGAGCAATACGAGACTCCTCAAAGGCCACAACATAGTGTCCCTGCATTTGGGGAAACCCACCATAAAACATATTCAACAGCGCAGGGTTGGCAGTTTGACCATACTGTCCCCAAATCTTTGACATTCCACTTTCTAGTGGAGCTTCTTGGGGCAAAGGATATCACTTTGCTTAACCTTAGTTTCCTTATCTGAAAATGGGGAATAATGGTGACAATAAGACTAATAGTAAATGAATTATAAGGTTATTATGAATATTAAATATGATTATGTATGTTAAGTGCTTTGCCTAGTGTTTGGCATATGGTAAATGTTCAATAAATAATAGCTTGTATTAAAATTGGCAAATGTTACCTATGGGTACAACTCCACAGACAGGCTCTGAGCTGAATGCTGCTCCCCATGGGAAGATTGCATTCTTGTGCTCAGTGTCACCTAGGATCTGCCATGTGACCTGTGATCCCGGAAACACTCCAACTCTCATATCTAAAACATGTGTGTTAAACTGGAGCTTTTTGTCCCCATGACACCTAGGTGCCTTTGAGCTGATCCCAAGCACCTTGGACAGGGCAGGATGTATGAAGAGGAAAGAGAGTCCTTTATCTCAGCCCCAGGCAGGGATCTGCATGGTCAGGAAGGTGGCCAGCCTGTGCTGAGTCCAGAGAATGCAGTTCTGCTCTTGTGGGCTATGGGAAGGTCCAGGGGAGGAATAGATTTCCATTCGGAAAGGTGAGAGAGCACAGCCAGGGAAACACAGAGTTAACCACAGCAGACTGAGGAACCAGAGATCTTGAGTGGAAGCTGGGATTTCAGCCATCAAACTGGCTTAGTTGCCCCCAAACATACTGCCCCCCCCCATTCTCCTCCTCTCCATCCTGTTCTGATGGGAACCGGTTTCAGTTGCATCCTGGAGTGATCTCATTCCTGGGCCTGGCCCAGGAGAACATCTCCCTTCCCCAATCCGGCTCTTCTCCAGCTCCAGGCAGTCAGAGGGACAGTTGGCCCCGATCTTGCCCTCACTGCTCTATGACCCTGGACACATCACTCTGAACCCCACTGTCCACATTTATAAAGATACAAAATGGTCTTATTCTCACAAGGTTCAATAAAATAGCATACAGGCAAATGCGTGAACCAGGCCACTCACTGAGTCCCTAGCACCCTTGCTGATAGGAGCCTAAGAATGTCACATGAGTGCAGACCTTTGAAACAAGCCCTGGCCAGATCGGAGGCTGTGGCAGTTTAATGTGCACACGAGTCACCTGGGATCTTGTTAGAATGCAGACATAGATTTGACAGGTTTGGGGTCAGGAGGAGAGTTGGCAATTCTAACAAGGCTTCAAGTGATACTGAAGCTGGCAGACCGTGGATCACACCCACTGAATAGCAAGAAGCTACATGATAAGATTACCATTATGAGTGATGCCTCTTAGAGTTCAGGGTCCAGTAGATGACAGAGAAAGAAGGAACTATGTGCCCCATGGATGCTGGTGCTATGTCTGCAGGACAGTAGACATGGGTGTTATAAGATACACCTAACCTGGCTTTGGGGAGTCCTGAAGGACTTCCTGGGAAAGGTGATGTATGCAGGAAATTCACAGGCTAAGAGTAAACAGAGAAGAAAAGAGGAAGGATGAAGAAATGGAGGATAGTGCTCCAGAGAGCAGCCTACAGGAGACCCTCAGTCAGTGCTGCCTGGGACTGAAGAGTTTGGGTGGACAGAACTATAGAATATCCAGGGACAGGAGGCTGAGGAGTCAGGAAGGAGTCAAATCCTGACAGACTTAAGAAGGAGCTGTGCATCTGAGCTCAGTTGCGTTAGGAATGTAGACATGGCATTGTCAGAATGAGGGTTTGAACAGCTCCCTCTGGGATCTGTGAAGACAGTTGCCTCCAGGGCCTCCCAGGCTGGACCACTGCAAGCAAAGACAAGAGGAACATCCTGAACTTCCTCTTTCTCTAGTCTCTGCTGGATCTACACTACTATCATGCCACCATAACGTGTACACGCCTCAAAAGATATTACCAGGGTGGCCAAACTCAGCATAAAAGCTGGAAGTGCCACCCCACTCTGACTCAGCAGACAAGGTGTCAGAATCTGAGCGGACTTCTTAGAAAGGCATGAAAGATACTCATTCTTATGAAACCAGACACCTGTTAGGTTGAAGAAAGAACAAAAGAGAGTTCCATACTTAGATCCCTACAGGGCCCCCCAGGCATGGAACTAACTGAACGGGGGCATTGGAGATGGACTCCAGGGTTGAGAACAGAGAGCAGGCCAAGAAAGCTGAAGAAAAACCTTCAGCAATGTAGAGTACACTTCAGAACATCTGCATGTGGGCTAGAGGGGTCCTCACAGGAGGAGCTAAGAACAAGACTTCAGCTCAACTCCTGTTTGTCAGTAGACATGCTTAGCTGTCCCCACATCTCATTGAAGATCCTAAGGACATATGGCGATCAAGTTATGCAGAGAAGTTCTGACAGAAGCAGACACATTGGGCTGCATGTCCACCTTGTACACATTGCTAAGTGGACTTTGATCAAGCAGAGTACCTCTTTGACCCTCGTTTTTTCTAGTAGGCCTACTGGCCAAAAAGTGTGTCTGTCTGCCTTGGAGTCCCGCTGGGAACATCAGGTAAAGGAGCTGAAGTTCACACTATGCCTTTGGCATCTCTGTGACAGGAGAGGAGATGTGGGGTGGTGGTCATTCTGAATGTAACTGTGAGGCATGCTCCTCTCTTGATGGGCTAAAGGAAGGTGGGACTCAGGTGTTGGGCACAGGTAGAAATGGAAAGGACCACCTAGGCTAGGACAGATAAAACTACACATTGGAGCAGAGTACAGTCTCCTGCTAACAAATGCTACAGACCTGCACCTAGGCTTGGAACCATCGCCTGAAGGTAACCTATGGTGACCTTCAAAATTTCCTCCCTGGAATGCCCCAGCTCTGCAACCTCACACCTGTCAGTTCCTAGGTGACTGTCCCCATTCCACCTTTCAGAATCTGTCTCCCCTTTCCAGATGCCAGGCTCCATATCTGGTCCCTGGGACTTCATGGGAGCCACAGCAAAGGTTTTTAGGCTGGAAGTACAGGATGTGCCTAGCCTACTGCCTCTGCTTCCCCCTTCCCTCAGCATCCTCCCCACACCTGTCAAGGGATGTTCAGCAGTGTTTCCTCCTTTCGTCTGCTAGATAATTAAGCGTCCTTGTCCTCAGTCCCCTTCCTAATCTATTCATTGTGAGTCATTAGCAGATAATTGGACAGAGCTGAAGAACCTTGACAGCTCCTAGCTGGACTATGAGGCCCCACCCCATGGGCTTAGCAGGCTCCTGCCCAGTTGCTCCATGCTCTCTCTCTCTCTCTCTCTCTCTCTCTCTCTCTCTCTCTCTCCCTCCTATCTTTTGTAGACACTGTAGATAGCCATGTTTCTCCCCCCTTTCACCTACTTGCACAAAGAGACTAAGAAAGATCCATATGTATCTAGCTGTGTGCCCCATTCCTATCCCTTTCCTTGGTAGATAATAGATGGTCAATAAATGTTTGCTCAGTGAATGAGTAGATAATGGCATTTCACAGATAAATACATCATATTTCACCTAAAATTGTTGTCTCCCTATTTTTTGGTTTGGTTTGGTTTTGGTTTATTTGTTTTACTTTGATTTTTTTGACAGAGACTCTCTGAATAGCCTTAGCCAGTGTGGAATTCCACTATGTAGACCAGGCTGCTTTCAAACTCACAGAGACCTGTTTACCCCTGCATCCTAGGCACTGTAACTAAAGCCATGTGCCACCACACTTAGCTTTCTTTCTTGACTTTTGAGACAAGGGTTCACTCTGTCACCCAGGCTGTTCTGGAACTGCCTATACAGCCTGGGTTGACCTCAATCCTAAGAGGGATTTCCCCTTCTGCCTTAGTCTACCAAGTATAATGATTACCAGAAACAATTCTTGTAAATGTCTTCCTTCTCTTCCTCCTTCTTCCCTCTATCTCCTTCTACCCTCCACAGGGCTATATACATTCAAGGGCTCTACCACTGATCTTTTACCAATTTTCAACCAAGTTGCTTCCTAGCATCTATGATAAAGGAATAGTGGAAATATTCAGCAGCCAGCATTGGAGAATAGCCCCAGGGTCCTGCACAAGGAGGGGTTTTTGTCAAGCTGGCAGAGACCCAGGGAGCTGCTCAGTGGCTGAGGTGGATGATTTGATTTCATATACAGACAGGGTTCTGGCATATAGGGCTCAGTGTCTGACAGGAATGTATGAATGAAGACATGCATCACCATGTCTGAAGGTCCCTCTGGGTCTCACCTCAGTCTCTCTGCCTTCTCCACCTTTCTCTGTCAGAGCAACCTTGCTGTCAATAGAAAGAAGCTACAGGCAGGGCTCAGTCAGACATACCAGGAATAGATAGGATGTTCCCAGCAACAGCTACAGGCTTTCCCAGATGGAGTCCAAGCAACTGCCTCTATTCAATATTCCAGAGTACTACATTCAAATGGGGGGCCTGGAGCCTGGGAAAGCATGTATAACCTCCTAGTACTCTACCCTGGGAGTCAGGACACTGAATGCTGGTCCCACCCTGTATAACAATGAACATAAAAGTTGTTTGCTCTCTGGGCATTGGTCTTTCCAAATGCAAAGTGGATTCTCTAATCTATCTCTCAAAAATTAGTTAGTACCAATAAACCAAAAGCCAAGAAGACTGATCTTCCAAATTAGTCACCTAGTGTCCTCTCAACGGGGCACAACTGGGTGCTCAGTCCATTCAGGGCCCCTTACTCATGCCTCAACCAGAAGTGCATGTGTTGCTGGCTTTCTGGTAGCAGAAGTGACTCTTAATATGCTCTTCAGTCTTGAGCTTCCAGCTGAGACAGGAGCTGAACCAATTGGTGGGGCTCTGTGGCTGGTGGCCTGAAGCAGTAGGCAGTAAGCTAGCCACAGAAGTGGATATGCATGCACATAACGAGTCCTTCTGGGTCTCTCTTAGGCTTTGTGGGCCTGGATTTGTGTATATGTAACACCAAGTGATGAATGCTTGGAGAGATTTGGGAAGGCAGGAGGAGCTGGGCCCAACACTGACAAAACTGCTCACGCAGAGCAGCTGGCCAGAGCCATCCTTGGCCAAGCTACTGGCAAGAGCCATGATCTGAGTGAGGTTAAACTTCCCTTACAAGGGTAAGCTTCTTTTGAGTGGCCCTGACATGAAGAAAGATTGTTCCAGAGTCTGAGGCCAGGTAGATGAGTTAGGGACACTGTGGGTGTCACCATGAGGAATGGAGATGGCTAGGTTCCACATTAGAAGGAATAAGCATGCTCTTACCTGGGGTCACTCATCAGAGATGTGATTAGGAATGTCCTCCAGTAAAGATTGTCACCTGATTGATTCATTTCAACTCCAAAATTGATTGAAAGTCTGTGTGTTCCTTCCAAAGACCCTTCCTCTATGAGGCTCCCTCTTAGGGGAACCTTAAATCCTAATCACAAGCAGGTTTCCTGGACTACACAGTTGTTGATGACACAGAATAGGGACAGTAGACAGAGCAAGGGCTGCCAAATCCTCAAGGAGGAAGCCAGAAGGAACAGGGCTACCAGCTCCATTTGCTTCCCCCCCGCCCCCACGTGTTTGACATGGGGATTACTTATGTCAAGAAAACTAGCCAAGCCTGTGATCCCAGCATTCAGGAGACACAGACAGGAGCATAGAAAGTTCCGGGCCAGCTTAGGCTACATAGCAAGATCTGTATCAACAACTAAAAAAAAAAAATAAAGTCAAGAAAAGTGAAGTTCGCAATGGTGAGCAGGTTTCCCAAGAGCGCATTAATGAATACAGTGCTGTCTTTTCTCCCTTAAGCTAGCACCTGTGAGAGTCCTAGATCCCATGCCAGGCATATGGGTAGATGTATCCAAGTCTTGGAAGGGTTTTATTTTTTTTTTCCTTAAGTCTTCTCTAGTCTTGCCCACATCTAACTCCACAGTAACTTTTGAGCAGCCTTCCCAAAGCATAAATTAATTGCCATAGAAACATAACTTTTCTCTACTCCTATTTAATTGGCATGTTATATTTGATTAAATCTCCTACTTACAGCAGACACAAGCAGGTTTGAGAGTGTGTACCATGAGCATGTGACACATTTGGGCTAAGGAGAAAGAAACAACTGATGGCGGTCCAGCATTTCAAGGACGAGGGTGCTGTGTCTCAGAGAGAACGGAGAGATCAGTTAAGTGAAGTTAGCTAAGAGAGTCTCTTTCTGGCCTGATCCTAGTCTATCTGACACCAAAGTTCTGTCTTTTCCCTCATACTGGTAAACTCCACATCAGCAGCAACATTAACTTTATACTTTTGGGCAGGGCCAGCGTCATGAGGAGCTAAACTCTTAAATCCACTTTTTAAGTTATTAGTTAGCAGTTCTTCCTAGCCTTTAGCTTCCTCTATCTCCACTTCATAGTCTTTCCGTGGTCTCTCCCACAAAAGTGGTAACCCTGAGTAGGGAGATTGAAGAGGCTGAACCTGTTACTTCTGGAAGGCTTTGAAACAGGATAGACCCTTCTGCCTATCCAGGCTGTACCTCCCCTTTTAACCAGTCCATAGCTCAATGTCCCCTCAGGTGGGCGATGAATACCTACCACACATCAGAGCCACGAGGACAAAGATAGCAGTGTGGGATATAAGAGATACTTTCCTCCTCCTCCTCCTCTTCCTCCTCCTCCTCCTCCTCCTCTTCCTCCTCCTCCTCCTCCTCTTCCTCCTCCTCTTCCTCCTCCTCTTCCTCTTCCTCCTCTTCCTCCTCCTCCTCTTCCTCCTCCTCCTCCTCCTCTTCCTTTTCCTCCTCCTTCTCCCCGTCCTTCTCCTCTTCCCCTTTCTCCTCTTACTCCTCCTCTTCCTGCTCCTCCTCCTAATACTAATACTAATGCCAATACTAATACTACTCAAACCAGTCCCAGGACTGGACAGAATCATGGGAAAGGTTGGGTACACTAGTTCCCAAATGATATAGCAGGGATCCCTCCTACTTTGGAGTCCATTTAAGTGGCTTGGGAAATACCTGGTCAGCCATAGTTCAACAGGTGTGTATAGGGGGTAGAATTCAGAGCCCACAGTATGTTGAGGGAGGAATGGGCTTCTTGCAAACTTTTTTCCCCTAAACATCTTTCTCTTCTCAGGACCTCTCTTTGCAAGCCCTGATTTAGCTTATTGTTCTCATCTTACTGAGAATTCTGCAGATGAAGACCCCAACACCAGAGGGCTTCTAGCAACAGAACAGGAAGGGTGTCCTAGGGGCCCTTATTTCACCAGAGCCCCCCGCCCCTGCCTATCCTCTCTAGCTGGAAGCCTCACCTGACTCAAAAGCTTGGCAGAGAGAAGGACTGTGAACAGCAGGTAGGATGGGGTCCTTGGCCCCAGGAACCTCTGCAAAGGTTCAAGTCCCTAGAGCTGAGGGGTCATGGAGGCAAAAAGTCTCATGCCAGTCCTAGAGCCAATTGCAGATGCCTTTGGGCCTCTAAGATTTGTCACTTCACTCAAGAGCTATTAATCCCAACATCTCTCTGCCTGGCCCAAAGCTTGGGAAAGAGTCTGAGCCAGATCCTATACCTCTTTCTAGCAGGGAACCAGTTCAGAAGCAGCCCCTTTCCAGGAAAGGAACTGCAGTCTTTGTCTCCCATCAGCATCCTAGGCAGAGTGGTGATTAAGAACAGGCTTAGGTTCTGCTCATGAAGGCTTCCAGGCAGTGCTGTCTCAGCTCCTGTCTCAATGCCTCCCTGAAAATTGCATCTCGTTGTGGAGCACAATGTGACCTCAGCCAGTGCTGGGCAGGGATGCCAAGCTGTCAAAGACAGCACCAACTCACAACATCCCCTGCTCATCTCTGCCCATTAGGTCTGCTCCTGCCTCAGCCTTTTCTCTTTGTTCAGACTCCAAGCATAACCTATGGTTCTTTGGGCTTCCTGATCTCCTAGCATCCTCACTCCACCCCATGCAGAGATCCCTTCCCCAGTAGCAGCATCAACTCCTGCGTGACCACTGAGGATCATTGGCTAGTATGTCCCGAGCTTTAGGTCTTACGCTCACCTTCCAAGAATTTAGGCCCCATCTCTCCCCTCTCTCTATTGCCTCCTGGAGTTTTTGTTTGTTGGTTGGTTTGTTTGCACACATTTTCATCCCTCCCTGTCAAACCTGCCCTTCATAAAAGTTGTGATCAGTGGCAACTCTCTAGCTATGGCATGTTGCTGGCTAAGGAAAGATGTGCCTGAACTAAAGGACACTCTGGTCACCACTAATCCATAGAGAGGAGAACCGGTGGTTTGCCTTCCACCCTGTCTTTTCAATCAAGCTGCCAGCCAGCCCCACCTCAGCTCAGAATCCCCTCTTCTGTGATCCCAGATGTCCTGCCCCATGGGTCAAAACACTTGCCACATTTTTGGAGTTGTTGATTCTCCTCTGCCTTCTCCACTCGGCTGGGGTCCCAAGGCACCGAGGCTAAGTTCTCTTCATTTCTATATCCCCAGCAGATCCCACTTAGACTCACAAAGCCTGTGCCTGGTGGCCCTTGTGCCGTTGTCATCCGAATTTCTTGATCTAAGAAGAGAATGTATCTCTGTTCAAATAACCTTACAGACAGCCAGAGAGGGTAAAAATAAGTCTCCCCAAAGGGCAGAGAGAAGGCAAGATGTACAATCAGAAGGGCCTGGCAGGCCAAGAAGGGACAGCACTGGCTAGACAAGCCAGTCCAGGACTGAGACTCAATGTTCCCATTCACTTTGGCAACCCCTGGCTGCTTATCGTGCCAGGGAAGTTATTGACATTGAAATTGAAATTGAAATTGAGTTAGAAGAGGGGAGGGAGGCCCTCGGGAGCCATGCAAATCAGGGTGAGGGAAAGGGAGACATCCCTATTCTGGGAAGCCCTTTATTACCAGGTTCCCAGCTCCTGTTAATTCGTAACCTGTTGCAAGGAGCTGGCCTTTCATCTTTCCTGACCCAGAGGCTCCTGAGCCCAATCTGCCTCCTGGGCACAGCTCTGCTTCTGCATACCTACTATGCACCAGGAACTGTGCATCATCAGTGTCAGCTCAACTTCTCCAAGGATTCTAAAGCAGGAGCCCCTCCCACAGCCCTGACAGGTGGGTGGTCAGCCAATAACTGAATGACTTCAGTGACAGGGAGATCACTACCTGAATAACAGTCCATTTTGTGTGTTGGACAGCTCCATTGTTCCAAAGGTTCTTCCTGTGCAGGAATGTGCCTCTTCCACGGTTGCCATGGGTACTAGCCCTCCTCCTCCTCCTCAAGCCTCCATAGCAAACACCTCAGCCTATAATCAGGGATACTGGCTAGCTTCTCAGTTGTGGGGGGATGGTACTCAGCCATCCCCCTAAGGTAAAGGAGACCTGGACTAACCTTGTCTCTAAGGGGATGACCTAGCTGTCAAGACTCTCTGTGTGCAAATGTTCCATCCCCTGTACATGTGTGCTCCTGCCTGTCAGTCTCTTGCTCTCATTTGTCACCTCTCTGTCACTCACATCATAAAATGGAGCCCAGGTGCGAGAGAATCAGCTGCACTCAGGAGACAGGAAGGCATGCTGACTGAGACTGACAGAAAGACAGGAAGTCAGGCAGGCTTTGGAGAAATGCAGGCAGCTAACAAGCCTTACAGTCTTTCCCCACGACAGATGGACAGACAGTTATGAGAGATAGACAGAGCCAGACAGTGAACAAACAGGTGACAGACAATCCTGTCACCTCTGCTCAAGAAGATAGCCTGCTGAAGACCTAGGCAACCCTCCGGGGTACTGAACCCTCCATAACCAAGGGAATCCCAAGGAAAGCCTGGGGATATGGGACCGAAGGCATCCAATCACTACCAGCATGCCTCCCTCCTCCTAGATGCTCCATGTGATCACAAGGTAGCTCCCCAGCTACAGCCCTGTGAACCACCCACTACAAGTCAAGAAAGGACCAGAAAGGGAGTTCACACAGGGTTTCACAGATTGACCACCAGAAGCACATCCTTCAAGGGCTTGGGCACGATGAAACATCATTTGTTATCATCAGCCCATTTGTGAGAAAGGAATGACAGAGAAGGGAATTGACTTATCCAAGACTCTGGAGCTTTATAAGGGGCAGAGACGTGATTTGAATCCGGATCCAGAGTTGACATTCTTCTCTCCATTCCCAGCACTGTTTCCAGAGGACACCCAGACCTCATTTGGCTTCTTGAACTCAAATTCCCTGTGTTTCCTCAGGAGAATGAGGTAGTCATGAGAAGACTACATGATTTATGTCCTGAAGGAAGTCCCCACAGAAGGAGGCAGTGAATTGGTCCAGAAATAGCAGATGATGTCAGCCAGGGCATTCCTCCCTCCCCCAGGCCCTTGGCACCATACTCACAGGACCATCATCAACAATCACAGAGATTAGACATGCCCTTTCCTGGCTTGGCCTGCTCAGACGTCATCCCTGAGGTTCAGGGAACACCTGTCTGTTTGACCAGCTCCCTCATCATCATGTACAGAGCCTCCCTTGCCAAGCCTGGGAATAGAGCCTCAGGAGGCAATGCTGTATTCCAGACACGTAGGGACCCTGTCCATCATCATCCAGGGCCCTGTGCTTTCCTAAGTGATCTGTTCTTGGTCTCCTGGCACGTCACATCGCTCTTCCAAAACCGCTTCTTGTCTTCCCAGTGCCTACTTAGTCTCCTCATTCAGTTTGGTTAATTACAGCCTCGCTTCTGGCACACATGGAGTGCTGGACACTGGAGCCCTTAGGGCTATTGCTTGACCTTGATCTAGATTCTCTCTCCATGTAGGCTGCTTTATGTCTAGAAGAAAGGCAGCCATAAGCGGGAGCCAGCTCCATTGGACTCAAATATGAAGGGATTCTGAACACCTCTGTCTCCATGTTCATGTTTCACAGAGTGGGCTATAGGGAAAATGACACAAAAGAAATGGACAAACATTACAGAGCAAAGCCTTAGGCCTTGTGGAGAGTTGGTTCTTAGACATTTGCCAGCACAACTCTGTATAAAGGATTTGTATAACTGAGTTTGGCCACAGGACTCTGCACTTCAGTATGATGGCAGGCTTTCTATCTCCCAGCCTATGAGGGACATGCAGACACAATGGCCTGCCCCCATACTGCAGAGGCAGAAGCTAATAAAGGTTAGTGGGTCAAAATTAGGTCAAGGCTTGGGCTTTGAGGCCTAGGATGCTCCGTGTACTGAACAAGACGTTTTGCCCTTGTCAAGCTGCCTTCAGAGCAAATGGTGTAAAAGATTCAGAAATGGGAAAAAAATCAGAGGCTGGGGAGATGGTTCTGTCAGTAAATACTTGCTGTGCAAGCAGGAGGAACTGAGTTCAGATCCCTAGAACCCACATAAAATCTAGGCACACGGGGGAGGAGGAGAGATGGTCTTGGAGGCTTGATGGCAGGACAGGCTGGTCAAACTGTCAAGCTCAGGGAGACACCTGATGACATCCATCTAGTGTGCACACACATGCACGGGCATGTAGTACACCGAAAAGAGAGACAGACAGACAGACAGACAGAAACAGAGACAGAGAAACTGAGAGACAGAGAAAGATGGAGAAACAGAGAGTGACAGAGGGAAACAGAGACAAAGGGAGACAGCGGGAGACAGAGACAGAGACAGAGGAAGACAGAGATTGAGCACTTGGCCGGAACAGTATAGAACCAGCCAGGATGTGCTAGGCAGGAATCCTCTTCCATTTCTCCAGCATTAGCAGGTTCTATATGCCTCCCCTCAAGGCTCTGTTTTGCAGAGACACTGAGAAGGCTTTTCTCTGTCCCTTTCTGTCAAAGTAAGTCCTGAGAGACAGAGGCAAAAAAAGAAAAAAGGCGGTGGTCCAAGTGGGACTAGGAGGCTCTGAAGAGCTGCACACAGTTCTGCCCACAGTGATGTCCCAAATGCATGGCCCTGCCTGTCCTGGGGAGTGGCAGCGGATAAACCACTGAGTGGATTAAGGAAGATGGACGTCTAGGTCTCCAGTTGTGGAAAGATATGTCTGCATGACTTGTCAATGCATCTTGAGAGCACAGCACTGTTTCAGAACAATTTCCCTCAAAAACAAGCAGGCCACAAGCATCCACACACTCACCCCATGACAATCGAATACCACCAGGCAGATTTCACAGATAGGCACACAGCTGTGTCTGTGCCAAACAGAAGCACTTAGAGAAAAAAACAGCCATTCAGGGGTGTGATGTTCTGTGCACTCTCAAGGAGAAGCTTATGCTCAGGCCTTAGCTCCACTTAGCACTTAAACCAAGGTTGCTATTCCCTCTCCCATGAGTCTCTGCCTGGACCCTTAGCCTCCGGACTCACTTCTGGTGCTAATCTCTACATAACGGCCACACCGTATTCCCAGGATTTCATTCTGATCTTTCTTCTTCCCTCTCCTGTGGGGAAAGATCTCCTTCAATAGCATCTCCTGCCTCCTTCATCAAGAGTCCAGCCTAGCATGCAAACTTTGAACTATGACCCCTCTGCCTCCCCATCCACACTATGCTGCCTGCCTCCTGTACCTCCAACAGGCAGACTCTCTGAAATACTCTGAAGGCCACAGCTTCAGACGAGTACTCAGGTGCCCCAAGTAGAGGCCGTACATCCTTGCCTTGTCTGTCCTCGCTGGAAGCTATTGGCCATGTACCTTTTCTCTGCGGAGAGTTGTGGTCATGCTTCACCTTGCCTGCTGTGTGGTGAACTCCCCACAGCTCACTTCTAATCTATCACAGGCTCAGGCTCACAGGAGGACCTCAGGAAGAGCCTTTTCATAACCCCCCACCCCTAGCTGGTCTTTCCACTTCCTTCCTATATGGGTCTGGGACTCGCTTGCCAGACAAGGTTCTCTAGACACAGCTCCTCCATCTTGCCCCACCCCCACGGGAGCCAGGAGGATTTGAGAAGGTCCTGGCTTAGCTTCCAGCTCTACTGTGTCAGGTATGTACCAGCCATCTGATACTTTGGTAGGACACTCAGTCACACCTGCTTCAAAAACCAGAACACACACAGCTGTGCTCAACAACATTTTGCTCCACCCAGCATCAGGCTCCCCTCTCATGCTGTGTCTGCTCCTGGAATACCTTCAGGAATGGGGAGGCCATTCCCTGACAGACTGGGTACTCCCCCAACCCCCGTGATTAGAAAGAGATCCACATCCTTGTAAGTCAACAGTTGACTCCGCTCAGCCCTCTGAGGCTACTTCTTCTCCCCTGGAAGAGACCTCTACCTATTTGAATAAAGGGACCAGCCCTGTTGGTTCATGTAACTGTTCCCCCTCGTGGCATGGATTCCATTTGTCTCCCCTTTAAGCACTTGTCCTCAGTTCACCTCCCCTTTAAGCCATCGTCCAGTTGCCACACAGCGTTTAGAATCAGCCCTCCTGCGTTCCTGCCTCACCTCCCACACCTTCACAGAAGCCTTCCTAAGGTCCTCAGCCTCATCTGACCTCAGCCTCTGCCTTCTTCTCTTTCTTGTCCCTGCTATGTGCTTTCTAATGGCCCCTACACCCACCAATACCAAGAGGTGTTTCTTATGGGGAGACAGATTTAGAAGCCTGGCTGCTCACTGCGTGCCACTCACAAGCATTCGGAGAAGAGTGCTCTAACCTTTCTCTGGCCAAGGGATGTGGGGGCTAAATAAAGTGTCCAAGAGAAGGCCTGGCCGTGATGTTCACAGAACTCACTCCACCTGAGTCCTTCCCAGGAAGACTGGAGTTGTGCTGGAAACCCCAGGCATGCCAGCTCCCTCCATATCCAAACAACACGAATTTACCCAGCATCTGCATAACTCTCTATCAAGGGCTCTGCTAAAAGCAAGATTCATAACGTCTAATGTGTTCCCTTCATCTGCTAATTTAATAATTCCGCTAAAAAATGAGCTCGTTTGCCCCACAATTTGCTTCCCAGAGGCCTAACACCTCCTATTGCTCACGACTTCATTAGCTCTCAGACACACACACATTTGCTACCCTCCCCTTGTTTTGAAGAAAGCAGAGCTGGGGGTGATCGATTATGTGCTCCCTGCTCTGATTCCCCTTCCCCCACTCCATGGCGTCTCTCAGTTGGAAGATCTGGGCAGGCACACTCTCTCCCCCCTTTTCCTTCACACCTGCTGAGAAAATGGGTGTCCACCCATTGCAGTCCGGCCTCGACTTCCAGAAGGGTCGGTGTGTTCAAGTTCCAGGTTGAGATGGATGTGAAGATGGCTCCCACATGAGCTGTGTTCTCCGGCAAGTGTACAAGATGAGGCACAGAAGTGAGTTCTGGGGACTAGAGAGGCAGTATGCATGCTCTAGCCTCAGCCAGTTGTTCTCCGGCAAGTGTACAAGATGAGGCACAGAAGTGAGTTCTGGGGACTAGAGAGGCAGTATGCATGCTCTAGCCTCAGCCAGTTGCTGTCGCAGGATACCTGGGGTTGTGAGTTTTACCGAGAACACAAACAATTTTCTCTCAGGTCTGAATACTGGGAAGTCTGTCAAGGTGCTGGTGGATTCTAGATCTGGTTCTCTCTACTCCAACGTTAAACCTCCAAATGTATCTCACCTATGTTTACACAGTGGAAGGAACAACTGAGGTAAAAGGCTTCTCTATTGCCCCCCAGCCCTGTGATAAGGTTACCAATCCCATTCATAGTAGCCCCATCCTCGTGACTTAATTACTTCCTAATTGTTCCAACTCTGCTGCATAGTTTGCACATGTATGCGTAGCATACATGTTTTCACATTCACATGGGTGGGAACACGTGCACTAGTACATGTGTACGCATGTGTGCACTTTTGCATTCACCTGTGGATGGCAGAGGCTGGCATGGAGTGCCTTCCTCACTTGTTCCCAGCTTTATCTTCCTGAGGCAGGTTCTCTTCCTGAACCTGGAGCTGGTTTGATCTGGCTAGTCTGACTGGCCAGCTTTTAGGGATTTCCTATCTCCTCTACTGTACTGGTTACCGTTTACTGTCACCTTAGCACAACCCAAAGTCTTCTGGGAATAAGGGAACCTCAACTGAACAGTCACCTCCACCATATCGGCCTGTGGGCATGTCTGGGGATGTGTATCTTGATGGTTAATTGATGTAGGAGGCACTGTGGACAGTACAATCCTTAGGCAAGTGGGCTGGGCTATATAAGGAAGCTGAATAAGCCAAAGAGAGAAAGTCAGCAAGCAGCATTCCTCCAAGATTCCTTCTCTAAGTGTCTACCCTGACTTCCTTCAATGTCAAAGGGCAAGCCACATAAACCCTTTTCTCCCCTAAGTTTTGCTAATGGTGTTTATTATAACAACCAAGAAAGCGAACTAGAACCATCAACCAAGTCTAGGATTACAGGCAGCCCACCTCTGCATCACAGCTTTTATGTGGGTTAGTAAACCTCTAAACTAAGTCCTGCCATTGACATTGCAGATGCTTTATCCACTGAGCCCTCTCCCCAGACCCTGAAATTCCTAATGCTGCCACACTGGGCTTGAGTGCCAACAGATGAATTTCGGAGAAGCCCGTTCTTCCTAGCTATGACATGCAACATGGTCAGGAATTCAAGCATTGCATTCCTGCAAGTTTTGGTGTTTAGGAGAGGTGACAATTAGTCCCATCTATTTCTCAGCCACCTCTGAGCCACACTCCATTTCTTTCCCAGGTCTCTGGGTAACAGTGTCTGGGGACCCCTAGGAGACTGATGGATAGGCTTCAAGGAGCCAATGATCTGCATTAATTTGTATGTGTGATGTCTGTGTACTCATGCATATTTTCTACCCCAAAGCTATTATCAACTCCTCATAGGGGTCTCCAGACCAGAAAAGATCCAAAGCCAATGCTGTGGAGCAGTGATTAGGTACACTTTGCTATAAAGAGCTAGAAATGGCTTTGGGGGAGCATAGATTCCCAATTACTCAACTTTATGGCCCCAGTGTTCCAATAAAACTTTATTTAAATGAGGAAAACCTTGGCTAGTCCAGTGAAGTGGGGAGAATTCTTTTTTTCAATAGGAAAACACTAGAAGACTCTCAGGTTCTTTCTAGCTTGTTCATTCACTCATTCATTCATCCAGTGTATTACAGAAATAGATACCAAGACGCTAAATCCAACAAACAGAAAGAGAACTAAAATGAACTGCAGCCTTCAAAAGATCCCGAGCCCCATGGGAGAGATGAGCACAGAACATAGCCATTCAGTGTAATGAAGAATGTGAAAGAAGTTTCCACAGAGAGGCATGGGTTAAAGGAGACCATAAAAGGACAGGGGAGGAGTCTAAATGGATAGATACTCAATGGCAGAGTAGGAGATGCTGCAGCCAAGGATACAAGGAAGAAGGGCACCCAATGGAGAAGAAACACATGCAAAGGCACCAGTCACATGCCCCATTTGGATAAATATGAAGAAAGTGGTCAGAACCGGCCACTGGGGAGCAGGAGGAAAGGAAGACAGAGAGGAAGCCAGAGCGATCACAGAAAGGTCTTGTACTCTATTCCAAGGTCAGTGGATCCAGGAAAGGATTGGACCCTCAACAAACAGCTGCAGCCCTCCGTGAAGCTGTGTCCCAAGCAAATGTGCATGAGCCATTTCTCCCTGATAGTGTTACTCTTGGTATTGACTCAGATTTTAATGCCCCAAGTCCTTTGATATTCCGAACTTAAGCCAAATCTCACAAAGCCCAAATCATCTGTCTGGTAATAGGAGGATTTCCCACACCCCTAAAAACTGTACCCACATGAACATCCTCCAACCCTCTGGATTGGGGATCTCAGAACAAGGTCAGTGTAATATCACCAGGCAGGCAGCTGCTAACGTGCAATCAGAAAAAAGCATTTATGATTTCAGGGAAGTTGTTGGTTCTCTTTGTGGATGAGCTCCATTTACAAAAGCTTCTGAACTTGGAGGAGCTTGGGCACAGGAACCAGAAGCCACATGATTGTCCCAGCCTGTGGCCATGTTTGTGCACCCATTACTCTGAACCAGCAACCACCAAAGTATAACTTCAGATCATGTTGCCTCTTCTCTCCTCCACCAGCCAATTTCCAGTCTGGGTCTAGGGTGCCAGAGCTGCATGCTGTTCCATGCTTTTGGTGCCACTCATCTATGTTCTGGCTCCACCAGAGAAGGACTGAACCTGTTCTATAGTCCCTGTGCTCAGGACAGCCTGGCATATAGTTGGCGATCTACTTGTAGAGTGCTATGAGATCCCACTGCTAGTTTTGACTCATTGTCTTAAAGGAACACAAGCTGCAGGCTTAGTGCTCTGGAAGTGAGTGAGGGTATGATGTGTCAGCCAGCCCCTCCCCTCTCAGGCCCCTGCAGCTGTGTCTTCATCTGCTCTCTCTTCAAGTATGTCCATCTCTTTGTCTTCTAGTCACATGGTACAATTGTACTTCCTGGTCCTCTTGCTTTTAGGGGTACTATGTGACTAGCTCCAGCCAGTGACTTATGAGTCAAAGTAAACTTGTGGCTAGTGGTGGCCAATGGAGTGTGAGAGAAATGTCACTTTCTGGCTGGTAGCAAGAGAGCCAACTGCCTAACACATCGACAGGCAGTGCTGGAGACAGAGACTGCTCCATCCTTCCACATGCGTGAATGACAACATTGCCCCAGCAGTCTGTCAAGAGATGAATTGTGTAATGAGAAATAGTTCCGCTTGCTCCAGTCTTTGAGACTGAGAGCTGGAACTTATCTGTCACCACTGCATAACACTGCCTTATCCTAGCTTGTCATTTTCCTCTAATGGCTTTCCTTCATTGTTTCCACCACCCTATTTTCTCTCTAAGCAACTTGATGCCCTCTTCTTCATGAAGGTCTCCAGGTCTTGAACAAACATTCTTTATGCATCAGCAGGAAACAGAAAACAACAACAAAAAGACATCCCCCCCACCATGAATGCACAATCTGGTATATGCTGTGCTAATCTGGTGGTCCCTGCAGAGGAAGTCTCCCTGTAGGCTCTGTTTCAGTTCTCCTAATGCTCCCTCCACAGGCTTGTTCTTGAAGATGGAGATTTACAAGCTACAGCTCCTCTCCATGGGTCCCTTGCTATGTTCTAGTTTTGTTTCTGTTACAGAGACACGATATCCTGACAATATTCAACACAGAAGAGGAAAAGGTTTATCTGTCTTAAAATTACAAGTTAAAATTTATCAGTTTGGGGAAACCAAGATGGGAACTCAAGGAACTAGTTATAGCACACACACAGTTAAGAGCAGAGAGAAATGAAATACCCATGCTACTTGCTTGCTTGCTTGCTTGCTTTTGTAAGCGACCTAGGGAATGGTACCACCCACAATGGCCTGGGTCATTCTACACCAATTAACAATAAAGATATTACCTCACAGACATGCCTATAGCAAACCCCCTCTAGAGAATTCCTCACTAATACTCCCTTCCTAAGTGATCTAGGTTGTGGGAAATTACCAGTTAAAATTGACCAGCACATGCTACTATGCTTCCAGCGGCCCCTGAGCCTCCTTTGGAGAATGATCTTTTACTATAAGTGGTCCAAGGCTGAGGTCCACACCCTGATGAGCCTTGGAGCTCTACTGCAATGCCCATCAATAGATCACAGAGTACATCAACAGCTCTGGATGTTATTGGTAAAATAAACTAAAACAAAGAGAATCATGACAGCATGCCCAGAGACACACAACACATCAGAGTTACAGGGTCAGGATAAGAACCTATGATTCTTGTCCCCTTTAAAGACAAATGGGCTTTGGTGCATCCTCAGCATATTAAGAGAATTGTGAAGGATGCTTCAAGAAGCCACAGACAAAAAGCCATAAAGAAAAGAGCAGCAGGCAAAGAATGTGGGAGAGAGGATAGTCATGCTCAAGGCCTGGAACAGAGTTCCCATCCCTAATGAGAGTGAATGGAGGAAACCCGGTGCACCTGAGCCAGTCACCTGCTCTATGGGAATCTCTGCTCCTCTGGACCACCATTTCTCCTGCTCCCCGGAGACAGCCTTCCCAGGCCCCAAACAGTCTTGGAGTATCACCTACAGGCCTCTGTGCCAAGAGCTTGTCAGCTCTTTTCAAGGCTCTCCAACCCTGAAAAGAGACCTGTGGTCAGTTTTCCATTCCTGCAGCATATATCTTAGACACTTAACTAATAGAAGGATTCTTCTTCCTCATGGCTTTGAAGGTTTGGGTTCATAATTAATGGGCCCATTGTGTTTCCACCTCTGAGAAGGGCAGCAAATCCTGGCAAGAGCAACTGGCTTGCCTTATGGCCAGACAAGCAAGAGAGAAGATGAGGCTAAAGTTCCATAATCCCACTTAAGGACACACTCACAATGACCTAAACATTCCCCACTAGGCTTCCCAGCTAAAGCCAATCCTTTAACACACTGGCTTTAGGGGATACTTATAATCCACAAGATAGCGAGTCCTCGATGCATTTAGATTCTGGGATAGTAGAGTGGGGGGGGGGGGCAAGAGGGTCATATCTGGTACTGCAGCCTTTATAGCAAGTGTCATCCTTGCGATGGCCGCACCCTGTCTTGGGTACCTCCTCCACCTGCTTCCTGGCTACTTATCTCTCCCACTTGGTGCACCAAGTTAAAGTTATGTGACAAGGTGACCCTGACCCTCAGTTCAGATGTAGGTGCAGAGACCGGAGACTAAGCAATTAACACACAGTTGGGAGTAAAGGTGCCCAGGGAAATTTCCGGCAGCAGTGAGCCTGGCAGACAGGCAAGCACAGCAGGCAAAAGGTAGTGAGGGGGATAGCATCCTGCACACACTGCCTGCTTCCTCTTCTTTGGCAAAATGCCACTGGGGAGGGGGCAGCGAGCCAGGCGGAGGGGAGTTGCATGGAGTTGTGCAGGGAGGGGACAGGCTCAGGCACACCCAGTGCACACACTTAGCATAGGAACCAGCACTGACCATGCAGAGTGCACAGTAGCACACTTGGCCATGCACTCCCCCGGCAGGCAGCAAGACATACTCAAGCATGGTCATACACGCAGCAGCACACAACAGTGTATGCAACTATGTACACATGTGAATGCGTACATGTCGCCTCCCATATCTTTCCAAGAAGAACTTCAGCCTGAAGCCAAACTTACAGTGAAAACTTCCATTTCTCTTCCTCCCCTCTGCAGAATATTGCTCTGAGCCTCAGAGAGAGAGAGAGAGAGAGAGAGAGAGAGAGAGAGAGAGAGAGAGAGGACACAGTGTGTGTGGAGAGCAGAGGACAGCCTTGGTTGTTGTTCCCTGGGTATTGTCAACATTTGTTTTGAGGCAGGGTCTCTTTGTGACCCGGAACTTGTAAAGTGTGCCAGGCTAGCTGGCTAGTGAACCCGAGGGATTCACCTATCATAGCCTCACCAGCATTGACTGGAATCACAGATATGCACCATCATATCTGTTATTTTTCTGTTTATTAGTTTATTCACTCATTCATTCTTCATTTATATTTCTGTTGGGTTTTGGGTTTTTAATTTTTAAAAATATTCTTTGAGAATATCATAAATGCACTTAATGTATCTTGATCATATATACTATCCTCCATCTCAGCCCTTCCATTACCAATCTCATGTAGTTTTTTAAAATAACCCACTATGTCTAATCTGTGCTGCCCATATATTCGTGGGTGCAAGGCCATCAACTGGAGTAGGTTGGTTTTTCAGGGGCTGTATCCTTAAAGAGACCTGACTCTTCCTCCCATAAAAGCCATCACCTGCCTTCAGCTCCTAAGATAGGGGTAGAGCTCATAAGCCACTCTAGGTTCTGGAACAATGATTGGTTTCATCTTGTGCATGTTAGACACAGGCAACCGTGGCTGCTGTGAGCTCGCGAGTACAGCAGTCCTTCCATGTCCATATTTCACGCCTGTGTCCCCTAACTTCTAACTCTTAAAATCTTTCCACCCTTTCTTCCGCAATGGTCTTTGAGCCTTGGGAGGTGAGGAGTAATGGAGATGACCCATTTGTAACTAAACATTCCACAGACATTTTGGCCAGTTGAGTTTGGCATGGCCCACTGCATGAAGAAACTTCTCAGGTGAGGTTTGAGAAACATGCTAATCTATGGGCACAGAGATGTAAATTTAGAGGTGCCTGACTTATTACATGAGTTCTGGGATTACTCAGGTTCACACATCTGAACAGCAAGCACATTGACTGACTGAATCATCTCCCAGACCACTCTGAAGACACTGACTGGTCATTAGGTTAAGTGTCCGGAAACACTCTGCAGCTCTCAGACTGGGAGACTTTGGGCAGCCATAATGACTCTGAGCCATTTGTCTCATCTGCCTAAGGTGGCATCAGTAAGAGAGTAAGAAGCCATTGGCGGGACTTCAAAGATGAAAAAGCTTTGTAGGTTACAGGCTATACATACTTTAATGGAAACTACAGACCTAGATCTGCTGGACCCCACTATGGGATACCATGTACCATACATGGTAGAAAACTGCCCGGCATCTGATGTTTGTTCTTAGACAGCATGTGGTCCAGCCCTGTGCTCTCAGCCTGGGAAATCTGTTAGAATCCACAGCCTGGGAGATGGCTCAGCAGGCAAAATGCCTGCTGTGCACGAGGACCTAAATTCTGATCCCATGTAAAAGCTGGGCATGGAGGCCCACCTGAAAACCCAGGGCTGGGGAGGAAAAGGCTGGGGCAGCAAGACACCTGGAGTTCATTGGCTAGCCAGCCTAACTGAATCTCTATGAGCTCCAGGTTCAGGGAGAGACCTTGTTTCTAAGGTAGAGAGTGATCAAGGAAGACACCTAAAATCAACCTCTGATTTACACACACACACACACACACACACCACCCATATTAATACACACCAACACACTAACACACATATACTAACACACACACATACATATATGCATGCAGACCCATACCAACACAAATACATACATGCACACATACACACATGCACACAGACCCATACCAACACACACACACTAACACACACACACACACACACACAGAGATACATACCAGCACAGACACCCATAGTAAAACACACCCCCACATACACACACACTAATGTACACACCCATACTAACACACAAATACATATGAACATGCACACATGCCTGCACACATACATACATACATACTAACACACATGCATACATACATGCACACACACATATCAACACACACATACCCATATTAACACACACATGTGTACACACACATGAATTGACAAACTGGACAGGCTCTGAAAATCCCCAGACCTAGGCCCAACCCCTGAGATTCACAGTCAGTGGATCTGGAGTGGGGCTCAGAAGTATGTGGCTTTTGAAGGCCCCTCAGGCAATTCTAATGCTCTGGCAAAGCTGAGACCCACCCATCCAGTGGAGAAATTAGATATACACCAAAAGACTAAGTGGGGCACTTCACAATGGATGCACACCCAATGATAACAGCTAACACTGAATTAGTGTGTGTGTGTGTGTGTGTGTGTGTGTGTGTGTCTAAGGTGGTGTTTTTGCTGAACTTGAGAAGAGGATTGAATTTTGCTCTGGACAAGGAAAAATGGGAGGACGGGATGAGCTTTTAAAATCATGGGGGAGTAGAGAGGGGGAGCAGACAGCAGCTTTGCTGCCCGGGACACTGGCATCCCCAAGGGAGCTGGTGGGAGCTTAGGTCAGAGGCCTGCAGCATTCAAACGATGGGAAGAGAACATTTTGGGACAAAGAAAAGGCAGAAGTACTTTACGCAGCAGGTAGCGATTATGTGCCCCTTGTTATTATCCCCAGAGGTAGCCAGATGGAAATAGAATGTCAAGATGGAATCTGAGGAAGCTGACCCAGGAGTCTGGAGGGAAGAAGTGGAGACTTCATCTCCAACTTTTTTTTGAGACCTGTGGAGTAAAAATCAGTCACCACCTGACATTCTCAGACTCTACAAAGAGTAACAGGAAGGGCTTTGAACGGGGCCCAGAGGCCAAATTCCCACCACTGTTCTCAGTCAGCCTGGGCTTCATCATTGGAGAAGGAAGGGCAGAGATAGCTGCATCCAAGCCGTGTTTCCAGCCGATTCTCCATCAGCCAGTATCTCAGAGGCTGTCTTGGAGAGGTAAGTATGGGAGTCCCTGGCTCCATGGGCTCCAACTCAGCAGATTTGCTCCCCCTGCTTTACACACTGGTTGTCAGGGCAATGTCCTTTGACCCAGAGGCTCAGACAGGTCTGCCTGTAACTCCCACAACTGCCCAAATGACAGGGAACCCCACAGGACTCCAACCATAAGGAGATCAGGCACAGGAGGTGAGGGCTGTACCAGGAGCTGAGACCAGGATATGGTCTGAGCAGGAGGCTGTGGAAGCCACAGACCTACAGCTGTCAGAACTCCTCATTGCCAACTGTATGCCAGGAAGGGTGTCACTGAAGAGGGGAGCTTAAAATGACAAGAGGATCTTCCATTGAGGGAGCAAACTCTCCACCCAACATACCACAGCGAAGTGCGCCCTCCTTCACTAGAGAACATGAGCTTCCTATGAGCTTCTCAGCTCCACTCACTGATCTGAAGAAACTGAGGTTGAATGCTTTTGATGCTTCCAGGTATGCTCTTTGGTGACTTCTTTAATGTTCCCAATGACTGAATGATATAAGTTACTATTTTGTCCCTATTTTTCAGTCAACTTCCTTGAAGGACAAAAAGGGAAACTCAAGTATAGTCACATTTGTTAGAGTCAGAAGCTATGCACCTAAGTGGTCTTCCTCCAACTCTACCTTCTGGACCCCCAAGCTATAGTAATACAGGCATCTCTCTCTCTCTCTCTCTCTCTCTCTCTCTGTCTCTCTCTCTCTCTCACACACACACACACACACACACACACACACACACATCAACTTTTAGGGAATCTCTCTTTCACATCAAATTTTAGAGAAGAACTTTAACAAATATACTAAAAGATTTGAAAAAGGTATTGCATTCATAAAATAGGATCAGGATGTTACAAAAAGAGAAAGAGCACAGTGAAGGTTCTAGAACTGGAAGCAAAATATGAACTAAAATTTATAACAAATATTATAAAATACTGTCAGAAAATATCTGAAAAGTAGATCAAAATGATGAATGCAGAAAAATAAGGTAACAAAACAAAAATGGCTTAAATGATTTGGTAGAAGTGGGGCCTGGTGGCACACACCTGTTCTGTCTGCACCTGAGAGGCTGAAGCAGGGTGGCTATGAGTTCAAGGCCAACTTGCTCTGTACAGTGAGTTCTGAGCTACATAGCAAGAGCCTCTATCAAAAAGAAATTTCAAGCAATTATCTCAGTTATTGAATCATTTCACTATCCAAACATTTTGCCATGTGACCTTGCAGCACCTCCCATTTTCTGCCTTCAGATGTAGTTTGGATCAAGAGAAGGCAGAGGATATACTGTGACTGAGGGGAGCAGCTCATGCATGACCAGGCTTCTTCATTTGCTGTCCTGCCATCTCTACAGTCAAGCACTGCTCCAAGAAATCATCAATCACATTTTAAGTTATCATGTATTAGATTGGTTTGTTATGCGACATAATTGCAAGCATGGTTAACTCTTGCAAATCTAGAAACTGGTGCTCATTTAACAGGGAAAACAGAAGAAATGGTATTAAAGAAGAGGAAGAGGAGGATCAGGAGGAGAAAGAGGAACAGAAGCAGGAGCAGTGGGAGCAGGGGGAACAGGGGGAGCTGGAGGAGCTGGAGGAGCTGGAGGAGCTGGAGGAGCTGGAGAGCAGAGGGAGCAGGAGGAGAAAGAACATGAGAAGGAGGAGCAGTGGGAGTAGGAGGAGCTGGAGGGGCTGAAGGAGCTG
>JADRCH010000059.1:717427-734482 GCA_019843965.1 Rhynchomys soricoides | reverse complement strand
GAGGAGCTGAAGGAGCTAGAGGGGCAGGAGGAGGAGCAGGAGGAGGAACAGGAGGAGGAACAGAAGGAACAGGGGAAGAAGGGGAAGGAACAAGAGGAGCAGGAGGAGCAGGGGGAGGAGGGGGAGGAACAAGAGGAGCAGGAGGAGCAGGGGGGGAGGGGAAGGAATAAGAGGAGCTGGAGGAGCTAGAGGAGCAGGAGGAGGAGCAGGAGGAGGAGAAGAAGGAGGAGCAGGAGAAACAGAGGGAGCCAGGGAAAGAACAAGAGGAGCAGGAGGAGCAGGGGGAGCAGGTGGAGATGCCACCATGTACATTTTCGAGCACTAAAAGAAAAGAACTTCAAGTTAAAGAACCCATGAAAATCTCAGAATAAGAAATAGATCCAATAGCTCTAGTTTCAGACATACTGATAAACACATGGACAGCAAGAAGATCCTGAAGGCATCCAGAAAGGGGCGGGGGACAGGTTTCAGGAAAAAGAACATGGTTGTAAGACTTTTAAGTGAAGTGGGGTCTCTTAACTTGAGATGAGTTATTTTCCACATAAAATTCCATACTCAGGCCCCCACACATGCACATAAAAATTTGAAATAAATAAGTAAATAACTCTTTTTTTTAAAAAAAGTGTTGCCCTGAGAGCAAGAGTGGAAGTAGGAAGAGAGGGGAAAGAGTCAAGCTTTTCTTTGTATCACAATATGTGTGTATGTACATATGCATGATGGGTGGATGGATGGATGGATGAGTGGATGGATGGATGGATGGGTGGATGGATGGATGAATGGATGGATGAGTGGATGGATGGATGAGTGGATGGATGGATGGATGGATGATGGATGGGGGATGGATGAGTGGATGGAGGGATGGATGGATGAGTGGATGGATGGGTGATGGATGGATAGATGGATGGGTGATGGATACAGTTATTTCTCATTTATATTATGTTCTGATAAGATGGCTCTCCTGACTTTCATATTTACCCAATATGTAACCTACAGGCTGTCTAGTCCCCTACAGCAGCAGAGAGGAGGACAGCAGGGGAAGTTGTTAATAGCTTTAACCTAAAAAGACCAGTGAAATCACATTTCCCACCTTACATTGAAAGGTAGTCAAGAACTGCAGGAGAAGAAGGGATAGCTGATGTGCACTGCATGTGTTTGTCATGCTACAGGAGAGGATCTAGAAGAAAGAAAAATCCTAGTGAATTTCTGGCTTGTATGTGAGCCACATTTCTACGTTTATTGTGATGCTCTATATTTGACTAAAACCAATACAACATGTCTGTAAGATTACTGCGGTCAGAAAGAGAGTGGGTAACATCAAAATATTCACCTGCCACATCACAAAGTAGACAAATAACATCTAAAATAGACAAATCAATAGCCAGTACTGTATGCATACTAGTCAGAGATGGGAAAACAAATGGGGAGAAAAACAGGCATCTGAAGTGTGCAGTCCTAGGCTGGGGAGACGGCCCTGTGGATGAAGTGCTTGCCACACAGAGTAAGGACCTGGGTTTGGATTCCCAGAATTCACATAAAGTCAGACACAGCTACTGTTCCTATGACAAGGCAGAAGAAGGGTAGGAGAACCCCTAGCAGTTTGCAGCCCAGCTAGCTTGGTGCTCACAGAAGCAAATTACAAGAAATTGGCTCAAGCAAAGTGGAAAGGCAAGGTGTCCTCTGACCTCCATACACACTTGTACTCACACACATCACACAGACACATGCACACACAAAGATGCAGACGTAGACACATATATCACACCCAGAGAGACAAGCTTACACACAGAGAGATCTATATACATACACATATCACACACACACACACACACACACACACACACACACACACACAAAACACACTTTTCAAAGTGTTCTCCTGGAACTGGATAAATGTTGGTTCCCAGCACCCACACAGCAGTTTACAACTGTCTCCAGTTCCAAAGAAAGAAATGCATAGACTCCTGCTGCATACATATATAAAGTGTGTGTGGATATGGATGGATGTGTGTGTGTGTGTGTGTGTGTATGTGTGTGTGTGTGTGTAGAGAGAGAGGTGAACATACATATATAAAATTATTTTAAACAGATTTTAGAAAAAAGCTTTTTAAAGTATTGTCCTGAGAACAAAAGTGAAACTAGGAAAAGTTGAGAAATAGTATGGATTTTTCTTCTTGTTATAAGATCTCTGGAATTTAATCTTTTTCGTTTTGCATATATCTTATTTGGATGATGTTTAAGACAAACAAAATTAACGATTTAAAAAGACTTCTACATCTGCCTACTATTAAGAGATGTTCCACTCTGACTTCTAAAGGCTTTGAATTATTCCATGGTTCCAAGAAAAAAGGTGTGTATTGTGGCATACAGACCCAGGGTGACTGGAGTCTAAGTAAGTTTCCCCCCTGGATCTAAGCAAAGGGGTCCTTGTGAAATCTTGTGCTCCAAGCAGCAGCCTGGGGCATTCAGATTGGGCAAAGCCTCCTAGGTCCCCAGTGACTCTACCCCTAAGTCTCCAACTTCTCTAGGGGTTCTGAGAAAGAACATGGCCAGTTCTGCCCCCACAGCTCCCTGGCAGGTGCTGTGGGCATCGTTCCTAATGAGAAGTGACAAGCACAATTGCTGGGGGGACATCCAGCTTAGAGCACAAGCTGCCCAGTGTGGCTGGAGGGTTTCTCAAGCTGTCAAGGGGGCCCCTGGACATTCACATGCCACAGGCAATCTGGTCTTCAACATTAACTTTGCATTAGCATGGATGAAGGCCAACCTGGGGCCTGGGCAAAGGGGGAGTCCAAGGGAACAGAAAGAAGGAGCCAGCAGTCAGAGGAGCCCTTTACTGAGAGTGGACACAGATACCTGTCTGGCACCCTCCACTGTGTCCTCCCTCACATGCAAGAGAGGGAGTTAAGACATCTAGATGTAAAGGGTCTCACCCATGTAACAGAGTCCATCTTGGTTTCAAAGGCTTTCAAGGACAAAGACAAAATCAAGACAGCCTCCAGCCCATGGCTCCATCCCAAAAGTCCTATAGCTTTAAGTCTGGAACATTCTTCTTTTGAGTTTCTATGTGCAATGTTCTTCCTCCATCACTGCAGGTTAGTCCTCTTGCTCCCCTTTGCCTCTGGTTCTAGTTCCACTGCCTTTTCTCAGTTGCTGAAATTGGAACATTTCTGAACAACAGAGACACCAATGTCACTACCTGATGAAGAGACAAGAGAACTGAATGAGATCTTGTGTATACCCAGGAGTCCCTCAGCCACATCACGGGCCCCATTTGGCTTATTGTCTGCATGCTGTCTGTGGCAGAACAATAGGACATAACTCTGCTGGCTTCTCCCTTTGCTGCTGAACCATTTCCCATCATGTGCCAGTCTCTGTGTTCAGGGGTGAGGATAAAGGATGGGTCAGCACAGCCCAAATGTCCTGAGATGCTATGACTCAGTAGAGTGGGACACCTGGGTTCAAACAGAACAATGTTGTTAGATGCTGTTGATCCCTACACCCGTTTTTCTCTGTGTGTCTTGAACCCCAGGTTTCCCAGTTTTCAAAAGAAGGCATTGAGCCAGCTGTAATACTCTTGAGATGTATGTGTATCTGTTGCATCATGTATGCACATATGCATATATGACATCAGCTGTCTTCCTCAATGGTTCTCCACCTTTACAGATCTCTCACTGAACCTGGAGCTCTGGAAAAACAAGCTTTCCCATTTCCACAGCTTCTAGGATAAGGATACACCAAAAGAACAGCAGCCATACTTGAACCCACACAAGACCCTGAGCAATTCTAGAACACTGTCCAGTCCCACAGATGGAAGTCCTTCAAGGACACAAGTTCAACAGCCCCTCTTCAGCCATGTGGCTCACTGAAATCCTCTCCCCTGGGGAAATCCTTCCAGCAGTATGCTTAGCAGACAGCAGGATATGTACTCCTGGTGGAGCACCTAGCACCGGATGGATGGTATAATCATAAATACACAAACTGCAATGAGATAAAATTATCATTATATGAAGTTAAATTATTAATTAGCACCTCCAAAAAAAGACCTGCACCACCTGGTCTTGGATCTTGGAAGCTGTGTTTCTGACAGCAACAGAAAGATCTAAATAACTTATCAGTGCTGTACAGCTAGGTGTGGTTCTCTGTGACCATAGATCCCAGAAGCTTGAGTACAGGGCTCCAACCAAGCAGCCTGCTCTACCTGCCCTTGAAAAGCAGTACTCTTCATAGTTGTTTAAAATTGTGTGACTTCTACTTGGAAGACATGAACAAATGTCTACTTGATCCGGATATGGGACCAACAGGAATATAATGATTTCATCAAAGTCCAAGTTGGGCAACCAATGAGTCTCTTGGGGTTATTGACAGGAGCATGGGCAAATCTCAGACATCTGCATCACCAAAAAGCATATCCCAGCATGGGTGATGGCTCATGAAAGCTGCAACCCTGAAGCTCCCAGCATGATAGTTCAACAGGTCAGAGAGTCTCCTGTCTCCAGTATTCCTTATGGTTTATGTACCTCTAAGGAGAAGCCTTGTGAATCTTGTAAGTTTCAGATACTTCTTGAGACTTCTGAGTTGACTACTTTCTGCGTCTTAAAGAGCCTGGCTTCAGGATAGAATATTTCAACCCAGAGGAAGTCACTGCACCATGAGGAAAAGAGGAGTAATTCCCATTGCCCATTTCTATGACTGGAGAAACTAAGACTCAGCACAAAGTAAAAGGGCTAGAGAACCTGGATCAGGCACACTGAGATGTTTGTATGCTGGGCTGGGAGAGGGTCAGGTCCCCAAACTGCCTGAATGTCTTGGAACTAAGAACAGTCAACATGTAACTCTAACCTCTGTTCTGTGCCATGTGCAGCCTTCTTGCCAGATACCAGTTTCTTGTCAGAAATTCAGAAGAAAAGAGTATCATTACCTACTGCAGAAAGAGAACAATGTGTGGCAGGCTAGACCAGTGAGCCTAATGTTTGTATTTTGCCTAACTCCATCTCTGACAAAGGCCAGGTAGCTTTTATTGTCACCATTGCATACACTGTCATCCCTGTCACCAATGCCCATGAGCCCTACCACCTCGCCCATGCCATGTGGCTCAAGGAGAAAGTAGAAAGCTTTTGAGGGCATCTTCCTTACTAAAGCATCCATCCCTGTTATGAGATGCTAGTGAATCATGAACCCATGAAACTCTCCAGTTAAGATGGAGCTGACTTCTTGCCTTTTCTTAAGTCTCCTGCAGCTGCTCTGAAGAGCAATTCTTCACTCACTCAAACACCTACTAAAAACTGCCTCAGTGCTCGTGTTCAAGATTCTAACTGAGAAAAGTACAGCCTAAAATCCTTCTTTAAGATCTCACAGAAAGGCTAAAGAAGTAGCTCAACTGTGACCCATCTTGCAGAGGACCTAAGCTCAGTTCCCAGCAACCATACTGGTGGCTCATAACCAACCACCTGGGGGGATCTAACACCTTTCTGAAAGAACCTGAACTTACATGCACATACCCACACACAGAGACACACATAATTTAAAATAATAAAAATAAAATTACCATTTTAAAGCTCACAAGATAAATAAGGCGTTTTGACACATGCCTCTTTTTCCAGCACTCGGGAGGTAGAGGCAGAAAGGTTTAAGGCCACCCTCACATTAATAGTGAATTAGAGGCCAGCCTAGGTTATGTAAGATTTTGTCTCAAAAAAAAAAAAAAGGAGGGTCTTGCAAGATACAGTTGGAGAAATGGCTTAGTCAGTACAAGGTATGTCAACCCAAGGACTGAGTTCAATCCCCAACACCCATGTAAAAAGCCAGGCTCGGCGGTATACACCTGTAATACCAGTGTGAATGTGGAAATAAGAGGGTCCTTGGACTTGCTAGACAGTAAAGCTGAACTGGTGACCTCTGGGTTCAGACCTGGAAAGGTGGGGACTGATAGAGGAATATAGTTGATATCATACATGTATGTGCACACATATTCAGGAGCAGGTACACACACATAGATGCTTATGCACACATATGCAGGATACACACACACACACACACACACACACACACACACCCCTTAAAGATCAAAAGCTCTCCAGAGCTAGATGTATGTATTAGTGGTTTTTCTTTTGCTTTGATAAAACACCTCGGACCAAGGCAATTTACAGAAGAAAGTTTATTTGGGCTTGTGGTTTCAGATAACTAGCCTCTGAGACAGTGAGGCTGAAGGCATGGAGGCTGGAGCTGGAATTGAGAGCTTATCTCTTGAATCATGAGCAAGAGGCAGAGAGCTCCCACTGGGAATGGCATGAGGCTTGGAAATCGTAAAGTCTGCCCCTAGTAATTTACTTCCTCCAGTAAGGCCACACCTCCTAAACTACCCAAACAGAGCCACCAAGGAGGGACCAAGTATTCAGACAGATTAACTTACAGGGGACATTCTCATTCAAGCCACCACAACTTAGTTGTGTATACCTATTATTCCATCATTCAGGAGACTGGGGTAGGCACATCATGAATTTGAGGCCAGCTTGGGCTACATAGGGGGACCCTAACCAAGCTAGCGGGGCAGAGAACAAACTACTAACCCCTTTCCGGCAGCACAGAAGATTCAATGACCCATCCGGATAGTAGCAGAGGCAGGATGCACCCCTAATCTAAACTGTGTTCTAGAGACCTGTGTATGGCCCCCAGAGAGACTGTGTAGACTCCATTTCTGGTAATACAGGCGGGGTAATCAGCACCCAGCCAGTACTTCCTGTATACTATGTGCAGGAGTCTCTGAGGCAAGTTTGTGGAGTCCTAACGAGGCAGTCTGCTCCATGGGGTTCACAGTAGCAGGTACTTACATATCCAGCAGGATATGGGGTTCAACACAGATGGAGGTTCAGACACAGTATTGTCCCACACTTGTTTCCTGTGAGTGTCCCCTATGACCCAGACCCTACAGCCCAGACTCCACCCAGCCACAATATCCATGCTAGCTCTAGCCAGATGAGACCTGAATAATTCATAGCCAGCACATGGGCCAGCTCCAAGATAGCTTTCTGGTGGTCAAATCAGAGGCATGGGCAAAGGCCAGGGCAGCTGGACCTAGGAGGGGCTGTAGTGGTTTTGAAAGCCAGGAGCAACCAGGAAGGAAAGAGTAAACAAGACTCCATGAATTATTCATCAGGGCAGCTGCCGATGCAGCCTAGGGGAGTGATGGTGGTGAGACAATGTGACAAGCCTGATAGCACCACTCAAGCCTGGTGTTTCCAGTGTGGCCTTGGAGAGAATGGCAGGGGCCAAAAGGTGGGACTTCTGGAGTGCACTGCCCAGATCAGTGTTGCGCAGAGAGAGCTGAGTTAGGTTCACAAACATCAAAGTGGTGTGCTTCAAGAATTCCACATGGTCACACCAAGCCTCAGGGGCTCTCATTCAGAAAAAGACCGGCACTGCGTCCACTAAGCCCTCATGCTCCAAATGTCACTTCAACCTAAGAACCAAATCCCAGCAGGTCTTGAGCACAATCCTGGCCACAGATTAAAGTCAGAATCGCCTTTGTCCCTTAGGTTATCTAGCTCTCTTGGCTTCCACCGTCTCTCTGTCTCTCCCTACTGTCTTTGCTTACAACTATACTGCACAGATCTCCCAAGAGTGGAAACACTACAAGCCCTTCTACGTCTATCAGGACAAGCCAAACTGGCTGCAGGTCCTCCACTGTGTATGGGTGCAGGTCTTCCACTGTGCCATGGCCTCTACTATGTGCCCAGCATCAAGCTATGTGCACAGCAGTAGTAGAGACCTACACTCCTCCACTGATTACTGTGTGACATTGGATCATCTCCTTTCGTCTCTGAGACTTGGGAAGCTAGACAAGAAGGTGTAGTGGGTTCCTCTGAACACTGACAAAATGACAGGGTAGGAGAGAAGGAACGGATGACGTTCTTCCCTCTAGACAGGGCTCCTGGGGCTCAAGGTGTGAGGGTGAGGATTTTCTGGAATCCAGAGTAGGGAGCCAGGCCTTCATTTTTAAAGGTCCAGCTCTTGAGTTTCTTTTTAAGCGTGAACATGTTCTAACAATGGTGGACGCTCCTGTGTAATGCCTACTAGCGATTCTGGGAGCCTTTTGCAAGGCAGATGGCTAGCATGGGTATGACTCCCAGTGTGAGCACTGCAGCAGCCACAGAGGCTCAGAGAAACTGGGTGCCTGGTCCAAGGCCACACAGTAACAAACAGAGCCCAATCCAGAATCCCAGACCATTCTGTCTTCCCTATCATCCATCCTGTAGCGGGACCATCCACCTTGTCACTGACTCTTGCCTGGCTAGAGTCCTCCAGCCTGCTCCTCAACACAGATCCCAGAGGCGGGAAGGCTACACCGGTCTCTCATCCATATAACAGGTTCTCAGCTCCACATACCCATGCAGCCACGATGGGCCTGTCCTCTGAGAGCCCTGCTCAGTACACAGAAGTTCAGAACAGATCGAAGTAGAAGGAGAAGCATGGGCAAGGAGAGGGCTCTAGAAATGGGGACTTGGGAGGGGGGAAAAGGAGTCCATTCTTAGCAGAAGCTGGAGCAGCTGCATAAGTGGCTCTGTAATGAATAAGTGATGGCAGCCACCACCAATGTTTCCACAGGGCTGCCCAGCTAGGGCAGAAAGGGCACTAAGTGAGGAGGTTTATCAGAGAGATCCAGCATCTTCAGGTCTCACTCACATAGAGCACTTAGGCATTTTTTTTAAACAGGTCTTGGAGTGGCAGGCTGACCTGAAGGGCACAGGTTATGCCCAGAACTGGAAGACTGAGGTACTGGGTTCCCAGCAGTGCTGATTCTGGGGGAGGATCGTGAGCTTAGATGTCATGGCATCTCTACCCAGCATATGAAACTGGGACAGAAGCAGCCTGGGCCTTGAGTTCTCTTTCATCCTCTTAGCATAGCTTTTCGTTTCCAAGACCTTGGTTTACCTCCTAGAATTAAGAAAGCCATGATCAGTCGGCTTCTCAAACTCAGGGGCTGACATGTGTGCCCCAGGAAGTAAAGACAAGACCAAAGCTGCAAGCCCCCCATGGACAAACTGCCCCCTCGAGGGGGAGGACACAGAGAAGACACCTGAGCTTTTTTCAAAGCACCTGTGACCTGCCGCCCACCCCCAGCACCCTGTCAACATGCAAGGCTCTGCAGACCAGAAAGGAAGGCTCTGTCTTCAGAAGCAGGAAAGGATCCAGGCCCTAGGGTCCTACAACACACTAGGCTTGTGTGTGGCTAGCCAGTTTTGTGACTGGTGGCTCTATACTCTAACATTCCTGAATTAACTACTTTTTCTGTTGCTGTTCAAAACACCTAACAAAAGCAAATTCAGGAAGGAAGGGTGTATGGGGACTCACAGGTGGACTACTCAGTCCACCCTAGGTGGGGGGGCACCCGGCAGAAGTATGGCTGGGTTACATTGTATCTGCTATAAAGATGCAGAGAGGCGAAGGCTGGCTCTGAGCTTGCCCCTCCTTTTATTCGGTCCAATCCCCTGTCCCTGGGATGGTGCCGCCCACATTCAGGGTGGGTCTTCCCTCCTCAGATCTTTTTTTGGAAACTCCCTCATAGACACACCCGGAGGTGTGCTTACAGTGCTTAGAGGGTCATTCCACATCAGTAAAGTTGGCAGTGGAGAGAAACTAGCATAGCTCCCAGCTACTGTCAGGAACAACCACCAGTGAGTTGTCCGCATGGCCATCTTCAAGGTACAAAACCCCAAAACACCGGATTCCAGGCTAGCTGAGCCACCAACTCCCATAATAGATAGAAAGGGGACTTTTGCTGGGCCCCTAACGCCCTATCTGTAAGTAGAAATTCATGGCATCTGTGCTCCTACAGTGTTTGAGTCCAGAGCTGGAAACAAAATGGTGGGTCCTCAAGAAAACAAAAGACAGGATTATCATGTGGTTCAAAGGATCCTGGGCACACAGGGAAGAAATAGGGACTCCAATCAGCATATGTGCAGCCACAGTGACACAGTATAACTACAGAAGTCAAGTTTGGAAGCCATTCAGGTGTCCACTGATGGCTGATCAATAGCAAATTAAAGAAGTGATTGATGTTCAGGGGTGTATCTTTGCCTTCAAAGGGGAAGGAAATTCTGATGCATCAAATGGGCAAGAAACTTCAAGACCTTATGCTAAGTGAAACAAGCCAGCCATATGAGGCCAGTGCTCCCTGATTTCAGCCATGTAGGGTACCTAGAGTGACCAGGAGCATAGCAACAGAAAGCAGATCTGAGGTGGCCATAGTCTGAAGGGACAGGGATTTGGGGATGTTATTGAATTCAGAGTTCCCAATATTCATAGACCCCCTCTCTCATTTTGTTGCTGTTCTGCTCTATTTTTGTTTTGTTTTGAGATTGCATCTCCCTGTGTAGCCCAGGCTGGCCCCAAACTTCTGATCCTCTTACCTCAGCCTCCTGAGTGTTGTGATTGAAGCTTTGCATCACCATGACTGGCTTACACGATTTTTAGGTAGTAGTGTACAATAAAATTTGCTATTTTAACCATTTTAAATGTTAGCTTTAGTAATGTTAAATATATTCACATAGCCATGCAAACAATCTCAGAAACATTTAATCTTACAAAACTTCAACTCTGCCGAAACATAGTAGTACATGCCTATGTGTGCACTTGGGAGACTGAAGCAGAAAGATTGAGAGTTCAGGGCTGTGTATTGAGCCATTGTCAATAACAACAACAATAATAATACTGCCTATCGACAGGAGCTCAGAGGAGTCTGCCTAAACCTGTAAACCATACACATTCCTTAAGATTGAGAGAAAGGCTAGAAAGATTGCTCAGCAGTTAAAAGGATTTGTTGCTCTTTCACAGGACCCAAGTTTGGTTCCCAGTACCCACACCAGGCAGCTCACAGCCGCCTCTAGCTCCAGTTTCAATATATCTCTCCCCCCCCCCCACTTCTAAGCTCATTAGATACCTGCACTCACAGGCACAAGCCCTTCACCTACTTACACAATTTAAAATACAAATTAACTAATTAAAAGAAAAAGAAAATAAAAGACGAGAAAGAGGTCAGTTATTTATAGAATACTGTTGTGCCTGCTAGTTTTATGTCAACTTGACACAAGGCAAAGTTATCTAAAAGGAGGGAGCCTCAATTAAGAAAATGTCTCCATAAGATCGGGTTGTTGGACATTAGTGATTAATGGGGAAGGGCCCACACTGTTGTGTGTGGTGCCATCCCTGGGCTAGAGGTTTCTATAAGAAAGCAGGCTGAGCAAGCCATGAGGAGCCAGCCAGTAAGCAGCACCCCTCCATGGCCTCTGCATCAGTTCCTGCCCTGCTTCAGTTCCTGTCCTGACTTTATCACTTAAAGATAGACTAAGAAATGGAGTGTAAGCCAAACAAACCCTTCCCTCTCCAACTTGCTTTCGATTATGGTGCTTCATCTTAGCACTAGTAGTCCTAACTAGGACAACTATTGTGTCACTTTTTGTGGCCTGGGCCACATAGAGGAAGGATAGCAAGGCTGCCTGCCCTCATCCTGCAGCTGAGTGTCAGTTGTAGAGACTTGGGTTTTTGCAAAACCAGGAGCATTTCTCCTCTTGCCAAGTACATGGAGCCAGATCCCAGACTCTTGTTAAGGGGTAAGGGCTCAGTCATGGGTTCAAGGCCCTCTCTTCTTCTTCTATACATCCCAATTTCTCCCCACCCATCACAGCAGAAGCAGCTTTTTGGTCTCTAAGTTACAGAGGGAGGATCTTTCTAGTTCAAGCTGCCTCACCCTTAACCCTCAACCCATCCCAGCATCAACCTCAGTGTGGTACACAGGTGTGGCTGCTTGTATTCTCATGCTAATTATGTTCCCCAAGTTGGTTCTGATTGGTAAATAAAAATATAGACAACCAATGGCTAGGCAGGGCAGACAGGGGCAAGACTTTTAGGAGTCCCAGAGAGGAAGGAGGAGGAAGAAGGAGATCTACCATGCTGGGAGAAGGAGAGGACTGAAGAAGAGGAGGAGGAAACCATAATGGAGCAGAACTACATGGCCAGGAGAAACTGCAAGTAGCAAGGGTCTTATAGCTGGGGATAAGTTAGTACAGGGTTAGATCTGCCCAATCTAGGCTGATAGCTTATAATGATAATAACTGGAGATATATATATATGTATATATATCCATATGTAATACCAGCAACACATGGACTAAGGATGGTGCTCAGTTGGAACAATCCTTGCCTAGCATGCACTGGACCCTAGGTTCAGTTCTCAGCATCCCATAAGCTGGGATGGACATCTGGAAAGAAGAGGACAAGGATTTCAAGATCGTTTTCATCTATATATGGATTGGAGACAAGTCTGGGCTACACACACACACACACACACACACACACACACACACAGAGGGAGAGAGAGAGAGAGAGAGAGAGAGAGAGCGCGCATCATCAAACAGCCTGTCTCTATTTCCTGTTCAGATGAGATAACCCCCAGAGGACTTGTACTATGAAGCTGGGCCACTTGGTCCAAGGCCTCTCCAGTGCTCACTGTGACCCAAACATCAACATCAAACACTGGCCAGGCACTTTCTTTACTGATCTTATAAATTATTCCCAGACCCCTATAAAGTGGCCACTGTCCCCATGCCCATTTTATAGATGGGATAGTTAAAGCTCAGAGAAGTTACAGAGCTTGTCAAGGTCTACAGCTCCTGAGTGGCTCCTGAGTTAAAGGCAGGTGTGACTGTTAGCCCATGCCTCCTGTGTGGTTCCTGGTGGTGCTCCAAGGTTGGGGCACCTCCTTATTCCACCCTACCTGTCACCATGGGTCCACTTAGCATGGTGTCCTGAGCTGGGCCCTGTAATGTAGGAGCCACACTGCCTCTCTGGGTTAACATTAGTATGCTGATTGCTGACTGGTGAAGCAGAGTGTGCAGCTGCTGCCTGAGCAGTGCTTTGCATTAGTGTGAGCTCCTTGACCTGCTGGAGAAGTAAATGCAACAGCAAACAAGGAGGGACACCTTTTCTCTGTACCACCACACCTTCCGAAGTTCCCGTGTAGCGCCCATGACTTCCAGGTGGTAGACCAAAACCACCCCATGAACCCAGGACAATCCATCCCTGCAGAATCACTAGGACAAAGACACTATTTATGTCACTGGGAGTCTTGCTCTCTGACTTCTTGCACCAGATGGGCATTCCCACCACAGTGGACCCACTAGGTAAGAGCACCCAGCCCTCCAGCATCCCTAGAGATGACAACAGGAACTCCTAAGCAAGGGATACAGTGAACCTGGAGGTGGCTGCTCCCCTCTGTTATGAGGGCAGACACAGCTTAGGCTCTCAGTGAAATGAAGGCAATACTATCCTGTCCAAGCCTGGTGCCCTTAACCTAGGCAAAGTTCAGAGCCAAGTCTCTGCAGGAAAACAGACCGTGGGCTTGTTCCCCACCGCAGAGATGGATGGGGCCTTTCAGGAATGTCTACCATTCAGAGCAGAAGATCAGGAGTATGGCCTGTGGTCATACTTTCATAGAATCCTCAAATAATCCAGAGCTGAGCCATCCAGGACCCCCCTCCCCAGGTCCCTATGAAGTGTCAAGCACCATGCTAAGAGTTCTGTGGATCTTTCAACCCCCACAGCAATATGAAGTGTTTCTGTCAATTTCTCTATAAAACCCAGGCACAGCAAGGTTAAGCAATTTCCCCAAGGTTGTACAGTTGTGAGTGGCCTGACGGGGCTTTGAACCCAAGCAGTATAGGCAGGATTCACCGTACCCTGCTGTCCCTTAGTGACTGTGGTGCTAAACAATCAGCAAAGATCTCCACTCCCAACAGTGAGGATGCACAAGCCTCCAACACACAGTGCTGGGACTTGAACCCATGACTCACTGACTCTAGGGATGCTTGCTATTAAAACATGGCAAAGCTGTGCCTGTATTTCATACAAGGAAACCGAGGCTCTGACTGACTGTCATTTGTCCTCAGCCATGTTCTACAGCTGAGTGGCAGAGCCAGGACTGGATCCCAAAGCTTTGACTTTCAAATCTAAGAAAGACAAAAGTTGAGGGAAAGGACTGTGTTGTCCTGTTGACAACTCAGAACTGGCTTTCTGAAAAGCACCAGAGCAATGTTGGAGTGCTGAGCTGAAGCTTGGGTGCCATTAAGCAGCCAAGAGTGGGTGAAGGGCCCAGGAAAAGAGAAGAGCTGGATTTGCAGCTTTTGGCCAGCCCCATAATATCAGGCAAGTCATTCTGTCATCCTCAGTTTCCTTTATGAAGAATGGGAGATCAGGTAGTGCACAGCTCACAGCGTTCTAGAGGGGGGTAATATAATTTATGCAGAGTATGTTTGCACACCTACTATCTCCTGGCCCTAGCTGGAGGCCTAATGGAGTGTCATTTATGGCACAGATTCACAGAGGCCAGAGTTACAGGCTACATTTCACTTGTGGCAGGGGTGTGATTAGAACTTCATCCTCAGTCTCAGGAAGCCTGATCGATACATCAGGGCATGTGCATCTTGTTGGCCAAGCCTTCAGGCACTGACATGTATTTAGGTTTGGGAAGGGTGTGTGGTGGGGCGAGGGGTGCCTGCTATTGCCCATTGCATTCAGCTTCAGCCTCATTTAGAGGCTTCCGAGCACCTGCTCCGCCACCTTCCTCCTTTACCTGACATTCATTTGCATACAGATGCCCCACTGCCAGCCCTGGTCTGAGTTAATAGAAACAAAAATGCCCGTTTAATGAAGACCATGAGCAGCAGGTCCACTGCCCACTGGTGGAGAAAGGATGGGTGTAATCAGATCACAGTAGAGGCAGATGTTCAGACCTGGACACAGATGGCCCCCACCTGCTTTCAAATCTGCATCCTGGCTGCAGTCCCTCACTGTCTGCCTGAGAGGTTGGTGAGTGTTAAGGGGTGCAGCCAGCAAGGAGAGACTGACCTGGTGAGGAAACTTCACCACGTTGGGGCAGCTGTTGCCTCTAGGACAGCACTTCACCCAATCTCTCAGCCCCAGACTCTGAGGTGACCTCCCAAACCCCTGAAGAGTTTGCTCTGGTATGTGGTAGATGCCAGTCAGTGATGGGGTCTGCATGAGATGCTGAGCTTTAGGGCTGGGACTCTTGGAACATAGAGAGAATCTGGAAACCTCAGTTGTGGAACCCAGGGATGCTGCATGGAAGACCTTCCACCTTCCTGTCCAACTATGGGAACAGGGAAACTGAGGCTTCCCTGTTCTGTGGCCAAACCCCAGAGTGGCAGCGTGGCTACCATGCTCAGGAGATACCACCTCTCCCTTGTCAGCAGCCCGAGAAGGACCACACTGGAAAGGATAGGCACCCTGCCCCATCACATCAGCTTCCACTCAGCAGCCAACTCCGCTCCATTGCTTGTAGCTCCAAGGCCGGTAGGCCTGAGTTTCCTGCTTCCAGAGATAGGCTGGCTAACATCACAGGGCAGCAAAGTTGAAAGTGGGTGAAAGAGCGCAACATGTGGACTGAGCACAAAACAACAGAACTGGGAGTCGTCTGTGGCTCCTCCAGGAACAAGCAGAATGGAGGCTCACGTGTCACCCTCCTCTGGGTGGTTCCCAGGTTCTCCTCTCAGATGGAAGTGGTTAAGATAACAGTGATGGTGACGATGATGATGATGGTGGTGGTGGTGGTGGTGATGATGGTGATGATGATGATGGTGGTGATGATGATGGTGGTGATGATAAGGAGGAGAAGGAAATGGTAAAGGAAGAGGGAAGGGTGGAGGAGGAGGATAAACATCAACAGAGCTTCTCTTGGGTACCTGTCCAGCATTCTGTGCTGGACTGAACATTTGACTGGCTTGGACACATTATCTCACTTAATCCTTCCAATGTCCCATGAGGTGAGTATTACCTCACGGATGAGGAAATGGAGAGTCAAGGAGGTTAATAACTTGTCTGCTGTCACAGCACTAGCAAGTGGTGGAGGGAGAAGTCACAAATGCCACATGATTAACTTGCCTCAGAGTCAGAAAATACAGAGCAGAGCAGTCAAGCCAGGAAGGAGTGGGGAAGTCCAGGTACCTGACTGGTCCCTTTCCATAACTGGAATAGAAATTTGGGGAGGAAGGGGTCATTGGCTTGCTGAGGTCACACAACAATTTGACCAGACCACAGCTGTCACCTGGAACTTAAACCAGAGCCCATGGCCTCAAGATGATACTAATATGACAGAACCTCAGAGGACCGACCACAGCACAAGGCCCAAGAGTCTTATGCCTGGGCCCAGCAGCTGGTTGTCACACCTCAGGGAACAGGAGAATCCCATCAGAGAAATCTATGGCAGAAGGTGGGATGAGGAGACAGAAGACAGAGTGGGGGAGCACAAGCTGCATTCACGTCCCAGAAGAACTGAGACATGAAGGGAGCCGGCCCCTCTGCAGGCTGGGGGTCTTCTTGGCCATCTGGAACTGCCTCCCTAGATCCCACTTTAAAGCACAATGATGAGGTTGGGGGTGCTCACAGACTATCACAGCAGCACATACCTTTATTCCCAACACTCAGGAAATGGCAGCAGGAAGACCAAATGTATAAAGCCATTCTTGGTTGCATAGTGAATTCAAGGCCAGCCCGGGATACACAAGCCTGTCTCAACAAATAAGATAGAGCAGAACAGAACAGACCCTCTCCGACTCACAAACTGAGTTAATGTATGTGAGATGCCCATCACAGTGCCTGGCAGAAGGCAGATGCTTAGAAGATGTGCCTCAGTTTCCTTGTTGTGCTGGTGTGTTCCCAGGAATGACAAGTCCTCTGCAAGAAGGGTTGGCTCTGGCCTAGAGTTTATTAAGCACCTACTAAAGGATGAATATTGTACCATGAAACCCTTTCACAAAGCCATCCTGAGCTCTCTCTGAGCCCTTGATTATCTGCAGGACTCCACATGCTTACACTCCTGTGACCTGTTCCTTCCATGGTCTCCAGTAGCTTTGAGACTCTCATGGTCCACCTCTAAGGGCATTTTCAGCCCGTTTCACCTGTTAAACATGGGGTGTCTCCCAGGATCCCCCAACCTATTAGGTGAACTCAGCAAAGCTCTCTCTCTCTCTCTCTCTCTCTCTCTCTC
>JADRCH010000059.1:668454-717417 GCA_019843965.1 Rhynchomys soricoides | reverse complement strand
CTCTCTCTCTCTCTCTCTCTCTCTCTCTCTCGCACACGCACACACATGCATGCACACATAAGTATACTGCACAGCAATACGAAGAGGATCCCAATGACACAAGAACCATACTAAGGGGAGAGATGCACCCCAAAGACCCTTTGTTTAACACAAGAGCCCCCCCTCCAACAACATTCCAGTGCCTTCTCCTGTTCAAGACACACAGTCCCACTGGAAGGATGACAACTTTTCAGTAGGCTGTCTTCCTGCCTGCCATTTTCACCTGCCCCATGCAGAATTAAGTGTGAGGCATTGTCCCATGGGTGTGGCACCACATCTGTCCACTCTTGGAGTCTTCTTCTTAGCACCAAGGAAGAACATAGGGCAGTTTCCCTCCAGCCCCCAGCACTTCCCCTTGCCAGCTGTGTGACCGGGAGCCAGCCCCTTAACCTCTCTGAGCTTCAGTTTCCACAAAGCAAGACAACAGCAATCGCTACATGCCTCCTGGGGTTAGTGAAAGGATTAAATGAGATAATGCCACAGGAACGACCAGATACTGCCTGGCTCTCAGGAGGAGCTCGATAAATGGAAACTGTGATTATTACACTCAAGTCCCCACCTCCAGATCAATTGCTCTGTCTCTCTGCACTCCCTGCATGATAACAGCTCTGGGCCCTGTGGGAAACAGAGCTGAGTAAAGTCCTCTCCCTGGCTAGGCTTCACCTCTGGTCATCTTAGAGGGTCAGGCCAGCCACACATGGCTAGGGACAGCTGCTGGTTCCATTAACAGCCAGAGAAAGAGCAAAGCCATACATTCCCCTAAGGGCTGGGCTACTTTCCACTTGGTCCTCAGATAATGGAAGCAGAATGAACCCTGTGCAGGGGAAGGTCGGTGCAGAGGAGGCAATGCTAAGGTGACCAGGATGGCCTCTTCCTCCCAGGTACCTTTGTCCACAGCCTCAACAACAGCTCAGAGACTCCCAGACTCACTCAGATTCCTTGAACACTTGGTCCATTTTCCCCTTCGTGTTCCCAGGGAGAGATGACATCATGGGTGGTGTGCTACCACTCACCAGCCTTGCTGTAGCTCTGCCTCTACTCACAGAGCAGGAAGGAAGGGATTCCTTGAGCATCTAAGCCCAGATTCTTTTCTTCTAGGCTGTTTTCCCTGGAGTTGAGGGCTTCACTTCGAGGGAGCATGACCACTCCTTAGGCCTGGCTGCAGCTCAGAGAAGGTACAAATTGTCACAGAGCAGAGTAGAGGGATGACAGGGTCTAAGCAGGTAGGTGTAGGGGGTGGGGTGGTAGCATAGAGTTTGGAAATGTCACAGGGGCCAGAACCAGTCCCCCTACTTCCTGAAAGAATCTTTATCACAGAGAAGTAGCTTCCAAGCAGAGGTTCTGGCAGGCCTTTCCTTTCAGAAGTGCAGCCTAATGGTTGTGCCCAGAGCCCGACCAGGCAGTCAGCTGAGCTCTCTCCCATTCCCCTCCCCAGAGACATATAGACTCAGTCTTGTTCTCAGCATGGCTGAAGCCACAGAACAATGCGTAGGCTACAGGAGAGCCAGAGACAAGACAGACATCAAGCCAAGATGCCCTGTTGATGGCTTCCTCATGGAATGGGTATCATTGCCCATGAGAAAGCCCATGTGCTTACTGTGAGCCTCTTGTAGAAGGCACCTCCAGTCCCAGAAGAAGGGTTTAGTCTCCACTTGAGAAGCTGGTCCAGGTAAGAAGTGCTGACCACAGAGTTCTGGAAGGGTAACTAAAGAGCTGAAGAAGCAGGAATATCATCTAGAAGGCTGATAGGATGCTCGCCGATCCAGGGCAATGATCCAGAGCCTTGAGTGGGGGATGGCAATGGGCAACCTGGAGTATCAGGCCATCAGCTCCTTCTAGCAAGGACTTGGTGGTTCCCATTCCTGTGCTTGCTCACAAAACAATCACCGGATAAATAAACGAGTGAGCAAATAAATAAACGAACAGGCAAGCCAATCTAAATGACTAGAAGCTACAAATGGGGGGGGGGGGGGAGGGAAACTTCTTTTTCAAAATCCTAAGAGTATTTTTCATGGAATCTCCATGCCCAGGCATGCGGGCTGCACCTTTGTACCAGACAATGGTTTTCTCCAGGTCTTCACTGTCCAGACATAGCATGCTGCTCTCGTCTAGAAGTCACCAGATCTTTTTCTCCTAACTCAGTTACCTGTTTCCACAAGGCCATGGACACATCTTCCCTAGGTTTTGGGACACTTTATTTATAGGTAGTGGGGTTAGACAAGGTCCTTGATGCTCCCTACACGGTAACTATTCTGTGTTTCTAGAAGATGCAAGCAGGTGCTGAGCTATTCTCCATCATATCTGTGTTCCCTCCTTCTCTATACGGCCCTGGGAGGAGGCAGAATCTGTACTTTAAATGATCCTATGCCCCACTAGTGTCCTTCACTTGAACCCCAGAATAGCATATAAGCTCATAGGCTCCAACCCTGGAATGGCTAACAGGTGATTGATCCAGTCCAAAGCCATCATTAGAAAATTCAGCTAACAACCATAAGTATTTATTAATCAAGTATCTATTGTGTGCAGACCACTATGTCTGACACAATGAGGGCCAGGAAGGGGTCTACCAGGAAAGCATCCAAACCCTCCTCCCCTTCTGCTCCCCTGTCTAGAATATACTCTACCCTCCACCATGGACCTAAGAAGAATGCCCACTGCCCCACAAGCTGGGGATTCTCCAAAACAGAGTGCGCTGGGCACACTGTCTGGGCACGGGTAGGCTGCTACCACCAGCCGGGCTGCGCGTAGCCAGGCATATAGGCTGGTAGGGAAGACCACAGCTTTTCAACAAATAACAGGGATGAGCTATTAGAGGCTCCTACTGGGCTCCTTCTCGCTGGGCATTGCCTGGGCACCCTACAGCCACCAGCCTCCCTTCTCTTCCAATTATGCCTCTCCCTGCATCCACTCCCCTTAGTCTGATGCCGGCTTGCCACCGAGACTGCAGACTGCACTGGCCTCTCCAGTTAGGTGGGACCAATGACAACAGAGCTGGGGGTGACAAAAAAAAAATATCCATTTCCAAATGGAGGAGTATACCCCCTCCCCCACGATGCACTCTCACCAGTGCCAAAAGCACTTTGCAAGCAACGGGAAGAGGTAGCAGGGCTGGCTCCTGCTTTGAGATGAAACCCTCCTTCTGTCTCGGAACTCCATTAAGCATTCTGGAAGAGATGGGAGTGATTATGGAGAGAGAGAGAGAGGGAGGGAGAAAGGAAGAGAGGGAGAGAGAGAGATTGTGGGGGGAAGGAGAGCAAGGGAATGAAGAGGGAGGGGGAAGAGGAAAGTAAGCCAGTCCCAGTGTGGACACACACACACACACACACACACACACACATGCTCTCGCCACAGATCCCTTATCTGATTAGAGATCCAAGGAAAGTCAAAAGCTTCAGGAAAATTAAAATGACCTACCAGGTTACGCAGCCAAGATGGGCAGGCAGATTACAAAGCTCAAGTCCAGTGGGGATTTCCACTACTCTGGTGCATTCCCTGGCTCTGACCTTACACCCAAGGGCAGAGAGCCATCCAGGCTGGGGGAGCTGGGGGCAGTTCAGGGTGGCCTAGATTTTTTTTTTTACTTATTCACTTTACATCCCGCTCACTGTCCCCTCCTAGTCACCCCCTCCCACAATCCTTTCCCCCTCCTCTCTCTCCTAGATCTTATTGCAAGAGCCCTGTTGTAGGTAGCTGGCACCTGTGCCTATTTCTCTGCAAAGCCCAGAGGAGAAAACAGAGACAGACAGGTACCTTTGTTTACCCAGAAACCTGAAAAAGCAGGTGTTTCTCCTTTGTAGTCCTCTGATTTCTGGTTCTTGTCTCTTCCCAAATGTGGAAGCAGCATCCTCCCTGCACTCTGATCCCCTGAACATCATGCTCAACAGTGTGATAGCCCATCAAGACCTCCCACCAATATCTTAGCCCAGCTGTCTCTGTGTGTCTCTCTGTCTCTCTGTCTCTCTCTCTGCCTCAGCATGCTCCACTATAAGATGGGTGACAGGGTGGAATGATCTAGACAGACTCAGGTATGCTAAGGCTTTAAGACAGCCTGGGAACAGGATTGCATGAGGCGCAATCCTAGCCACGTGGCGCAGTGGCAAACAGCTGGTGACTCTGTCCCAGTGGGTCAGAAAGAACAGGGTTGGAATTAATCACTTTAGGAGTCATCCCAGGACTGGACTGACTGGGAAAATAAAGTTTAAAAGTTTAGACACCACTTAAGATGAGAGTTCCCATCCAGCATGCTTGCAGAAACATTTGCCGAGCACAGGCTTGGGTGTTTGCAAATATCCTAGAATATACATGCTAGGAAGCTAACAAGCTGCCTGGCATTGAAAAGATATTCCACACAGTATCAGATAGCTTAATATGCACACACAACACTTGTTTGTTTGTTTGTTTTCCTAATTGGTACACTTTGCCTTTTTTTTTTTTTAATTTTGTTTTGAGATGAGTTCATCTTACATAATATTACAACCAGGCAATGGTATTAACTTAGCAGCTCAGCCAGACCTAGTACTGCAATACTATAGATTGTCCCACTCTGGGTTTGTGGGAGCTGGTTAACCCTGGGCAAGACCACTCTGAACCCTCAGGAATAGACCCAGTATTCTGCAGGGGCCAACGAGCTTTAAGGGTGCTAAGTGCACATCACACCATCTACACAAAGAAATGTTTGGCCTGTGGCAAGTTTGTCTCTGAAACTGTTGTAGCCCAGTGCTGAAGGCTTGACTGTCAGATTGTTCCAGTGCAACAAAACAGGATGCCTGTGCCTTGGGCTTTCTCCCATGTCAGCTGTAGGATGGCCTTCTGTGCTTCTCAGCTTCCTACTCCTGGGCTATGAATGGAAGGCACTGCCAATGGCATGGTAAAGGTTATGACAGGCATCCCATAGGGACAGGGGAGGCATACACACTTCCTCGTGCACTGGATATGCATCCCACACAGATACATGGTAGGTTTCTAGGACCTATCAAGAACTGTGCCAGATACTGAGATTGGGTTTTCTCTAGCATCTTGATCTTGAGCATCATGGCAGAGGAAAAAACACAAGAACAAAAGGTTTCAGGGCCTTTGTTCGTATGGCTTCTTTGCATGGATTTCCTTCTGTTTCTAACTATAAGCTCTCCTTGGAGGACTGGCTCTTTCAACAGGCTTCTGTCAGACATCCAGGTGGAATTCTTTGCCCCACTTGCACAGGTCCTTCACATTCCACTCCTGCCTGCATCTGTTTCTGGAGCCTATTTGTGCCAGGCATCCTGCTGCGACACATTTTAGTAACTCCAGCCCTCAGAACATCCCCAGGGGTAGACAATCCTCTCTCCATTTTTGCAACTGACATTCAGAGCTTAGCAGAAGAGATAAGTAATTGGCCTAAGATATTAGAGCTCACTCAGGGTGCAGGTAACACTGTTACTGGGTCTTCAGGGGGTGACACCTCTTTGCCAAGCGATGGCTTTCTCTGACACTGCTGGTTCTGCAGCCACAGCTTTTATTCTCGAATCTCCTCCAGGGGTTCCTTGTCTTGTGCACCTTTGTCCACAATATACAGAATCCCCCCCTTGTCCATAGTTTTGCCGTTAGAAGTTTCATTACCCTTGATTAACTAGAGCCTGAAAATATTAAGTGGGGAATTCCAGAAAACTGCTGGATAAACCCATCTGGCATGCAGCAGCCGTGAGTGTACTGATAGGTCAGGGACAGATGGGTTCTGGTGCTCAGCAGCACTTTACGGTCCTGCAGAAGGGACTTCAGGACCGTGGACAGAGCCAACAGCCCACTCCTTAACCTCGGACTGAAGGGACAACAAAGGAACAATCCTTTTTGAAGATGAAACCAGGCGAGAGAGGCAGGCTGTCAGGTAAGCAAGGGCCACAAGAAAGGGAAGGTGGCTCAAAGGGCAAGCACTGAGGAGGAGGCCTGGCAACCTGTCCCCCTCCCCATCAGTTAATCTCTGCTGGCAGCAAAGCATTATTCTCAAATCTAAATCAAACCAATTATTTCTTTCCTTGCCTTCATGCTCAAAACTGCCAAACTTCCTTACTCCAACCTCTGAGGTAACATGGCCAGGCCCTTGTTAACTCTGATCTCATCTACTCCTGACTCCCTTCCTTCCTGGGATACTCCTTAAGATGCCCAGTGCACAGTTACCTCGGGATCTTAACACCTGCTATTCTCATGCCTAACCGCCCCCCATCCCAACATGTATGCATGCCCTCCCTGCTTTTGCCTTTCACTCAGTTCCAAACTTAAATCTTACTTTCTCGTGGATAGCCCAGTGCCTCTCCCACAACACCACCCCCATCTGCCTCTTCTGCTTTACACTCTTTCTGTGCTTGCCAATTGTCTGCCACTCACATGAAAGAAGAGAGTCTTTATTAGGGTTAATATTGCTCTGATGAAATGGCATGACCAAAAGCAAATTGGGAGGGAAAGGGTTTTTTTGACTTATCTTTCGTATCATCGAAGTTAGTCGGGACAGGAACTCAAGCAGAAGGCAGGAGCTGATGCAGAGGTCATGGAGAGATGCTGCTCACTTGCTTTCTCATCATGGCTTGCTCAGCCTGCTTTCTTCTAGAACTCAGCACCCACCATGGGCTGGGCTCTCTCCCATCAATCACTCATTAAGAAAATGTCTTACAGCTGGATCTTATGGAGGCACTTTCTCAACTGAAGCTCCCTCCTTTCAAATGACTCGAGCTTGTGTCAAGTTGACATAAAACTGGCCAGCACCAAGGGTGTTTTAATATTTGGTTTAATGCTTCCTCTCTAGTGCCTAATACATTCTGTCATGCCCAACACACAACAGGGAGTCAATTACATTTGCTGAATGAATGGGTGAAGCTGAAGGGGAGAACTACCTCATTCCTATAGAAACTAGTAACCAGGAGGTCCCTGATGGCCTTTTCTGGACCCTGGCCTGGCAGACTAGAAGCCTGGCTACAGCAGCAAGAAGACGTGTGATGTAAGAAACTGGAACAGGGAAACAGTATGTGATACCTGTAAAAGGAAGCAAGGTCTAGTAATGTCTGTGTTAAGGATCTAGGAGACTTAAATATACTCTTACCAAGAAAGAGCGAGCTGGGGCTGGAGAGATGGTGCAGTGGTTCAGAGCACCAATGTTCTTGCAGTAGACACAGTTTGGTTCCCAGCACCCACTCGATGGCTAACAACCATTTGTTGTCCCTCTAGTTCTAGGGGATCCAACACTCTTCCAGCCTCCACAGGCATTGTTCACACATGGTGTACAGATATACATGCAGGTAAAATGTACATACTCATGAAATAAAAATAAACAAATCACTTAAAAAGCAGCGATCTGTGGAAGGGAATGGGACAGAAGACACAGAACAGGGAGTACAGTTGCCAACCCAAAAGACATGAAAGAGCTGTGCACTGCTGATCAAGTAAAGCAGATTATCCCTGTCCTGAGTAGCTCACAGGAAGCACAACCTAGAGGGCCTCTTGGGAGTTTCTCCCCTTTCTCTGTCTAGGTTACCACACCAGAAGTCTAGGGTTGAACGTTCCTGCTGCCTGGACTGCAAGGAGAGGAAGGGAAAGGCCTCCTTTGCAAAGTGTCTGGCACTTGGGGATCACTCAACAAAACCAGCCCTCTGGGACTACAGGAGACATCTCAGCAGTTATGAGCATTTACTGCTCTTTCAGAGGACCTGCGAGTTCAGTTTCCGATACCCACGTAAGGTGGTTCACCGTTGCTTTTAACTCCAGATCCAGAGGATATGATTCCAGTCTCTGTGAGTACCTGAGCTCATGTGCATGTGTGCTGCACCCCCCCCCGTGTGTGTGTGTGTGTGTGTGTGTGTGTGTCTCCATCTCTCTGTCTCTGCCTCCAACTCCCCCCCCACACACACACAGATACACATAAATAAAAACTAATTTTTAAATTCTGAGTCCTCCCTTCTAAGGTCTTACTTGTTCAGACAAGAAGAAAATGTGGCAATGACCCCCTTAATGATACCAACCAACGCCAGGTCATGTGTTTCTTGATTGCAGCCAGCAAGTGGGACCTGCAGACAAGCTGTGATATACAAGCAGGACAAAGGATGCTGACAGTCCCCAGCACCACACCTCAAGCTCACCTGCATGAGGAGTAGTAAGTACTCACACCAACCCAACCAGGGGTGTCCTGAGAGGCTGGAGAATGTTTGGAGACCTTTATATATAATGACTGTCTGTTTTCATGACCTCTGAATGCTCAGGACATCAGCATGGGGCCCAGATTCTAGCAGATAGAAAAAGTGTAGACTTTGAGCTTGATAGTTGGGATTTTACCTCCCAGATCAGCCTCTAAATCAGCTGTGTCACTTCTGGGAAGTCACCTCTTTACCCTGAGCAAAGCAGATCTCATACCTCACTAGACACATGGAGAAACTGAGATTCTGTGAAATAAAATAACAGGCTCAAGCCAGGTAGCACAGGCTATCAGTCAGTCTCAGCAGGAAGCTAGGGCGTGAGGAATTAGAAAACATCTGAGTACACTGAGTAAAAGGTTTACTTGCAAAGACATGAACAGGGTCAGGGATGCCACAGGAATGTGGAAGTACCTGAGAGCAGGTACCCAAAGGCACCTTTTCCTAGAAAGAGTTTTCCAGTTCCCCCAAGTGTGGAAAAGGACACATGGAAATGGCCACCAACCCACAGCCATGATTTTGGCTGATGGAGCCTCTGGAGAGAAATGAGAAACTGAATACCTGGCCTCACCTCCCTCCTTCCAGGACATCTTCATGGAATGAACCCAGTCGGAACCCAGGGGTCCAGGAAGTTCATTAATACAGAGGACAAATAGATGTTACTTTGCAAAGCTAACTCTTAAATGACAAAATATGGGCTTCTACACAACAAATGTCTTATAGGGTCTTAGAAAAATTATCGAATGCATGAGTGGATGGGTGGGAGAAAGGGTACATGAGCAAATAAATGGTGGATGGGTGGATGGATGGGTGGATGGGTGCTTCATAACTGCTGGATGGCTAGATGGTAGGATGGACGGATAAATGAGGGCTGGCTGACTGGCTAGCTGGACAATGGATGGATGAATGGAAGGATAGATGGATAGATGGTTGGAGAGATGGTTGGTTGAATGGATGGATAGATGATAGGATGGATGGATAAATGGATGATGGACAGATGGATGAATGGATGGATTGATGGATGCTGGATGCACATATGGATGAATAACTCCTGCAGACTTCATTCATGTGGCTTTGATTAATCTCATCACCTGATTAGAAATATTAAGCTTCTTAGGTTTGTTTCTAAGCCATAAATGGATTCTAAGAATAAAAGCTTCCTTCCTAGGGTCTAAGTCCCTGTAGGAGTTACCTGTCGCTCTCTGGCCTCTGGCTCATTTTTCCTGCGGCTGCTAGAGTGGCTCCTCCCCCTAAGATGCCAGCCCCAGCCAGGCCAACATGCCTGCTGCTACAAACAAAAATGAAGAAAGGGTTGAGGTCAGAGGGGCCAGTCCTGCTCCCTCCCCTGGGGCTGGAGTGCAAGCCCAGGCAATGTGCTTCTCTGCCAACCCAGGGAGCTATGGAGGCTGACAGGGAGGGAAAGTGGAAAGGCAGGATGTTCGCTATAATTATTTTCATTGATTTGTCTACTCGGATCCCAAGTGCTGCGGAGCCGTTGTGACATTTAATAAAAATAATTCAAGGTAAAAATACCTCTTCCTCTCTGCTCCCTCCTACCCCTTTATTAACACCACCTCAACTTTCTGCCTTCTTGGCTGATGGGTACCCAAGGCCAACTACAGAAAGAGGCAAGCAAAGGTGGGTCCCAACCATGGGAGAGAAAGCCTGAGAACTGGGGGGTGGAGGCCCATCATCACCAGGACTGTTCTTGGCTTCAGCTCTCTGAGTGTCTTCTGCCCACCCCCTAAAACTCTGAGATTGACTAAGCTAAGCATATAAGGTTGTATCTCAAGTTGGGACTCCCTAAGGCAAAGGAACTTTCCTGACAGTCGCTGGCATCCTGCTTCTGCCTGATGACCTCACTGCTGATCTTCCCCCTTTGATCATGGAAATCCCTCCCATATACCAGTTCTTGCTCATTTCCAACCCTGTGTAGGCTCCTCCTTCCCCTTCTGTGTCTGCTTTTCATCATGAAACAAACAATATTCAAACCATGATAGAGACAGGATGAACTGAGATACTAAAGGGGCAGCCTTTGTCACCTTTGTCACTTTGTCTAGCCCACCAACTATATTCATGATTTTGAGTCCTAACAACACTCTGTCATTTACTACTCCTGAAGAAACTGATGCATAAAGAGATCAACCTTGGACACACAGACAGGAAGTGGCAGAGATGGACTCTGCCATGGTCTATAGGGAGTCAAAAGCCTCCATTCTCCCTTAAGAGTCCTGTTACCTCTCCATAATGTATCCACAGTGTATCCTAAGCCCCTGTCTCCTGCCTTCCAGTTAGATCTCCTGGTAGGGATCCAGTCTGACTCAGCAGAGTTCAGGAAGCAGGAGAGGAAACTGGATTCTGAGCCCCCTTGGCTTAGTTGAGTCCTAAGAGCACATGGAGCCATCCCAGTCTGTCAGGGGCAGATGTAATCAGGGTGACCTCGCCTTTTTCAGGGATTCATTAAAGTCTGTGTTCTGGGGTAAATGATTGCTTTCCCTTCATCCTGCTGAAGGAAAAAAAAAAAAATCAATCGCCTCCTTGTAGATTTAGAATGGGACAGTTGACAATTAGAAAACACTTCCCTCAGGCAGACAGGGGAGGGGGGGGGTGGGGAGTTGGGGTTGGCTCAGGATGTTTCCCATGTGGTGAGCCCTCCTGACTCATCAAAGACTGGAGCAGTCCTGGTTGGGTTTAGATACATAGCTGGGGACCTACCTGTGTCCCTAGGGTTCTAAATTCCATCTCTGCTTGCTGTTGGGACTTCCATGAAGCTTCCACTCTTTCCCCTCCCCCACTCATCCCTGCCTGACGACTAATGGATTTTTTCTCTGTGCGGAGAGATTTACTAAACAACGAACTAGGACGCATTAAGTCTGTGGGTTTGGAGGTTTGTTTTAGAGCAATTCTCGCCCAGAGAACTGGCCACTGAAATTAAGATGCATTCTTCTCAGCAAATATTGATTTCAACTCGAAGCAAATCCGAGAAGCTGCTCGCTGGATTTAAATTCTGGCAGCTGCAATGTGGACTGAAGGAGGGGTCACCAAGGTGCTCCCCACTTAGAGAGGCCCAGAAAACAAGGCAATGGAGAAAACACAGTCAAAGCAGCACTAGAAAGTATCAAAAGGCCAACCAAACAGAAACTCATTTAGAGACTCATGGTCTATTACCAAATGGGAAAAAGTGATCATTGCCCCATATGCAGTGTATACCCCAAGTACGCATGCTTCTGGTGAAATGGAATTCTCACAGCCATAACCTTGATCTTGGGCTTCTCTCCAAGCTGGACCCTGAGATGCCCTTCCTCCTAGAAGTTTGGCTTAACCACCACTGTCTTATCTCTGTTTCCTCCATGGTGGCAAGCCACTAGGACAGCCACATGTCTCATCCCTCTCAAATGTTCTGCCTTGCTTACGTTTCTCTCTCAAATTCTATCAGGGACCAGGACCACATGTTGCACAGTGCCTAAGATCTACAGTAACAAGATCTTGGGTCGTTGAAAGATCAAGCTAGTTGGTAGAAATTCTTGATCTAATTCACCAGCCTTCTAGTTGTGAGATGTGAGAAAAGCACAGCATCTTTGCACTTCAGTTGTCTCCTTTTTAAGAAGCAGAAAATGGGATTGGACTAGACAGCCTGGAAGGATTTTCTCAGTTACTAAATTTGGAATACAGCTGCTGCGGTTCTTAGTTCTAGATAACAGGCATCAGCCCCCAGCTTTCCAACACATGGTCAAGATTCTCAAAGGAGCCATGTTAAATCAGTGCTCATCCCTTGGATCCCCAGAGAAGGCAGCAGAATGCTTGGGACCCACAACAATCTGACACAAATAGAAGAGGCAACATCTTTGATATAAAGGCATTTGGACACATCATCAACACAGACACAGGGGATATAAGTAAGCACAAAGGTGTTCTCCATCCTTCATCAGCTGCTACAACACCCCTAGAATAGTTTAAAAGATTTTTCTGAATAGCATATGAAGTGCTGGTGAGGACTGGTGGCAAGAAAGTGGCCTCTACTCCACAAAGCCAATTTGACAGTCTCTTATAAAGTTACAATGTTTATCTTGTGAGATTTTTCTGGATAAGGGAATCCCAGAGGGATGGATAAGCTCCTGGGGATTGCCAGTGGGGGGCAGTTAGAAAGGATAGACTCTATTATGATAGCTCAAAGGATGCTCTGGGGAGTGGTGGTCATACTGTGTACTGTGATCCACAGAACTATACATAATAGGTCAACATTCTTTCTGAGTATAAGCTTAGAAATAGGATTTTTAAAATGAAAACAAAAAAGTGGGGTAAGAGAGGAAATGTCAGTAGCCATTTTGATGTTAAAATGACATCAGCAAATCAAAATTGCAGCCTGGTGAGGTCGTTCCCCTCAGGCCTCCTCTTCCCTCTGGCCTCACACCTTCAAGGTCTCTGAAATGTCTCAGGGATGCCTTTTCAATGTTTTCATCTTCCACCTAGTGCCCTGTTGAGCAGAAGTCTCTGTGGCAATGGAGCACGGGAGCACCACCATGCTGGGAGACCCGGAAGAGGCACTGTCCACAGGGCCTTGCGCATATAGAGTGGAGCACTTATTATGGAGGTCATAGGGCCCCTGACTTCTGCTTTGTGAAGCTAGAATCCCATGGCAGAGAAGCAAATACCAGTTTGGCAGATCTCAGGCAGAGAAAGATGAAAGCCCTTTGAAAATACCATAACAGAGAGGAAACGAACATGGGCTAGCCCATGGCTCACAGCTTTGGTGTCCAGTAGTAGCTTGTTGGCTCCACCCATCTTTTCATTTACTTGCTGTGAGATCCTGGACAGTGTCAGTTATGGAAGGTGGCAGCCCTGCCCTGACTTCTTCGTCTGTAAAAGTGGAGAAAGTGACACCATGGAGGCTGTGGAGTTAAGAGTCACCATTCACTCAGCTCATATGTACTGATCATTGTATGCCTGTCACTGTCTTGAGAGCTTGGGATACAGATAAAGGTGTCATTGTCATGCATTCACATTGCAGGAAGTGGAGGCAGATGATAATGAAGAAACTGTGCACGGTGGCAGTTGGTGGAAATGCTGAGGAGAAAGGGGCTAGACACTGAGGGGATGAAGGGAAGAGCTTCACAGAGAGTGGCGACGGACACCTCGTCAAGGAAGTGATGTCTGAGTAGAAATGGAAAGAAGTGGGCTGGAAGGGAGCCATCCAGGCAGAGATTCTGAAAGAGATCCTGACAGAGCGAAGGACTGGCTCCCCAAAAAGGATGGCTAATGTAGAGGTGGACCACTGAGATTTATCTGTCATTCACAGTGTGATAGAAAGCCATTGAAGGTCTCTGAGGAGTGACATGATCCAACTCAGATTTCCAAAGGCTGCCTCTCAATGTCTGTAAGAGCCAACCACAACAGGAAGCAAATGCTATGCTGGGAAGCCCTGTCAGCAAGTCACTGTGTGGACGAGAGCTGACTGAGTCTTAAGTGAACAGATATGCATGCCTGCTTAGAACAGAGCCTGGCACAAGGAAAGGGCTCAGTGTTACCCACCACTGCTGTGGCCAGCACCTTCATCCAGGTGATAAGGTCAGGGGGAGCTGCATCAGCCTTGATCCACAGCAGGAACAAATATCAGGCCCATTTAAGAAACCTGGAAGTCATGAACACACAACACACACATACACACACACACAAACACACACACACACACACACGAGAGACAGAGAGAGAGAGAGAGAGAGAGCCTTGAGAACTGACAGCTTTTTTCCCATTTTCAGCATGTGTATATGCATGTTTACATGTGTGTGGACCTGTATGTGCATGTGGGTACAGATGCATGTTCATGTGTCTATGCATGTATGTGGAGGCACAAAGTTAATGTCACAAAGCATCCATGATCACTTCCACCTATTCACTGAGGTAGGCTCTCTCTTTCAAACCCAGAGCTCACCTATAATACCAGTCTTGTTAGTCAGTTTGCTTTGGAGATCCCCTGCCTCTGCTTTATGAGGCTGGAATTACAGGTGGGCTGCCTTACCCATCCAGCATTTCCCTGTGTTCTGGGGATTCCAGGTACTGTCCTCATGCTGCATGGAACTTTATCTTCTGAGCCATCTCCCCAGTCCAACAGAGCTTTTGGGCCCTTGTATTTATTTGGATAAAGAATTAAATGGGAAAGTTCTGAGTACAGTAATGTCCCTGACAAAGAAAGGGTGAAGCCAGTTGCTGCTCTGTGTAATCATCTTATTTTAACCTCAGAATGTATTGGGAAAAGTTCTGTTAGTGTCACTCCTCACCCCATCTTGGACAAGTAAGACTGTGACACATGGGTGGCCCCCCAACCCCTGTTGAGCCTTCCCAGGTGACAGATTAATTCCGAGACTCAGCGGGAACTTCGACCCCACACTCTGCTCTGAGAACCTGCACATCTTTGGATCTCCCAGATGCAGACTCAACCAGCTTAGAAATCGCAATGTCTTTGGTCCCTTTATTAACAAAAGTAAGATTCCATCTCAGTTGTCACCCACAAGAAAACAGTGATTCACGATGAGGTGTCACCTCTTGCGGCCATTGCTTTTTGCAGATGCAGTAATGGTGTGCTCTTACATGATCAATTTTTCCAAATTTATCTCAGGGAAAAACACAAATCTATGCCAAGCAGTTTGACCTTCTGGAAATTTTCAGGCCTTTCTTTCTTAATAGTCCATCAGAGCCTCTGAAACACCTTGTGTGGCAGGGAAAAAATAAGCCAAGAACCCTTGGAGAGGGCACTTGCCTTCTCTTTCTTCTTTCTTCGTGCGTGTGTGTGTGTGCGTGCGTGTGTGTGCGTGTGTGTGCGTGTGTGTGCGCGCGTGCGCGCCTATGCTAGAGATTGAACCTAGGGCCTCGTGCAGATTCGGCAGGTAATCCAGCTAAACCACATCTCCAGCCCTCTTTTCAGTTTGGGAAAGTATCTCAATAAGCTGACCACTGGTCTTGAATTGACTATAACCCAGGCAGGCCTTTAACTTGTGATCCTCCTGCCTCAGCGTCTCAAGCAGCTGGAATTATAGGCCTGAACCACTAGACTTAGTGGGGGGGGGGAGGGGGACTCATTTTAAAATTAGGAAATGATGAAGTTCAAAATAAAGCCAGTTTCTGTAAACCAGAAATGAGAAAAAAACGATCAAAGATAATAAAAGATTTCTGAGTCAGTGTCAAATGACAAGACAGCTGATTGAACAGGCTCCCACTGGTCAGGGACAGTATTGTTTCAGCATCAATAAAGACAGTAATTGCACCGAGCTCACACCAAATTGTTTAAATTCACAAGTTCACTACAACACACAAAGACTAAAATAAACCTTAGTGGTGGTCTCTGGGGGAGCTTAAAACCAACACATTATTTTGAGAAATAGAGTTAACCAAACATTTATCCTGCTGTCCCTGGGTAACCAAATGCTTGCATTTAGGGAGGGGTGCTGGGAATTGAACCTACTACCTCCTGCAGGCTAGGCAACTGCCCTAACAGAGGTCTATTCCCAGCCCTCTGCTGCTTTTTATGACAGGATCTTACTACATTGCCCAGGCTAGCCTTAAACTTCAATTCCTCCTGCCTATCTCTCAAGTAGCTGAGGTTGTAGGCCTATGCCACAAGCCCCAGTGGTAATACTTCAAGAGAAGAAATTTGTGCAGACATATTGCATTACTACTAAATAGTAATAATGGTGACGGAGAGGATGTTGATGGTGGTGATGATGGTGACAGTGATGCTGGTGATGCTGGTCATCACCAGCATCCTCTTTAATGTTTTTAATATTTAATACTATTTATTATTATGCTTAATACTATTTATAGAATAAATAGTCAATGGTAAACTAAAGGGTGGATCTTTGCTGTATCATTTTATGACAGCTAATGAATTAGGAGCACAAGGAAAGACACTTATCAATAACCCTTAAGGGAGAACAGAGACCAGCGTGCAGTGGCCTTGGGGATGGTAAATCAAGCCCTAATCTGATCACACTTTCATATTGATTTTTCTTCTTCTTTACAGAAAATTTAGGGACATAAGAACACGTTATAAAGGACCACAGCATTCAGCAAGATCAGACTGTAGGGAATATCTACAAGCCTGAGAAACTATAGATTAAAGAAGATATAAGTGATACACCAGTCAGCCAGGCTGGAAAGACCACGTGGTTTCTGACTGTAGCAAGCAAAAGGAAGAAGGAAAAATCTACCAGGCCTCCGAAGGCATTTCAGTATGGATTAGCTCTTTGATGAAACCAAGGAATTACTCTTCATGTTTTGGTATGTTTATCAATTAGCTACTGCTGCATTAAAAGCCACCCCCCAAAATTGATAGTTTAAATGAACAACTATTTTTACTGTTTTGCTCTTTCATGATCCTGTGAGTCACATATTTAAGCAGATCTCAGCCGAGCTGACTCATGTCTATCCTACACCGTGTATTATGATCTCGAATAGATATGGCATCAATGCTGGTGGCTCTTTTAACTAAAGATTTATTTTTACTATTTATTGGTGTGTGTGTGTGTGTGTGTGTGCAAGTGCGCGTGTCTGTGTGCTCTTGAGTGTGCATGCGTGCATGCTTGCCCACATGCAGAGGCTGGAAGACGGTGTTGGATCCCCTGCAGCTGAAGTTACAGGTGATTATGAACCACCTGATCTGGGTGCTGGGAACTGAACTACATTCCTCTGCAATAGCTGAAAAAGCTCTTAACTATGGAGCATTTCTCTGTCTGTCATCTATCATTTATCTAACGTCATCACCTATATTTTGCCTATTATCTATCATCTCTCTCATCTATCTACCTATCATTTGTTGTCAATTATTTATCTCACTGTCATCTGTCACTTACCTGTTTATCACCTATCTACTTACCTACCTGTTATCTACTGATCACCTTTCTATGTCTGTCATCTATCCCTCTGTGTATTTATCTACCCACTTATGCTTTCCTACCTCTGGACTCTTATTCCCAAGGAGGCCAGTCCGTGCTCCTTTGCACCATCACATGAACGTTGAAACATCCACAACAAGCAGCAAAAGCAAGAAGGCCCCAGTGAGCAGGTGCCTATGCCTTGTACTGTATTCTTATTGTCTCATTGGTCAAAGGAATTCGCCTTGTCAATCAAGCTCAAACGAGTGCCAAAGGGAACTTCTCAAGGGTGTTAGACCAAGATTCTGGCTCCTTGGAAGTCATTACCGGAACGACCTGCTCCAGTGAGGTGCCAGCAGCAGACGAGATATATCTTTAAAGGAGTCTTATCATCTAGAAATGCATATTAACATATTTCCATATAAAATGATACGCTTGAAAGCAATCAGGAGAGGGAAGGCAGGCAGGAAGGAGTGGGTGGATAGAGAGATGGAACAGGGGTGGCCAGGAATTTATTGGGACTGATTTATGAGCATATGATGGAGTGTTTGAATCCCTTTTTGCTACCTTCATTTATATTTGAAATCTTTGATAACAAAGAGTTGTTCCTTTGAACAGCTGATCCATATCCCACCAACACCAGGAGAACCCAAAGGAGACAGCCACAACACCCCTGTAGTAGCTGTGTCTAGAGCATGGTCTCCTTCTTCTTAAGGTTATGAGAATGAGTTGAGAAGTGGGGAGCTTTCTGAGGCACCCCGCTTCCTTTCCCTCTCTGGAGTGCAATACAAAACTGAAGACTTTGTATAAGCAGTGTGGCAGGGTGAATAACTGCAAGCCCTTGGAGCCCCAGGGCTGGTGTTCAGCCATTAGCATGCACTCTTGCCCAGGTTATTTTGAGGTTTGTGACATGGACCAGTTTCAAATGGTAAATTGCAGAACATTGTGATGATGAACTGAAAGAGAGGCACATCTGGTCCAGATGTTTGAAGGCTGTTGTGGGGAACTTGCCCTTATCCATCTTTTTTTTTTTTTTTTTTGATACTTTATTTATATTTCAAATGATTCCCCCTTTCCAGATCTCCCCTTTGGAACCTCCCTACCCCTTTCCCCTCCCCCTGCCCTGCCTCTATGGGGGTATTCTTCCACCCACCCACCCACCCATCCACTCTTGTCTTCCCTCCCTGGCATTCTCCTATACTGAGGGATCTAACACCCTCGGGCCCAAGGGTCTCTCCTCCCCCTGATGGCTAACAAGACCCTCCTCTGCCACATATGTGACCAGCACCATGGGGGGAAAGTTCCTGAACAGAACGCCAATGGCTTATGCTCTAAGATCAAGAATCGACACATGGGACCTCATGAAGTTACAAAGCTTCTGTAAGGCAAAGGACACTGTCAATAGGACAAAACGGCAACCAACAGACTGGGAAAAGATCTTTACCAATCCTATGTCCAATAGAGGGCTAATATCCAACATATACAAAGAACTCAAGAAGTTAGGCTCCAGAGATCTAAATAACCCTATCAAAAAATGGGGAACAGAGCTAAACAGAGAATTCTCAACTGAGAAAACTCATATAGCTGAGAAGCACCTAAAGAAATGTTCAACATCCTTAGTCATCAGGGAAATGCAAATCAAAACAACCCTGAGATTCCACCTCACACCAGTCAGAATGGCTAAGATCAAAAACTCAGGTGACAGCAGATGTTAGTGAGGATGTGAAGAAAGAGGAACACTCCTCCATTGCTGGTGGGATTGCAAGCTGATACAACCTCTCTGGAAATCAGTTTGGCAGACCCTAAGAAAAATGAACATAATACTACCTGAGGACCCAGCTATTCCACTCCTGGACATATACCCAGAAGACGCTCCAACATGTAATAAAGACACATGCTCTGCTATGTTCATAGCAGCCATATTTATAATAGCCAGAAACTGGAAACAACCCAGATGCCCCTCAACAGAGGAATGGATACAGAAAATGTGGTACATTTACACAATGGAATACTACTCAGCTATTAAAAATAATGACTTCATGGAATTCTTAGGCAAATGGATAGAACTTGAAAATATCATCCTGAGCTAGGTAACGCAGTCACAAAAGAATGAACAAGGTATGTACTCAACTGATAAGTGGTTATTAGCCCAAAAGTTTGGAATCCCCAAGAGTCACTTCACAGCAACCATAGGGCTGAGTGTAAGGTCCCAGATGGAGGAGTTAGAGAAGGGACTGAAGGAGCTAAGGGAGTTTGCAGCCCCATGGAGGGAGCAACAGTGTCCACTGGCCTGACCTCCCGATGCTCCCAGAGACTGGATCACCCACCAAAGAATACACATGTAGGGACCCTATCCATCTCTTTAACTGGCTTCCCTTCTAATGACTGTCATTCCCAGGGACATCCCTACTGGCAACAACAGGACCATATCCTACATCTCAGCAAGCATCTCAGGTTTGGGGCTCCCAGAACCAGCCTGGCAAAATGTGCATTTACAGAGAAGGGGGGGGGATGCTCTGATAGGCTGGTGTGATTCTTGGCCTGGCCCTGTGCCTGGAAAGAATACAGACCTAACTAGCCATACAGATGGAACAGGGAAGGTGGTCTCTCAAAGAAGGGAGAGAGATGACATGTGTATAGGCTTAGCAATACAAAAGATACTCTCTAGGCATCAACTATCACTCATTCACTCAATAAACATTTGTGAATGCAATACAGTCCAGGCACTGGGAATGCGGTATGGAACAAAGCAAAAGCCCTGGAGCTTGTGTTTCAGAGGCGGTGACAAAAACACAGATGTTGACAAGTTTACGTTGAAATTACAGATGGTGTTTTTCCACGAAGCAGATCACCAGGGTACTGTGAGAGAGAACGCAGGGAAAACTGTCCTGAAATGGAGGAGCCCAGGGAGGAGTTGGAGCCATGTCTTTGGGGATGACATATAGGTTGGGATTCGAGTGAGAGACATGGCTGCACAGCCAGGAGGAGGACCTATGGGAAAGATTCCAGGACATCTTGGGGAGAGTGAGGCTCAGTCTGATGGAATGTGAGACAATGGCAGCCAGTAAGTTGGGCTCATCTGTTGGAGGCAATGGATAAGGTCTTGACAGCCACATAGCCTACTCTAGGAAAACTGATCTGGGGGGCAGGGAGGCTTATGACAAAGTGAGCAAGAAGAACCAACACTGTGGAGACAACCTGGAGGTAGGACTGGGGAACTGTGCTTTGAATTGATGTATTCCTCTCTTCTCTGCACCCCAGCAGCACACAAGCTTTATGAAACAAGACAGAGGGCCAAGGAAAAGAAGAGTGAGGTGTAATCTTTGACCTCTGCTTGCTCTTTGTGGCTTCAACAAAAGACCTCTTACCTCCACTCTGCATTAGAAAGATCTTCAGAGAGGGCAAGTGACTTATTCCAAGTGACATAGAAGAACTGAGGCTAGATCGATCTCTTTCTCTCTCTCTCTCTCTCTCTCTCTCTCTCTCTCTCTCTCTCTCTCTCTCTCTCCTTCTGTACAGATGTTCCCAGCTTCTTCCACCCACCAGCTTTGGGTCTGTCCCTGGGCCTCTAGAGTGAGCCTAGCCTCTTTTGAATATATGGAGATAGTGAAGAGACTCCTGGGCTCTTCCCACTTCAGGTCTAGGACCTTCAACTCTGCATGGATGGTCAGGACCCACCTCCAGTGTCTCCAAGTCCATCTTCAGTGCTTGTTGGGACAGGTCAGCAGAATCTCACTAAATAGCCTCTCACCCCGTTACCTCTAGGCGCCACCATGACATATCCAGGAAGGGGATTATTGCACAGTGCAGAAGTATCCCAAGTCACTAAAGGGGGATCCCACCTGCAATCTCCAGGCCTTCCTGCTCTTGGCTTGAAACCCATCAGTTGACAGTGTGATGTCTGAAGAGGGTACTCCTTGGCTGCAGTATCTGCAGCAAGGGACTCTCCTCCTCAGCTGTGATGCTGGCTGCAAGCAGGGGAGTCTGAAGCATGGGTAGAAGGAGATGCCTGCCTGGGCAGAAAGAGAGCCTGGGTGTGTCTTAAGTGCCTTTCTCCCTACCCCTGACTACTGTAACTATCCCCACTCTCTTCTCTCCGGAACATCTGATGGCTATGACAGCTGCCTAGAGAAGTCATGAGGTTGGCAAAGGACTTTCAGGACATCGGGAGGCCCTAGGAGGGGACCACAGGACTGGTGACAATTCTGCCTCCCACTCCCTACAATGAGGTACCAGCATGGTCACAGATATCTTTCTTAGTGGTGGCAACAATTATTGATTGCTGAACTTCCCCTGAGCTTCACCAAAGCTGTCAGTTACCACAAGCTGTTCATTACAGGACTATAGGGCTATCGTTCTATGAGATTGTTTTGTTATTGGTTTGAGACAGAGTCTAGCTATATAGCCAAGGCTAGCCTTGAACTCATTATGCAGGCTGCTTCTAGCCTTCCAAGTGCTTGAATTACAGGCATGTATTACCAAACGTGGCTCTTTGCCCTTATTCATCGATGGTTAGGACAGAATTTGTAGCTATGCCTTTGAGTTTGGGTGTAATTCTAAGGGACCCCCATCCCTCTTGGATCCTACTCCAGAGCAGTAGGAAGGAGCAGTGAAGGCTAGGTTGTCAAATAAAATGCAAAACACTGAATGTCAGAAAAACAGAAAATTTCAATTGAAGTATATTCAAATTTTGAGTGGAATGTAGCTATGCTAAAATATCTTGGCTTCCTTTTGTTGATTCTTGACTAATCTAAGCCAGAACCAGGTGGGGTGGGGTGGAGTGGAGAGAGAAGTCTTGAGGCCTTGCCCCCCAGCCTCAGTAGATCCTTACTGCTATGAAGCTAGGGAAAAGCTGTGAGGACAGTTCCTTAGAGCAAGATCAGGGTGGGCAGGAGGGGGAAGGGGGCAAGGGAGAGACAGAACAGAACGGAATAAGATAGAGAGACCTGATCTTCTAAGAGGTCACTTGTCCCCCTAAGCACTGGAACAGTGGGGTGGGTGATGGCGCCAGATCTCTAAGTTAAGGCCAGGGGCACCTGTGTTCTGGCTCACAGACAGCAGTGTGGAGCCATAAAGCCTCTTAGAGGTAAATTATCTCCCTTCTAGTCAGCAGCACCCCAGCAGAGAGAGCCAGCAGGAGCCGATTACCCTAACACTCTGGGACTGTTTTTAAGCTTCTCTCTTGCGGGCTGTCTTAAAAACTCATCCCTGCCCCCAATTCTTGTGGTCTCCAAGCATCTACTCTGGACTCCCAAGCACCCTGTGCTAATCGACTGATGTTTTTTAGACCATCTGGAGATCTGAGAGCAACAGCTCCAGCTTTGTCTTCTTGTTTCTCCCAAGATCTGACGTCTTCAGAATCCTCACACCCTACTCTGAACCCCAAACCCCATCATTCACCCAGACCTCCGTGACCTGGGTCTCTTCACCACACAGATGCCCTGAATACACCTGAGAGGGGCTTGAGATCAGCACCATGGAACATGTCTTCAAATTCTTCTGGAGCCCTAGCCTGCAAAGCCCTATCCTCATTAGTACAGAGCAAGAGAGACCTCTGGGTAAGGGACCAGCTTGTCTTCTGGGTAAGGGACCCCTGGGTGAACGGACAGCTCTCAGTGCATAGGAAGAGTGACAAGGGCCAATAACTCCTGTATCCTGGAGAGGTCTGGGGACGGGAGAGTGGGAAAAGGGAGAGCTGAGGGGACTACAGTCACTGTGTGTCCATGGAACACAACAGGCAGGATGCTCCATAGCAGAAATAAACCTATTCTCCCCTTTGTGGCAAAAGCAGGAGCTGATATCTTCCAGTCACCAGTCTTGTGTCTGCCCCTTCAGGAACATGCCCTGGTCCATTGCAGAATTGCCAGCTGCTCATTTCCCTGAGGCCAGTTGCCTTAGCTCTGCCCAGTGGCTCTGGGTCAGACTCTGTACCCATCACCTCCGGAGTATCTGAGTCCATTAGCAGGACAGGACAGGACTAGATTCAAGGTCCGTGGAGCAACCTCTGACCCCATTTCCTTGTGCCACCCAGCTTACCTCATCACTTCCGACAGAACCCTCTGGACCATGAGCCCAAATAGATCATCCCTGTACAAGTGCTTGTTTTGAATAATTTATCACTGTGATAGGAAGTCTAGCTATCACACTTGCTGAGCACCTTGCACAGGGGTCGGGACTTACTCCTGAGCAAAGCTTTGCTTCTGTTTTCATTGTGGTTCCCAATAGCTATGTGGCCACCTGGCCTGAGTTTACTAATTTGTTTGTTTTGTTTTGTTTCATTGTTTTTCAAAACAGGATTTCTCTGTGGAGCCCTGGCTATCCTAGCACTCACTCTGTAGACCAGGTTGGCCTTGAGCTCAGAAATCTGTCTGCCTCTGTCTCCCAGTGCTGGTATTAAAGATGTGCGCCACCACTGCCCAATTTTATGAATTTCTAGCTGATTATACTGAGTCCCTATTACCAAACCAGTTCCAGAAGAGAGAATTCCCCAGAAGTCAGCTGCTGGTGGGCCCTGCAGCAGGAGGAGACCCTGAGACCTCTCGAGGTGCCATGGCAAGTATTCTCATCCCTTTCCCTTCTGCTCTTGGCCCTGCATCTCCCTCCACCATGCCTCCTCTCAGTGTCACCCCCCTGCCTCAGCCGTGCAGACCAAGGGTACTATCACATAGCTGTGTGCCTGTGTGATTTAATCTTCCTAACTCCATACATGATCTCCACTGAGGAACAGAGCAGAGCTCACAGCTGCTCTGAGCTCCAGCCTTAGCGTGTGAGCCAGAAGAACTTGAGATAACAGTTGGGGAAACTGAGGCCCAGAGAATAGTAAGAGCCACTGTCTGTAGCCCTTTCCTAGAAATCCTCAAATCCTAAGAAGTAGATATTATGCTTGCCTTGCTTTAAAGAGAAGCTGGAGGCTCAGAGACTCGACTGGTTCCAGACCATGCAGCTAATGGGAATCACAAAGAAAATGGAAACTAAGCTTGCTCATGAGGACACCTCCACCCTTGAGCAAGGTCTTTATGTCACAATGATAAACACCTGAGAGAACCACCACATCAGAGAGGAATTATCTATCTGAGTTCATGGTTTTAGAGGGTTTCATCTATGATAGTGGCACAAGAGCATGGTACCAGATACAGCAAGAACACAAGGGGCTGGGAAGAGAGGAGCAAAATAAGAGGAGTCAGTGTCTGTCAACTCAACATAGTCATTGCATTATCCTTTGAGTAAAGTTCTGGGCACCCATGAGAGGTGAGGAGCAGAGGGGCAGGAAGGTAGCTTCCCTAAGGGACTCTCAGTCTGGGAGGCAAGGGAATAGAACAAAGCACATGGAAGTACTAAGCACACACACACACACACACACACACCCTCCGTGTCCAGCACCAAGCACAGACCAGACCCCAGACCCATGTCCTGAGCCCAGGACTTCACGATCTATTAAAAAAAGCTTTCAGATTCTAAAGTGAGAGCTGTAGGCTCAAAGTCAAGAGCCTGGGACTTTCCTGCTTGTTTGTAATTTGGGGCAAGCCATTTGTGATAGTTTGTATATGCTCAGCCCAGGGAATGGCACTATTAGAAGGTATGGCCCTGTTGAAGTAGGTGTGTCACTGTGGGTGTGGGCTTCAAGACCCTCATCCTAGCTGCCTGGAAGTCAGTATTCTGCTAGCAGCCTTCAGATGAAGATGTAGAACTCTCAGCTCCTCCTGAACCATGCCTGCCTGGATGCTGGCATGTTCCTGCCTTGATGATTATGGGCTGAACCTGTGAACCTATAAGCCAGCCCCAATTAAATGTTGTCCTTCTAAGAGTTGCTTTGGTCATGGTGGCTGTTCACAGCAGTAAAACCCTAACTAAGACACCATTTGACCTTTCTTGGATGACATCAGATGAGAAGATGCTTGTAAGGACTTGGTGAAGATAAGGTCACTGGAGAAGACAGACTGAGCTTGGGACAGGGATGACGAGGATGAAGAGCCTTGCTGCTTCTTCCTCTGTGCTTGATGCCAACATTTGCAAGCACCAACCCACTGTCAAATGACCCAGTCAGGCCAGATTGCCAAGTATCAAGTGTCCAGATCCCAAGAGGAGGCAGAATGTCTGTTTTCTAGTCCTCATCAGACAGAGTCTGAGGTGTGGGGTTTATTTCTAGCCCCATGTCTTGGGAAGAGTGGTTACACATCCAAGTATATCTACAAAGGTAGCTCAGCATAGCCCAGAAACTGGAATCAATCCCCAAAGACCAAGATGAAGATGCTGCAGGTGCTTCTGCTGCAGAAGAGATGTCTTAGAGCTTATGAACTCCCTCCTTGCTCAGGCTCAGGCTGCCCCTATTTTCCCTGCCTGTCTTTGTGTGCTCTGAGCCCTGCCTCTTGGACCCATCTGCCTCTTGCCCAAGCTCCTTGCACTAAACAACACTGCTTTGAGACCATCATGAAGATACACCAAAGGTACACCTAACATTCAAGGACCCTAACACCTTTAGCTGGTCATGGGGCTTTTCCTGCAGTGCAGAATCTATAAGGGATAATGAGCCCCTTACAAGCCGACTTTAAAGCACACTCTGCTGCTGGCCAGACAAGAGCCAAGATGGCTTTCCAAAGCTCTCCCCTGCTTCTGAGACTTCCACTGTCAAGACTCCTCCTTTCTCCATCTCCACACCCAAATGGACTCTTCCTCCCAATGGCCTTTGCTCCCTACATACCCCTGTGTTGTTCCAGTGGAATATGCCTATCTTCACAGTCATGTGGTTACCAGCAGCTCTCCCCAGGTATGGCCTTTTCTGAGTCTGTTGCCTGAGCACCCCTGCAGAGGATCACACTGTTTAGCAGAGCTGGGTGTGCCCAAACTCTGCCTCTCTGACAGGCTTCCAGGGATGAAGGAGCTGCTGTGCACTTACAAGACCAAGTTTGCAAGTCCTTACTTGGTATTTAGCAAACTGCCTTAGCTCCAGGTGGGGCGTGGGATGCAACCACAGGAGCTCAGTGATGCAGCCACAAGAGCTCAGGGATTCCTGCTGCTTGATGCTTTTCCTTCCCAGCAGGCTTCCCAAGGTACTCTCCTATATGATTAGGAGAGAAATCCCATAACCTCTTCCTATAAAGATTTGCTTACAAAGAACCCCAAAGAAGATCTGGCAGATACCTCTTGCCAATAGCTTTAAGAATAAAAGACATGAGACAGTGTATCCAAAAGGATGGTCCATTAGGGTGGAGGGATGGCAAGGAAGACTGCCCCCATTTTACTGTATCAAGTGCAAGTTGAGGCAAGGCCAACCTCTAGGATCTGCACTGGGGCCCTGCTCTCTCTGAGTTCTTGTGTCCCCATTCTCCGTTCCTAATTGTTCCCAGACTCCGAGGAACCCATTAGAAAGGTCCTAAATGGAGTCCTGCCTCTGGGTGCAGCCACCACTGTGACCCCTCTGGGAGTACAGGACATTCCTGGTGACTGGATAGTGTCTGGGAATTTTCTCTGAAGTATAGCAAGCAGTTAGTGGGAGCCAGGGACAGAGGGCCTGGGGGCATGGAAGGAGGAGGGCCTGGGGTTGAAGAACTGAAGTGCCCACAGAGAAACACTCTACTTGCAAGCTAAATAGAGTCACTTTATCAGGGAACAAGGTGCAGAGTGCCATAAAAATTAAAGTAATTTACTATAGCTGCCATTCTGCTCTGTTTGGGTTATGCTTAAGCCACAGCCTGGAGGGAGGGAAGTCAAGAGCTTTAGTGAGGTATACAGGGACAGAGGGGGGAAGTGGTTGGCATGTGTCCACCCTGGAGCAATCATCCTGCTTCCTTGAAAATGAAACAGTCCCTGGTGGACTACCCCAATGACCAGAGAGGGCAGTAAAACAAAACAAAAAACAAACAACAACCACAAAAAAAGTAAAGCTGGACACAGTTTAGCCTGAAAAGGGGATCTACCCAGGCCAAGGCAGAAGGCTCTGCCTCAGCTCATCTCCAACCCTTTCCATACAGACAGATCTGGAAGTCAAGGCTGGACCCCCAAACCACAAGCAGAGTAAGAAGAGCCGATGAGATGAGGGTTTGAATCCCTCCTAGTCTCACCAGAGAACCAGAGCAAGATACATTAACCTTCTAAAGCTTGTTCTTTTTGGGTTCATTTAAATGGAGAATAATTCCTCTCAATGAATGGTGCTGTTTAAATTACAGGATATCATGTCTGGTATCTGCCCTCTGGAAGCTCAGCAATAGCAAAAAGTCCAGGTTTATGGTGATGAGCTTTGATTGCCAACTTGCCACAACCAAGAATCACCTGGAAAGAGACTCAGTGAGGAAACTGTCCTTGGGTTGGTCTTACGAGCATGCCTGTGGAAGACAGTCTTAATTAAGTTAATTGATATGGAAAGATACAGTCCACAGTGGGAGACGCCATTCCCTAGGAAAAGGGTCCTGAGCTGTGTAAGAGCAGAGACACAGAGCTAAGCAGAGGCAGGCATGTGTGCATTCATTTTTCTCTGCTCTTGACTGTGGATGTGATGTGACTATCGGTGCTAAGTTCCTGCCTTGTCTTCCCCATAATGCTGGAATATAACATGGAATTGTAAGCTGAATTTCTCCTCAAGTTGCTCTTTATTGAAGTTTTTATTTTTTTAAAAAATATTTATTCTATTATACTGTCTCTGTGTTCAGACACACCAAAAGAGGGTATCGGATCCCATCACAGATGGTTGTGAGCCACCATGTGGTCTGCTGGAAATTGAACTCAGGATCTCTGGAAGAGCAGTCAGTGCTCTTAACTGCTGAGCCATCTCTCCAGCACACACACACCCTTTTTATCACAGAAATAGAAACGAGAGTAGGGTAAGACCCCTAATACAGAACCAGATGCCATCATAACAGCAGTGACAATAATAACTACAGTGGGCATCCCTAACTGTTCATAGGCATACTGTCTCATGTAGGCTTTGTACCAGAACCAAACTGTGTGCAGCCAGAAAAGCCCAGAGGCTGAGAGACAGGCCTCGGTCACGCAACAGAATGCCAAGGCTTCTTTAGCTCCATAGTCTGTATTCTTAGCTGTTTCCCTGGTTTCATGAAATGAACGCTCCCTGTGTGGTAGTTCGACTGAGAAACATCCCCCATAAGCTCATGTATGTGATCACTGGATGCCCAGCGGGTGGCAGTTTGCGGGCAAGAACCTATAAGACTTGAAGCCTTGCAGGAGGAAGCACATCGCTGAAGGACCTTGAGACCTTGAACCTTGCTCTCTCCTCCTGTAGTTTGCTCTCTGCTTCCTATGTGTGGTTGAGCCCTGATCTCTCAGCTTCTGCTCCCATTGTTTGCAACCATATCTCCCTGCCCTGATGGATTCTTATCCCTCCAAAACCATAAGCCCCAAATAAACTTTCCTTTACAAGTTGTTTTGGGTTGTGGTGTTTTGACAGAGTGATAGAAAAGAACTGAGATAGCCTAGAAGACAGCATTGAAAACCCAAGTCTCATCTCTGTTACTGATGCACAAAACAAATTACTCTGCGCCTAGGTCTCAGTGTCCCTACTCTCAACAAGGGGATAAGCAAGTATCCCAAAAGGACCAATCACTAACGTTCACTCATTCTGTGTGTTGATGGGGAGAGGCAAAGTTAAGGTGACAAGGAAGAAGAGGAGATCCAGGTCTCCCCAAAACAGAGTGACAAGCACATGCTTTTGCATTCGGACCCTGACACTCTAGATGCCCCTCCCTCACCCCAAGTCTCCCAAGTCTGCAGCAGCCCAACAGCTTAAGAGGCAGCATCTGGGAGAAAACCCACAAGGAGGTTGGTGCCAAAATGGATGCCTCATTTCTGCTGGGAAGGACAGGGGAACCTTAAGGGCAAAGATGCCAGCAGGAGGTGACAGTGGCAGAGGGGAAGGGGATATGGGTTCCTGAACTTGAAAAGGGTCCTGCAACTTGTATGATCTAAAATGTAGGTTCAGTGAGGTCCTGGAGAAACCACAGCATACAGCAAGAGGAAGGTCCTTGGCTCCCCCTCCACCCTCACCAAACCTCCCGCAGCACTTGCCCACGTCTTAGAGTCTAGAGATGGTGGCATCTAAGTCTCAAGGAGAGAACAAAGCAGTGTCTAGCTTGTGGGGGCAGGGTTCAGCAGTCAGCCTCAGCCTCTGTCCCCTCAAGTTTCTAGTCTATGAATGGCTTTGAGCATGTCCACCTCTCAGGCTTGACATAAGGGGCTACCACACAAACACAATGTCTGTTCAGCAGTCCTCCATGCCTCCCCTCTGGGCTCTTGTCTTGCTTCTGTGAAAGAGTTAGTAGCTCTCACTTCTCTTGGGTGCTGAAGGGGTTGACGGAGATGATTAAGGGCTTGGCCTGCACACCTCTCTCAGAACAGGCAAGCCCTGTGCTCCCTGCCTGCCTGCTCAGCCTATGGTCCTGTGGGTTTCTTGTAGGATGTGTGTTTGTTGAATGAATGTAGGTATGTTCCCATTACACAGATGGTAACAACTAGGCATAAACTGCAGTATTCCACGTCTAGTCCACTTCAGAACTTGCAGGTCTGAGAACACTGCCTAGTCAGCTGACAGCTGATAACGTCCAACCCAGGGTCACCTTGACAGGCAGCCAGACATTTTCCCAGGAGGCAAGTAGGAGCAAGATCCCTCTTAGCAACCAAATGTTATCATTGCACAGGGACAAGGGCCTTCCTTCCTCTCCTAGCTAAGTGATTATGACCAGCTCAGCAGGAGAGTGGAGGGAGGAGTTCCGGCCATGGGGGAGGTTGTAGATCTCTGCCTCCCATGTGGCATTGCTACAGTGGCTGCTGAAAGCCATCGGAGGCTCCACTCCCTGCAGATCAGCAAGCCATAGATCTCTGTCAGTGACTCCTGCTCAAGGGCAGTACCATAAATCCAGCGTGGGAGAGAGCAACTGAGCCAGTGCCAGGCGCTCCCCAGCAAGCAGCTTCCTGGAGCTGGCCAGTCTGCATAGGGTTCACATGTAGTTGTTTGGAGATCTGTTCCCTATCCATCAATAACCCCAGAGGACTGCCTCCTCCTGCTCTGCCCAGGCCAAGTCAATCACTTGCTTCTCACCTGCCCCTGAAGCCAGGAGTTTAATTCTCCTTCTGAACCAAGCACGCTCTTGCTTCTTGGATTGCTTCCGTGGCTGCTCAGCTGAGTGTATCAACCCAGCCAGCTTTCCCCAGACCTACTGCAGAAGAGAGAAAGCAGTGTCCAGCTGCTTGTAGGGCAGGAGGGGAGCCCCAGCCAGGAAGAAAGGGGTGGAGGCTGGGCCACAGACTCCTCATCCAGCAGGCTGCCTGAGCTAGACCATCCTGGCTAAGCCATGCGCTCCACATAAACATTTAGCCAGGCAGCAAATGCATCAGCATCAGCTTGCAGTGTGCTTCGTATGCCTAATGAACAGACAAGATCCTACTCTGAGCACTCATCCATTCCTCTGAAGGAGATCAGCCATGTCAAGGTCAAGGCAGAGAATAGAGTATTGCAGACAAGTGTGTCTGTGGGGGACATTGAAAGCATGCTGGAGGAGACAGCAGCCAGGGTCAGGACACTGTATACTGAGGGGTTAAGGAGCTGGAGTTTGAGATGAGTTCTCAGTGCTACCATGGGGGTGAAGGCCCAGAGATGCAGACTAAGAGAACAGCAGTACAAAGAGCTGAAGAGAAAGGAGCTTATCTCAGAAGACAGAAAGGAAGCTGAAGTTGCTGCAGTTGGGGTTGGGTGGCTAAGACAAGAGGCTGGAGAAGGAGACAGAGTAGTGTACATACAGTGTCATAGACTACAGACTGTGGTAAAGCATGTGGATGCTACTGGAACGGGAGGCCCCTGGAAGTTCTGGGTTGGGGGATACAATCTGTTTTAAACCAGATCCAGGTCCCTCCAACATTTAAAAATATTTTTAATTTTTAAAATGTGTGTGTATGTACGTGATGTGAATTCATGCTATGTGTGTGCACATGTGTATGACCATGGAGGCCAGAAGAAGGTATCAGATACCATGCAACTGGAGGTACATACAAAAGTTATGCATTGTGGGTCACAGGTTCAATGAGAGACTCTGCCTCATAAAACTAAGATGGGTGATCGGGAAAGTTAGCCTTTGACCTCTGAAAGAACCCAGACGTGGACACACATCACATATATCATGCATCCACACACAGCACAATTTTTCTGAAAGCCGATTCATCAAAGACAAGACCAAAACCCATTAGGCATGGTGGTGTACACCTGAATCCTAGCACACAGTCAGGAGGCTGAGACAAGATGATCACAAGATTAAGGCCTTAATCAAAACAAAGGGGCTGGAGAGATGGCTCAGTGATTAAGAGCACTGATTGCTCTTCCAGAGGTCCTGAGTTCAATTCCCAGTCAACCACATGGTGGCTTACAACCATCTGTAATGGGATCTGATGCCCTCTTCTGGTGTGTCTGAAGATAGCTAAAGTGTACTCACATACATAAAATAAATAAATCTTAAAAAGGAGAGAGAGAGAGAGCAACCACAACAATTGACAGAGTCAACATTCCAAAGCCACCAGGTTGCAGTTAGTGTGGATTATGGGACCATGGACAAATCTCTAGGCATGTTTATGAGGAATTTTCTAGATTGGGTTCATTGAGATGGAAAGATCCACCCTAAATATGGTGGCACTGTACCAGAGACTGGGGTCCCAGGCAATAAAAGGGTGAAAAAGAGCTGAGCATGAGCTAGTATTTATCACTCTCTGCTCCCTGACTACAGATGTAAGTGCGGCCAAGAAGTGACCAGCAACCTCATACCCCGTCCCCCACACCACCATCATGGACTGTATCTTCTTAATCTGTGAGCCCAAAACCATCTTTCCTTAAGTTGTCTCTGTTGGGCATTTTGTCACAACAATGAGAAAAGTAACTGATACAGTCAGCCAATCTAGTCCAAAACCCAGTTGGTCCACAGCGCCAGACTCCTGAGAACAGAAGGAACCTGACATGTGGCTCCTTTCTACTCAGGCTCAGCACATGTGGCTTACATGGTCCACATTGATTGGTGATTGTCTATCACTGTTCTATGCTGAACCTTCATTCCCACAATTCTGGAAGTGAATAACATTTCCTACAGTTCTGCAGTGTACAGCGAGTACTCCTGTCCCCGGCAGCCCTGAGGCCACAGCTGAGTTCTGTATGTGCTTAGCCCCCTCCAGCTTTCTTGCCCAGCACAGAACACCAGGTGAGTCTTACCCTTTACCTTCCATTCAGCACCCACCTCTCTGTTCAGTCTCCACAGCCTACTGGCCCCTTTTGTATACCCTTGACTGTTTCCGGTGGGTTCTGCTGGGACAGATGGCCTCCAGCCTTGCCTCCTCCATCTTCTCCACAGTTTAGGAAGTGTGCTGATCTTTATAAGTTAGTCAATGCCACTTGTTTGGTTGCACAGGACTCAGGAAGCCATGTTGCTCACCTACTGTGTGCCAGCAGACCACCTTCCTCTTGCCTCTCCCTATGCTAACTGCTTCAGGCAAGCTCAGGGGTACCTTACTAGCTCACAGGATCTACTGGATCACCCCAGGTGCTTGTTACACATTAATCAGTGATTGTATTTACATTTACCATTGGAGGTAGATGTCAGTTTTGTCCCTCCTTGGGTTTCTGTAGTGGTTTGAATATATTTGGCCCGGGGAGTGGCACTATTAGAAGATGTGGCCTTATTAGAGTAGGTGTGGCCTTGTTGGAGAAAGTGTGTCACCATGGGTGTGGGCTTCTCCTAGCTGCCTGGAAGTCACTCTTCTGTTTGCCTCTGGAACAAGATGTAGAACTCTCAGCTCCTCCAACACCATGCCTGCCTGAACACTGTTATGCTTCCTGCCTTGATGATCATGGACTGAACCTCTGAACTTGTAAGCCAGCCCCAGTGAAATGTTTTCCTTTATAAGAGTGGCCTTGGTCATGTTGCCTCTTCACAGCAATGGAAACCCTAACTTAGACACTTTCCATGGCAGTTTGCTGTGCACTTGAGTGTTGAGGAGACAGAGGAAGAGGAAGTGAGCTGTGTGCTCCACCCTGCAGGTCCAGGACTATCTTCTAGCCAGCAGACTGGGGATAGACTTATGCCAGCCACCCTGGGAAGCAATATATGGGATACAAACTCTGGAGAGCATCTGGTAAGATTTCTCTATGCTAACATGATTCCCTGATGGGCTCCCAGCCTCCTGGGAGACCTGCAGTGACTGATGTTTAACAAAGCTGTTAAATAAAGAGGGTGGGGGCATGGCCTGTGAGGTTGAGCTGTATGCATTATCTGTGAAAACTTCCCTTTAAAATTTGCCTCCATCGGGAGCTGGAGACATGGCTCAGCTGTTAAAAACATATAGTTCTCAATAGAGGAGCAGAGTTTGGGTTTCAGCACCCATATCTGGGGGCTCACAGTGGCCTATAACCTCAGCTCCAGGTGATCTAGCATCTTTGACCATCTACTTACTATATGCACATACAATGTACCTACACACACACTTTCATGCACATATGCACACATGCAAGCACACTCAGTGATGATATAATTAATTATTAATCAAAAATAATAAAAGTAAATCTTTAGAAAATAAACTCTTAAAAGCCACCACACGATCTGAACACGTTGTCCCATAATGGCCCAGCTTATGATGTAAGATGCAGAAGCATATGCTCACATGGCCTTCTGGGGCTTTATTCTAGCACATCCATTCCCACTCAAATCCTCAAGAGATGTGGGATCCTACTGCAGGCCCAAAATGTTCTAAAGAAAACAGGCAGATCATTTTTCCTGTGTGTGTTAATAATTCAGGCTTCACACCAAGTTTTCAAAATGGATTGAAACTGGATTGGCTTGTGGGGGCCAAAGTGGAAATGCCTCAGACCCATATACTTAAAAAGAAACTTCTTTTAATTAGTTTTCTTTGAACACAGCACAAAGGTCTTGCTTGACAGCAAGGCCATTTCTTACCTTCTTGAAATTGCTTCCATGTTTATCGGTGACATTGGTTTTCACTTTGGAAATAAGACCGAGGCTGCACAGACTCGCAGGGTCGCACGATTGCTGTTTCTTCCCCCCCAGGCTTGTGTCAAGGCTCTGGGCATCTCTCTAGTCTGAAGCTTGACCTGAGTGAGGGTCAAGGTCACAGAACAAAGGGAAAACAAGAGTCATTGTCGGAACTGCCTTCTTCGAGTGTGGCCCTGGCAAGGTGCCAGCCTCAGTTTCCTGGTCTCTGAGATGGGAATGCAGAGAGGCTGCTGTGAGGATTTAATAGGGTGGTGGCTGTCACCTGGCCAGTGCATAGCACATGTTCTTGACTCTAGCAAAGGTGATGGTAAGAACCACTGGGTCCTGTTTGGGTTGGAATGTGAAATGTTCCCCACAGGTTGGTGTGCTTGAACACAAAGCATGGTCCCCAACTGATAGCACTGGTTTTGAAGGGTGAGACCCTTAGGACAGGGGTCCAGCTATACATACAAGTCAAAAGGCCGAAGCTCCCTCAAGAGTAACTGAAGCCTACAGAGGTTGGCTGCAGAACTCTGGATCAAATATTTCCACTTTATCTTTAACAAATGTAGGAGCAGTAAGGAGACCACAGCCACAGCAGAAAGAAGTTCTTTCCTTGGGCATTGATTTCATCTCATCAGGATGGACAGCAGGGGCTGCAGCCTATTTCGGGGCAGGCATGAGGGGTGAAGGGTTGGGTGAGGGAGGAATCACAGCAACCCTAACTCAGTGCTAGCTGGGAGGGAAGGGGACTGCTCAGGAGAGGCCATCAGGAGTCATCCCCACTCTCCATACCACCTCCCTGTGAGGCAGTGGGAGGACTGAGTGTGACCCTCATGGCACCAGAAGTGAGAGCAGGCTTCCAGCTCCCTCCTCATCCATCTGAGGAGCCTGCGATTTAATCTGCAAGTGACAGGTTGCTGCAGCTTTGAGTCACAGGGGGCCTTCTTTTGTTTGTTTATTTCCCTTTGGAAGCCTGTCTGCTCAATAATTCAATTCAACAAGCCCTGCTTAAGCCCGACCTCATTCTACAGGGTTGTGCAGGGCACTGGAGGGGATGGGAAGATAAACATAAATAAGATCTTATTCTTGCTCTCAGGGAACTTCCTGTCTTGCCAAAAAGGGAGTTAGACAACCATCTGGAGCCCTGCTCCCTAGAGGAAGACGATGGTCAGTATCAGAAAAGCAAAAACAACTGCCTGGAGTGTCTGGGATTGCTTATGGGATGTTGACAAATAATATTCAAGTCTGTCTGCTCTGTGACAGAGCTAGAAAAAAATTCCCAGTTTTTTATTAACGAAGAAAACAAAAGCAAAGATTCTGTGTGATGTATGATTGACAGGGAGAGGCATCAGCAATACCCATGCAGACACCCGCCTCCTCTCTTTCACCATCTCTACACCCACATCTCTTACTGGTCTGGTACCAGGCAAGTCAAGAACAGTACAATAGCTGAGCTATCCAGGCCAGGAGAAACTCTGTGACCTCAGCGCCAGGAGCCAGGTAGCAAACTCAGAAACTCATTCTCTCCAACAGAAGAGAGTCACACTTTATCCTCCTCCCAAAGCCTGGGTTTTCTCATCTGTACAATGAGATGCTAAGATGGTGCACGAGCTCCCAGTTCTGTTTCTGGTTGTTTTGAGGGTTCCCTCAAGGCCTCAGCAAGGATAGGCCCACCACACCCCCACCTCAGTCAGCACAGCTCAGCTCTTACCCAGATATAAGCCTATATCTAAGTCTGCTTAATGTTTCTCTTTGAAGCCAGGGTTTTGAGGTTAAAAATAAATGGAGAATGACTATATTGGCTGCCCTCTGAGGCCTGCTTTGGCTTTGACATTCTACTTCCCGTCCTTGAATCTATTTCTTGAGTGCCTACTGGAAGGCAGACCTGATGCTGGCTTGTAGGATTTGGCTGATGAGCAGGATAGCCTCTCTGGCCTTCCTCATAACCTCAGTGTGAGGAAGATGCTGCCATTTAAGGTGGCTCCCTTCAGAGAAGCCACTGGGAAGCCAAGTATACAGAGGCAGGAGTACTTCCTAAGAGCCTTCACTTGGCCCTAGGCAGCGTCCAAACCATTTCTGAAAAATGGCCCAGAAAGGCTACTCTCCCAAAAGTGAGAGACCACCGTTATCTGCCACCCCAAACCAACACCACACAAAACCACTGGGAGCTGTTACGGTTTAAACATGAGACACCCTTCACAGGCTCATGTTTTAAGCACTTGGTCCCTAGATGCGGATCCACTTGAAAAAAGTAAGAATTCAGACAAATGTCCACAGAGGTTACAGCATACATACAGTTCTGTTCTATCTCATATATGACCCCTTCATGTCCCAAGGAAGACATTTTCTCTTAGAGGTTTTCATTAAAGGATATCTTAAAAATATCTTGTTAACTGGCCTCCATCTTTTTCTTGGTAAGGACTACACTGTTGTGTCTCTGATGTTGCTATTCACAGCTTTTCTTGGTAGGCCTAGTACAATCTTGGGAACAGGGTTGCTGTGTGTTGAAGATCTGACAGTAGCTCTTCGTCTTGCCTATCTTAGGTAGTTACACTGTGCATTTTTATTGGTGTACTATAATTTGTTCCTGATACCTTCAATTTGAAAATTTTTCTGAGAAATGGAGCAGTAATGCAGCATCACCTTATTAAAATACATTTGAAGCCTTTTCAAAAAAAGAAAAAAGAAAAAAAGAAAAAAGCTATAGACACTTTGGAAGGTAGTCACTGGCCCATGGGGATATGTTATCCTAAGCCACTCCTGACCTCACTCTCTGCTTTCTAGTCTACCATGTTGTGAACATGGTATGTGCCATATGCTTCCTGGGCCATGATTCCAGCAACTCCACCACACCTTCCCCACCATGGAGGATTGAAAGCTTCTGAGACCATGAGCCAGAATCAACCTCTCTGAATTGTTCCCATGAAGAATTATCTCACAACCACAGAGAAATAATTAACGCAGATGCCCACTCCTGTGAGTGGCAACATCGTAACCTTGGCCTTCCGGATTCCACTGAACAGTTGAGAAACCAGAGACTTGGAACAATGTTGTGACTCGCTCAAATTCGAGAAACTGAACCTTCTTTCCCTTCTCCCTAAGCTGGAGACCCTCTGCAACAGCAGTTCTCAACTTTCCCGATGCTTCCCTTTAGCACAGTTCCTTATGTTGTGGTGACCCCCAACCACAAAGTTATTTTCACTGCTACTTCATGGCTATATTTTTGCTACGGTAATGAACTGTAATGTAAACACTTGATAGACAGGATTTCTGATATACGACCTTGTGCAAGGGTCATTTCACACACACACACACACACACACACACACACACACACCAAGGGGGTCATGACCCACAGGTTGAGAACCACTGCTCTACAACCTTTACTAAATATCATTCTGTCTTTTCTGCACTCTGCCATGAAGGTCAAAAGAATGGACTATTTGTCTAGGGTGGGGCCAGACTGTCACCAAAGAGTCATCACCCTCTTGAAGCCAATAAGGTGACAGCAACAGAAACCCAAAAGGGAACCTTTGAGAAGTGAAACTAAGGTTCCCATCATCCTGCTCTTCTGTTCCCCGTGCATCCTATACAAGCCTGGGCAGGATACTGTCTTGTACCTGGATATGGGGCATCCTCTCCAGCCAGCAAGTCAAGGCGGGTGTCTATGGCTTTGCAAATCACTGAGGCTGAGTGGGAGTGGTGTGTTGTCTCCACACACCCATCCACCTCCACACAAAGATCCACCTCACCCATCCATTGCCCTTTCATAGTGTTCCAGAGATATAAGGAGCGTGCAGATCCTCCTTATAGAGGCTCCTAAAAATGGCTAAAAATTCGCGATCAAACAGACTCGAAGGTTGGTTCTAGGCCCTCCATTTGTTAGCAACTTGACCTGGAATAAATTGTCAAGTCTCCATCTCAGTCTCTTCCTCTGAATAGTGGATAAGAGTGCATGGCAAGCCTGCCCCCTTCTTTGAAAGCTTGCTATGTGGTTTTAATTCTAGTTTCTGATTTCCACTGTGTCCCATATGCTCATGGCTGGAGCCACATGGCTGGAGGACACCTCCCATCTCTTCTCTAAGATGAGCGCTTTCAACAGCTTCGTTAGGACATAAACCACACATCACACAAATCTCCTGCTTACAAGGCACACTCCAGTGGCTTTTAGTGTATCCACCGACTTCCCATTCATCACCACCATCAGTTCCAGATCACTGTCATGACTCCCCTAGAAATCCTCACATTCTAAGCTATCAATTCCCAGCTCCACATCCCCCTACTCCCAGGCCAGCCCTGACCAGTCAGCTGGCACAGAGCAATCTGCTTTTGTCTCTACTGATATGCTTACTTTAGACCATCATATAAATGATATCACACAATATATGAGCTTGGCTTCTTGCCTTTCAAATAGTGTTCTCAAGCTTCACCTATGACATAACTTATATTAGTGTCTTTTCTTTCGGTCTTCCTTTCCTCGCATACTCTCTTTCTGGCATTAGACCACTATACCATATTTTACTTATCTTCCATCATTTGATAGACATTTGGGTTATTTTCACTTTATTCCCTTTGTATGTGTATATGTTCGTGATGTTGTTAAGTGTGCATATGTAAAAGTGTGATGTGGGGTGTGTGTGTGTGTGTGTGTGTGTGTGTGTGGTGTGTGGGGTGTGTGTGTATGTGTGTGTGTGTGTGTGGTGTGTGTGTGGTGTTGGGTGTGTGTATGTGTGTATGTGTGGTGTGTGGTGTGTGTGTGTGTGTGTGTGTGGTGTGGTGGGTGTGTGTGTGTGGTGTGTGTGCTCGTGCTGAGGTTTATGTTCAGTGCATTACTCTATCGTTTATTGTTGTGAGTCAGGGTCTCCCACTGAACCCAGAGCTTGTCAGCTTGGCTAGACTGGCTAGTGAGCCCCAAAGATCCTCTTTTCTCTGCTTCCTCATCTGTGGGGCTATAAACATGTGCGGCCAAGCCAGTTTTTCTTGGGGTGAATGTTGGTCCTTACATTTGTGTGACAAAGCACTCCATGAATGAGCCATCATTCAGTGAAATAAGCAATAGACCTTATTTCTACTTTTTGTCTATCGTGAATAATGATATATGAATGTACGTGCCAAAGTCTTTACTTACATTTTTGTTTGTAAGCCTAGCCTTTAATGGCTGAGTTGTCTCTCCAACCTGCACAAGTCTTTGTGCCATCATTTCTATTGGCATATAATCACAGGGGGAACCATGTGAGGAGCTGCCTTGTGTTTTCTTAAGCATCTACATTATTCCGCAGCTTCACTACCTCCCAAGAGCCCACCACCCATAGCCCACTCCACCCCCTGGTCTGTAGCTTCACTCAGAAAGTGTCTCACAAGTTGTCAAAAACAATACCACGTTCTCTTCCCTTGTTTACAAATCTGTGTCCCTTAACCTCCAGCTCTTGTTAAAGCTTTGTGAAATTCCCCCTGCTGCTCTGGTTCTGGGTTCAGTGCAGAGTTCTTTTCCCTGGTTCCTGTCATATGGTGTACTAAAGGTTCTCTTATCAAAACACTCCTGGGCACCAAGGAGTCATCTTAGGAGCCACATGACACCTCCCTGGCTTGTTCCTCCCAAAGAGAATGGGGACTTTCCCTTGCATTAAAAACATACACACTTCTCACCCTTCGCAAAATACTGGCATCCTGCTCAGCTGTATGGTCCAGGAGCTCTTGGAAGCTCACATCCAATCAGGGAGACATTGATGGCTTGGCACTGACTGGGGTTACAGCTTCAGACATGGGTATCTTGACTAGTATCCAGAATCTGTCAATAAGGCCCATTGAGCAGAGCTAGAGCACCATTCTTGCTATAGAATTTAAGCCGTGTCCATCTCAGGCTCCTCAGAACACTACAGCAGGCTGTAGAATGCTCTAAGATAAACAGCAGGGAAGCTGTGAGCAGTCAGTGCAAATGAGAACACAGCAAATGAGTTGGAGACTCATCTGAGGGTAGCCTTTGCCTGGCTCTGGACCCTCTTGTCTTTGGCTGGCTATTCTCTGTAACTTGCCCAGATCTCTCACAAGACCTTCTATGTCAGAGTTAGTTTTCTTAGGGGTAACTGGGTTTTGTTTGTTTGTTTGTTTTTTGTCTTTTTAAAAAACACAGCTCAAGAGAGCTGAAGCTGAAGAAGATTTTCATGGGTGATGTGATAGAGAAGTTCCGGTGGGAGCAGGGGAAACAGGGGAAGTCCCTTTCATATGAATGTGTGGCTCTGTCTGTGGGTCCTCCCTGCTGGAGACAGTCTCTCAGTGGAGCTAAGTTGGTGTAGACAAAATAATAGTCAGGGTAGTCCTAGATTTAATTATATCCACTTCAGCCATCTCCAAGGATAGTGACTGCTTTCTGCCTGACTGTCTGGATACACACTCTTGGGGTTGGATGCTGACAGCTTGATCCTACCTTAAGCTTCAAATGGACCATAATCCTGGGCTTAGCATTCCTTCCTATACTTCATGGAAAGAAGTAACTTTCACAGTGGTGGGGAGCTGTGTCCCAAAGCAAGGAACCCTACTGAATACATAGACCCAACAAGGCTCCACAATCTACCTTGTCAACTTTCCCAATGGCATCCTAAGGCTCCAATGGCCTGCCTCCAGTGATTTTTTTTGCAGCCTCCACTTTTTCTCCAATTTCTGAGTGCTCAGAACCTACCAGGCAACCCCCACACAGGTCTTCCTCTCACACCAGTGTCCTAAGACAGGTGTTAGAGCCACATTCTATAGAAGATGAACTGAACTCAGAGAGGCCAAGCTGGTTACCCAAATCTACCAAGCTAGAAAGTAGCTGAGTTGAGATTCGAATTCTAAATCCAAGTGGCATGCTGTCTCTCCTCCTCCACAGTTTTGCCGGAGACCGGCAGCCAGCTGGCATTGCGCTTTATCTGTCTGTACGAGTGTGTTCCCTCAGCTCGCTGACAGAGATTGAAAGTTTCTGACAGAGGCTCTTCTGCCTCTCTCTGTTCCCTACCATCCTTTGGTGGGCTGTTTCTCCCTGGAAAGAGGCTGGAGCATTCATTAGGAGGCTAACAAGCTCATACACCCGTCATTCAGTCTCCACACCTGAGGAAGCTCTGAAGGCTAGTGCAGAGGAATTGTCTCCCAGCTCACAGGCTAGCACGAGGTGTCCCTAAACATCTGGAATGGCTTTTGTGTAGCAGTTCACTCCTGCAGAACAGACTCATTCATGGTGTCTCTGACCACCAGTGGCCATGTCCTTGGACTCCATGACGATGAAATGACAGCCTAGGAGGCAGTGAGCTTTATTTCCAAACCTAATCAAGCAATCAAACATGTAAGTTTGAGTGCCAAGATGACTTGGTTGGAGTCCTCACTATCCTACTTACTACCTCTAGAGCACTCTCTGTGCCTCAGTTTCTTTGTATATAATATTCCATCGTGCTGTTTACAAGAAAGAAGTAGTAGATCAATTCATGTTAAGTACTTTAAACAACAGTCTTATATGCCAGCCACTGTTATCCCAGGAACAATCTTTTTTTTTTTTTTTCTTTTTTCTTTCTTTCTTTCTTTTTCTTTTTTTTTTTTTTTTTGGTTTGTTTGAGACAGGGTTTCTCTGTATAGCCCTGGCTGTCCTGGAACTCACTCTGTAGACCAGGCTGACCTAGAACTCAGAAATCCACCTGCCTCTGCCTCCCAAGTGCTGGGATTAAAGGTGTGCACCACCATTGCCCGGCTTCCAGGAACACTCTTGATGGAAATGCAAATTTCATATGATAACTCAGACGCCCAGAGATGCCCTGGAAGGTTTACCAGGAGTGGATGCTGGATGAAGGCCATCTAAGACTTGATGGGATTAGCCATGAAATCTCCAAATCCACATGCCCATTGTTTTTTGAGGCAGGACCTTTGGGAAGTAACAGAATTCAACGACATCATGAGGATGATGGAGTCCATACCATGGCCTTTGGTGGCTTTAGTCCAAGGACCAGTAAGACCTTTTCTCTCTCACTATTCAATGTCCTTCACTGTGTTGTGTGGCAAGAAGGCCTTTCCCAGAAGCCAATCGATGCCAGTAACATGGTCTTGAAGTTCCCAGAACTAAGAGTCAAATAAACTTCTGTTCTTTTTGGATTACCTATCCCCAGATATTTTATGATAACACCAGAAAATGAACTGGAACATAAAGTAAGGTGGACCTTCAGAGGTCCTTATGGAGGTGGGACTATTAAAATCAAGCTCAGGAAATAAAGCTCAGCTGAAGATGCACTCGTCACCACCCCGGACAGCACCACCATCATCACTGTCACCACCACCACCACCATCATCATCATCATCAACATCGTCAGACCATCAACACCTTGGTATTTTAATGCTTGATTGCATATAGCAACTGACAAGACTTCAGACATGTGTCACTTAGCAACGTGGATCTAAGAAATGCATCATCAGGTAATTTTGCTGTGGGAACTCTGGAGTGTACTTGCATCAAGGAAGAAGCTAATCGACATCCCCAAGAGTTACAATATTATGCAATAACATCTTTAGTCTGTTGCATGTGAGGTCCATCACCGACCAAAACTTCATTATGCAATACATGACTGTGCCTGCAAGTGATTCTGTGGTTCCTACGACTGCCTGGAGATAGATTATACTCTATACTTGTTATTCTCAACTGGAGCTGATTCCATTTTCCACCCAGTGACATTCGGTGATGTCTACAGACAATGTAGTCCCATCTAGGAGGTTGTCACCAGGAATGGATAGGGGCTCAGATGCTCCTGAACACCTTACAATGCACAGATCACACAGCCGGTGACAAAGAATGAACCAGTTTGAAATGTCCCTAGAGATGCAGTGAGAAACCTTGTCCCACAGGATTTATTTAGAGTGACTTGGGTTCAGCCTGACCCAGGAGTTTGCTCCTCTGGTCTATCAAGTAAAACTCTGTATTTGAGAAGCAAGTCTTAAATGATTCATGTATGGTGAGTGATACACAGAGACTAAACTGAAGTATGAGGCACATAAACCAAATGAAAAGCATAGGAAGGATAGAGAGCTAGGTGGGATTAAGACTTGTAGATACCTCTTCAAGTCCATATACATCACGCCAGGAACTTTGTAAGATGATCTCACTTCTAATGTTAATCTCGATTATCAATTTGACAGGACCTAGGATTGCCTAGAAAGATAAGCCTCTGGGCATCTCTGGGAAGGAATATCTAGATCAGATTAGTCTTTGAGCTTGGCATACCCATGAAGGAGTTTCTAGATTAAGTTGGGAAGCCCCACCTTAACTATAGGCAATGCTGTCCCATGGGTCAAGGTCTAGGACTTAATAAAACAGAGAAAGTAAGCTGAGCACCTGCTTTCATGCCCCTCTGCTTCCAGACTATGAACACAATATGATCAGCTACCTCATGTTTCTACTCCCCATAACCTCTCCATCATGATGCACTGTACCCTCAAGCTGTGAACCAAAAATAAACCCTTTCTTCCTGAAGTTATATGGCCAGGTATTTTTTTAATGCATTTATTTATTTATTTATTCATTCATTCATTCATTCATTTACCTCTTTACAGCCCTTCTTTACCTCCCAGTATTCCCTCACACAAACCCTCCCCACGATTCCACCTTCCCCTCCTCCTCAGAAGAAGTACTGCTCTGGGTGTCACCCACCCACTAACACCCCTCACTCACACATCCCCCACCACCGCCCTTTACCACATTGCCCCCCTCTACCACCATCCCAGTCCCCTAACCTGCACATCAAGTTGCTGCGGGACTAGGTACATCCTCTCCCTCTGAGGCTGGATAAGGTGGTCTATTTAGGGGTGCAAGATCCACAGGCAGGGACAGCCCCTGCTCCAGTTGTCAGGGGACCCACATGAGCAAGTTGCTCATCTTCTACAGATGTGCAGGAGGCCTAGGTCCAGCTGGTACTCATTCTTTGGCTGGTGATTCAGTCTCTGTGATCCCTCAAGAGTCCAGGATAGCTGACTTTGTTGATCTTCCTGTGGAGTCCCTGTCTTCTTTATGTCCCTCAGTCCTTCTTCCAACTCTTTCATAAGACTCCCTGAGCTCCATCTAATGTGTGGGTGTGAGTCTCTGAATCTTTATCCATTGGCTGCTTAGTGGAGTCTCTCATGGGACAGTAAAGTGAAGTTCCTGTCTGCAAGCATAACAGAGTATCATGAATAGTATCAGGGATTGGTTCTTGCTCGTGGGATGTATCTCAGTTTGGGGGAGCCATTGGTTGGTCATTCCCTCAGTCTCTGCTCTTTGGCCCTGCACATCGTATAGGCAGGACACATTTTGGGTTGAAGGTTTTGTGAAGTTGCTGTTCTTATTCCTCCATTGGAAGTCCGGCCTGGCTACTACAGGGAGTGGCCATTCAGAATCCACATCCCCCACTGCTAGGAGTCTCAGCTATCATTGCCCCTATAGACTCTCTGGAGTCTCCCCCATCCCAGGTCTCTGGCATGTCCTAGAGATTGCCTCCCCACCCCGATCTCCCTTCTCTCTCCCCTGCCCTCACTACATATCTCTACCCACCCCCATCCCGTTCTCTTCCTCATCCCCTCTTCCACTCTGTTCCCTCCATCCATCCACCTCTGATATCTATTTTATGTCCCCTTCTGAGAAGGATTCAAGCATCCTCCCTTGGGTTCTTCTTGCTATTTAGTTTCTCTGTGGATTATAGCATGGTTATCCTGTACTTTATGGCTAATGTCCACTGATAAGTGAGTATATACCATGCATGTCCTTTTGGATCTAGTTTACCTCACTCAGGATATTTTTTAGTTCCATACATTTTCCTGTGAAATTCATGATATCCTTGTTTTTAATGGCAGCATAAATGAACCACATGTTTGGTATCTATTCTTCAGCTGAAGGACATCTACGTTGTTTCTAGTATTTGTTTCTAGCTATTACAAATAAAGCTGCTATGAACATAGTTGAGCAAATGTCCTTGGGGGATGGTGGAGCATCTTTTGGGGATATGTCTAGCAGTGGTATAGCTGGGTCTTGAGATAGAACTATACCCAATCTTCTGAGAAACCACCAAATTGATTTCCAATTCCAAACTTGTACAAGTTTGCACTGTCACCAGCCATGAAGGTGTGTTCCCCTTGCTCCACATCCTCACCAGCATGTGTTGACCTTTCAGTTTTTGATCTTAGCCATTCTGATGAGTGTCAGGTTGAATCTGAGTCACTTTGATTTGCATTTCCCTTGTGACTAAGGATGTTGAACATTTCTTTAGGTGTTTCTCAGCTGTTCAAGATTCCTCTGTTGAGAATTCTGTTTAGCTCTGTACCCTAGTTTTAATTGGGTTATTTGGATTGTTGGTGTCTAACTCCTTGAGTTCTTTATGTATTTTGGATATTAGTCCTCTGTCAGATGTGGGGTTAGTGAGGATCTTTTCCCAATCTTCAGGCTGTCCTTTTGTCCGAATGGAAGTGTCCTTTGACTTACAGAAGCTTTTCAGTTTCATGAAGTTCCATTTGTTAATTCTTGACCTTAGTGGCTGAGCCACTGGTGTTCTGTTCAGGAAGTTAGCTATTCCCCACTTTCTGTTCTATTAGATTTAGTGTATCTGGTTTTACACTGAAGTCTTTGATCCATTTGGACTTGGGTTTTGTGCAGGGTGATAGATATGGATCTATTTGTATTCTTCTATATGCAGACATCCAGTTAGATAGTCAGGTATTTTTGTCTCAGCACAGGAAAAGTAGATAATGCATTTGTCTCTGAAACCACCCTAGCTTTCGATTCTTGTGCATCAATACATCGGATAAATTTTGGACCAGTTCTATAAGCATCAGTGGCATTAGTGACCAACAGTGGACAGATATGATGCTTTCCAGACTCCACCTACTGCCACTGGAACGGAGTCACATCAAAAGATGTTATATAACAGGCCATTCTGTAAACGTTACTCATGGTTGGTAGCTGCCCTGAGGAGCAAGTTTTTTGTTCAGGTGGAGGCAGATCGTTTTCATATGTGCAAAGAGTGCACTTTCCCCTTTTGCTTCCTCTTAGGAGATCAATAAACATCTTGTTTTGCCTTTATCCGAAGTTGTGTGAATTCTCTACAATCAGCATTTGTCTCCTTTTATTAAGAGGATCTTTCTGAGGTTAACAGTAAAGTTTAGAAACATAGTCTCTTTACGATCAAAAATCTCAATGACGATAGCACAGGGGTATAGTAACATAATACATGTCATTTATTAAGTACCCGAGACTGGGGACATACTGTGTCAGCACCTCCAATCCTCCCCACAAGGACTCTGGGTCATTCTTTTATTTTTTTCAGGAGAAAGCAAGATTCAAGTGTGTTCAAGCTTGGGCAGGAGAGCTGCCTGAGAGCTGCCTGACTACATCCTGCATCTTATTCAGAGCGATCCTTGATACCTCCTGGAATGCCAGCATGCCCCAGCATAGCCCCTCAAGCATCCTATCCTGCCCTACTGCTCCCTGTGTGTCCTTCAATCTGTTCCCCAGGTCTCTCCTCTCTCAGCAGGGTCTGCTTTCTTCCACTCCTACCTTCCCAAGCCTAGAAGGTATGGCATAAGGAACTCATACTAGAGTTCTGACCTGGCTCTAGGGTCATCAGACTCCTTCTCTAAAGGGTCTCTATACTCTGCTATTATTGTCCCCAAAGCCATAGACAATATATGAACAAAAGCACATGGTTTTATTCCAATAAAACTTTATTGACTAAAAAACAAACAGACAAACAAATAGGTGGGATGCCAGCTTTGGCTCCCAGGTAGAAGTTGGGCGAACCCTGACCTACATTCCCTCCAGGGTCTCTCACATCATCGATGCTCTGAAATCTCTGTGAGGCTAGAGGCAAAAGAGTGGTGGTCTGGGAGAAAGGATTCCAATAACTGGCAAGATTTCACTCAGAGAAAACAGGGCCCTGATTCTTTAATGACATTTGCAAGCACACCTCAGAGAAGATACAGGCATGATGAGCCTGTGTGCACCCACCTGCCAGCTCCAATAACAGTCACCATTCTTGTCAGCCCATGTCATCAGTCCCCTGACACACATCTCTTTGTTTCTGAAATAATTTAAAGCACATCTAGACATCCCATTAGTCCACCCATAAATACTTCAGTATATCTCTCTAACAGAGAAGGATTTTTTTTTTAACAAAACAGCCTCAAAACCATTATCACCCTAACAAAACGAGGCATCAGTCCTTATTAGTGTCTTGAATCTTGTATGTGTTTAAATTCCCCTAATTGCTTCTAAAATGTCTTTTTTAAAAAAAAAACTTTGGAATCAGAATCCAAATAAAATCTACACATTGTATGCATACAGCTTCTAAATTTTTGAATTAGTTGTCAACATGTGCAAATCTGGATTTCACATAAACATTGAGTTTCCAGCTTCTCTTGAGAAAAAATCCTGGAAGAGCCGGCGTCTTCACAGTCCCAGTCTGCAGGGCAGCCAGTGAATGGTGCAGTCCAACCTGTAGACCTTGTGAGGCTGGGGAAAGCTAGGAATGCATAGGAGGTGGATCTAACATCAAGAGGTTATTTGGGTAGCTTTTTTTGTAACTCAACTAGCACTTCTCAAGCTTGGATCCTATAAATGGCAACATTGTATTACAGTGTTGAAAGGTTAGATACCCCTAAAGATGGCCTCCTCTTACAGCAAGCTCTCTGAAGATGTTAAGTTTGTAGTTCCTGTTAACGGTTACCTGCATTTTGGGCTCCTCTACCTTGCAACAGAATTACTCGGACCCCTTTGAACCCCTCTTCTTCTCACTCACCCCTACCTTCCTCCTACTGTTTTTTTCTTCTATCAGAGCAGATTCTCTACCTGGCTTCAGGAGGGCAGGGGCAGAGAACTGGGGTATGACCTGGACTATGCAAATGGCCTCATGCTGGACACTCCCTCCCCTACCAGCTCCCTTACTGCCTGATTCTCCCAGAGCCTAGAACCCTCACTCTGTAGGCAGAGAGAGAAGCAGCTTACTTCACATTCCTGATTCAGCTTTTCCTTGGGATTGGTTAGTTGGTTGGTTGAATTTATCTGTTCGCTTTTTTTGGTTTGTGTGTTTGTCTTGCGGGGCTGTGAATTCCACCCAGGGCCCTGTATATACTAGGCAAACACTCTACCACTGAGTTATATCCCCAGCCCCCAGCCCATTAAAAATAAAAAGATTGGGGATGGGCAAAAAAGATGGCTCTGTGGGAAAAGTGCTTACAGCTAAGCCAGCAGACCCATATGAGAGAAGAGAACCAAGTCTTGCAAGTTATCCTCTGACCTCTACATGTGCACCATGGCATATGTTCATGTGCATGTGTGCACACGCACATGAACGCAAGCACACACACACACCATGCTAAATAGTTTGAAATTTCATTAAGCTTGAGTTTCACTAAGATGTCCAAGCTGGCCTTGAAAACACAAACACATCCTCTCACTTCTGCCTCTTGAGTAACTGGAGTTACAGGCTTGCTCTACCAGTAATTGAAAAGACTCTCTCTCTCTGTCTCTCTCTCTCTCTCTCTCTCTCTCTCTCTCTCTCTCTCTCTCATTGCCATTTCTATCTCATGAGTTGGGGAAGGTGGTAAAGAAAAAGTTCCAAGTCAAACTCCTGGTAGGTGAGACATGAACAACCTGGAAACATAATCTTGTGATCCTGGTGGGTGATCTTTTACATCCAAGTGTCCAGGTAGCAAAGTAGGTGTGGTGGTTTGAACAAGGCTGGCCCCCATAGGCTCATATATATAGGCTGCTTAGTTCCCAGCTGATGAGCTGTCAGGGAGTATTAGGAGGTGTGGCCTTGAGGGAGTAGGTGTGGCCTTATTGGAGTGGGTGTGGCCTTGTTGGAGGAGTTGTGTGACTAGGGATGGGCTTTGAGGTTTCAGAAGCCCATGCCAAGTCCTTTCTCTCTCTCTCTCTCTCTCTCTCTCTCTCTCTCTCTCTCTCTCTCT